>CM063501.1:148508182-148515682 GCA_032207245.1 Pardosa pseudoannulata
ATTTCTCTGTAGCATTTTTCATATGTCTCTCTGTACAACAGAAGAAATGTATTTCACGTTTCTTGAAAGGAAAATGTACAAATAACTACCAAACCTTCTTTTCTAGAAACATACATAAAATGTTCATAGAAGTTTTAAATCTTAATAATTACGAGATAATATATGTTTAGAGCTCAAAAGATAATTTTAACAGGGATTTAGTACTATTGATAGATTATAAGTGCCTTGTCTAATTCGGTCACAAAACTGGATTAAGATTGTCTGATGTATTATATACTAAATAGTACATAATGCATCAGACAATATAGTATTATCTATACTATAGTCAGTCTATATAGTATATAATGCATCAGACTACATTAAATCCATGGTATAACTTCAAGGCACACTCTGCATCTTCTTTTGGGAATACTCTTTCATCACAAAAACATATGCTGGAAAGGAAAAAAGAAAGATATATTAGGCTCCACCAAGTGAGTTTAAAGTAAATATGATTTTTAAACCTGTTCAAACCAATTTTAATACAGAGGATTACATACATCTTATTAATTACAAATCTACGAAAATTACGAAATTTACACGAGCAAACACGAGATAGAAATTTTGTTAAGACATTAACTACCGATGGGTGCACACTTTAAAATCATTTTGCACATTCAAATAATTACACAAACTTGTAAATAAGTTTGCGGTTTCTAAGATAGAGATCAATATTGTATTTTTGTCAGATCAATATTGTAAGTCAGAAAATTCAATCCTAACTTTGACACAAAATGCCATTTTCCATTTGTAGCTGAAACATTTCAAAAGGAAACATAAAGCAATTTTTTACTTATAGCGATAAAATATATAATAGTTTTATAAATAAATATGAACTGTATCTATTAATTTTTCTATAAGAATAAAGTTAGTTGCTGTTAATTATGATGTACAACAAACCTATGAAGGGCTGTGGTACATTTAATTCCCCAAAACACCAACTATTGTCATATTATTGGGATGGAAACTAAATCATTGCATATTTTAAATAAGAAGGAAAATTCAGAATTTTTGTTAAAAAAAAACAACTTTATTCAATTAGATATTGCCTGTTCTTGTTGATGACCTTTTTCTATCGTTCTGGCAGTGTAAATATTCCCCGTTTTTAAGATGCCTGGTCTTTGCTATTAAAATACTGAATTAGGTGTGATCTGACATCAACGGTGTTATTAAAATTTTACCATTTAAAGAGTTTTGCATGGAACGAAACACACCAGGCATAATCCTTTTTTGGTGAATCTCTGCTTTTGATGTTGTTTGGGCTGGTTGATTTTGCTTAACCCACGATGTCTTGCGAGTAACACTTTTATAAACTATCCACTTTTCGTCGCCAGTAACTAAGTTTTTCAGAAATGGATCATTTTCATTGAGTTTCAGAAGCGAATCACAGATACTAATCCGTTGCGTCAAATGAATTTCCTTTAGCTGGTGACAGATCCGTAAATCACGGTTCTTGACATAACCAGGGGTTTTTAATTTTTTCAATGCATGTATGCGATGCATTGAGTTTCTCTGCAATGTCTCGTGTTGTGCTGTGACGATCTGAATCGATAATGGCCTTGATATGGGTTTCATCCACTTGCTGCCAGATCATTGTGCCTATGGCTGCAAGATCATTGTGCATTTTTCAGTGAAAAATCACCAGAACGAAATCTTTCAAACCAATTTCGACAATTCCTTTCTTTTAAGGCTTCATCTCCATATACGGCACATAACTTCTTTTGTGCTTGCGATGCTTTTTTTGCCTTTTCGGAAGTAATACAATAAAATGTATCTGAAGTGCAAGTCATGTTTTTTCCATTTTTAAATTGGAATAAAAATAAAACTAATGAGCTAATCGATATAAGTTTTTTACTAAAAGTATAAGTCCACACAGTAAGAAAAAATATAGGTTAGGTGCTCTGAGCCACGTTAACAAAACAAAAGAAATTGTAGAGTGAATCTATCGACTAAAGCGGCAATGACTTAGTTGCCAACCCAATAGTTTTCAACAGTTTTTAACATCACGACATATTGTAAATAATAATTATATTAAACTAATTTACATAGCTATTATTTAAACATCTGTAAGTTGGTATTTCTTTCAAAGTTAATTGGCAACTAATCAAAATCTGCATCTATATTATCAAATGAAATGAAGTACGTAAATATAGTGTTCATGTACGGACGTACAGCTGTTACATTGAATTGAATCTTGTAAGAATTGATTCAAACATGATAAATGAATATTTCTATCGAAATATGAACACTGAAATTTTTTCATGATTGCACTGTTTCCTTTACATTCCTAATGTAGTAAAAATGTCTTTGGAATAGTGTAAACGTCATATGAGTACGACAAATGACAGAGGACAGTACGGCATTTTATTTTTACAATTTGTGAAATAGAAGATTTTGGAATTCATCATTAAAACCATAAATAATTTAATAACTAAAATACAACATTTAAAGTTGTGAACATTCACTGGAATAAATATCACAACATGAAAGTTTTAAAAACGATAGTATAAAAATATGTCTTGAGAAAAATTATGTCCTATACTTTTATGGAAAGAATACTGAATTTGCTGCTAAAATGTTAAATAAAATCCTTTACAATTTCAAAGTAATAATAATTTCATAGATTTGTGTTTTACTTTATTTTATATTGCTATAATTCCAACTTAAAAAAATACATATATTAATTAGATAAATCTTGAAATGTTTTTTTATCAGATAAAAATGTAACGTAATTATTAATAATTTTATGGTTTACATTGTAAGTTGGTATTTCTTTTAGTTTTAATTTAATTTCATTCTGTTACATGAAAAGTATGCTTGATTTAATGAAAATGGTTTTTAAACATTTTTCTTTTGTATAGATGTCATAAATTTCTTAATGAGTAAAGTAGTCTTAAAAAAAGAAACAGTAAACTATAGTCATTATCTTTTCAAAAAATAGGTAGTTTCATTGTTACTTCGTGACAACAAAATATTAATATCACAGATATTTTTTTTCTAACTCTTAACTAACATTTTGAATTAACATTACACTTTCGTACAGGGAAATAAACTTTGTCATAGCTTCATGTTTTATCAAAATATTGGATATTCATTTTCAAAAAAAAAAAAAATTAAATTTGGGACAATTACTTGATATTTAAATGTTTTTCATTTTGCCTTTCGTAGGTTAATATGTCATCACAATGGAAAATATTTTATAGACTTGGAATCTTATCTTTCCTAAATACATTTTGTGTCTGTCTCTGTATGTGGAAACAATATATTAAGACTCATATTTCTTTTTCTATCCAATCGAAAGCAAAGCATTAATACATTAATATTGAAAACTGCTGGAAAAGTAGGTTATTTTATTGTTATATGTAAATTTTTATTACTACTCTTAATTTCGCGTTGCAATATTAATATTCTATTAGTTTAGTCTCTTAGCAATATTCTATTAGTTTATTAACATGGTAAGAAATCCATTTACGCCATTAGAAAAATGCAGAAATATATCCTGAGATATAATTTTATTGTTGATTGCATAACAATTATATAGAAATATTATATTTTCATTTATTTATATATTATGACTAAATTTTATTTTACTTTATAACAAATAAATTAATCTCAATCGTCTTTGATGTCAATATCAGATAAAAAAAATATTTATTCAAAAATAAAAAAAGAGAAGCATTTACTAATAGATTTATCTATACATCTTGGCAACAAACGATAAACTGTCTCTAGTGACCGGGAAAAATGTAAACCATAAAACTATTAGCAATTATGTTTTCTTTTTAATCTTATAAAAAGAAACGTTTCACGCTTTATCTAATTAATATATGCATTTTTTAAGTTGGAATTATAGCAATATAAAATAAAGTAAAACACAAATCTATGAAATTATTATTACTTTGAAATTGTAAAGGATTTTTTTTGTTTTGTTTTAACATTTTAGAAGTAATTTTGTTTTTATTGCAATAAAACATAGGATATAATTTTTCTGAAAACATTTATTTTTTACTCTCGTTTTTAAAAATTTCATATTGGGATGTTTATTCCAGGGAATTTATGCAATTTTATATGCTTTATTTTAGTTATTAAGTTATTTATGGTTTTATCTGATGTATTAATGAAGATTGCGATATCTTTTGTTCCATCTTTTGTTTGAAAGAATAAAGTGACGTACTGACTTCTGTAATTGGTCCTAGTTATATGACGTTTAAAATATTCCAAAGATATTTTAATTTCATTATGAATGTAAAGGAAACAGTTTAATCATGAAAAATTTCATTGTTGATATTTCGATAGAATTGCAACATATGATAAACTGTCTCTGGAGACCGGAAAAGAAACCCATAAAATTATTAATAATTAAGTTTCTTTTTATCTGATAAAAAGAAATATTTCATGCTTTATCTAATTAATATATGTATTTTTTAAGTTGAAATTATAGCAATATGAAATACAGTAAAATACGAATCTGTGAAACTATTATTACTTTGAAATTCTAAAGGATTTTTTTTTTACATTTTAGAGAAATTTTCTTTTTTTTTCCAATATAGCATAGGGTATAATTTTTTTGAAACATATTTTTCATGTTGTAATATTTATTTCAATGAATTTATAGAACTTTAAATGGTTTATTTTAACTATTAAATTATTTAAGGTTTTATATGATGTATTAATGAATATTTCAAAATCTTTTGTTCAGCTATTGCAAAATAAAATGACGTATTGTCTATGTGATTGGTCTAAGTTATATGACGTTTAAAATATTCGAAAGATATTTTTACTTCATTATGAATGTAAAGGAAGCAGTGTTACAATGAAAAATTTCAGTGTTGATATTTCGATAGAAATACTCATTGATAATGTTTGAAGACATTGATCACATTTGAATACATTGATCATGTTTGTACCAATTCTTACAAGATTCAGTGTGACACTTGTACGTACGTACAGGAACACTGTATTTACATACATTATTTCATTTGATCCTATAGAAGCAAATTTTGATTAGTTACCAATTAACATTTATACGTCTGTAAATACATAAAAAATTCGCATAAATGAAAACTATTAGTCTTAAAATTATTGCATATAAAGTAGTATAAATTGTATATATGGTTGTGCTTTTCAAATTTGGGTTTCATTTTTTCTTTATATGACTAAAAATTACAATAACTCTACCTCCCTAAAACTATAAAAACAGAAACATATTGGCTTATTTATATAGTTTTCTGATTATTTCTATTTATAGTCACATTATACAACAACATATTATGTAACTATACGACTCAATGTTAGGATCGTTCTGAGTGACTAATCATACAGTCACATTGTAACAATTTGTGTAATTTAAAAAGTACAAAGAAGTCATGCGATTTCTACATCAGTTCCAATGGATATTTAATAGACGTTGATTAGTATAACACCTTTATTTATTTTTATAGTTCTTATCTTATGGGATATTTAATGCAATCCTTTGAAACATTTGCATACAGTTTCGCATCTCCTTCATAATTAACACATAATATGCGGGACACGTACTTAAAATAACAAGTACTATAAATTATTACGTCTTTGTATGTCTGTAAAATTTTGTACGGTGTGGATACATACATGTACACACATGGATATATACATATGTATATACATACATATATACATACATACATACATACATATATATATATATATATATATATATATATATATATATATATATATATATATATATATATATATATATATATTATATATATATATATATATATATATATTATGCTTATATATATATAGATCTATATATATATATATATGTATATATTATATATAATATATATATATACTATATATATATATATAATATATAAACTATATATATACTATATTTTATATATATATATATATATATATATATATATATATATATATATATATATATATATATATATATATATATATATATATATATATATATATATATATATATATATATATATATATATATATATATATATATATATATATATATATATATATATATATATATATATATATATATATATATATATATATATATATATATATATATATATATATATATATATATATATATATATATATATATATATATATATATATATATATATATATATATATATATATATACACTTTCTTTTTTACTAGAGCATGTTAGTTAAAATTTTAATAATAAAAATTGAAGTGCAAGTTTAGAATACGTTAAAATTAATATGTTTTTATGTACAAATATTAGTTTGTTTAACTATTTTATAGATTTTAGTTCATTCACAATTTTTAAATGTTGAATATTTTGAGAAGCGAATTGTAAGTGTGTAACTCTATTTACATGCAGTGTTATGTGAAAATTTAAAAATTTATAATTTCTTTAAAAAAATACTTACATACATTGATTAAACAAGTGAATTTTCAAGCAGATAGTTTACAAATAATCTAATCTATTTTAAGTTTGTTTTTGCATTAAAAAACTCCTTAGGTGAATTTCTGTGCAACCATAGACTGTTTATTTTATTACTCTCAAGCTAGTAAGTATTAAATACGTTCATAACGTGGATCATATTAATATTTACAAGATCACATACGGTTTTATGTATGCATTTGATCGTAATATTATTGTCTGTCATTTTGTCATTATTATCATTGTTATGCTTAGGATGTTAGGTTCCGTGTATAACATTCTAAATGCTAAAAGCAATGTGCAAATAAATTAATGGAAACATTAAGTTTACTACCTGTGTATATAACATTATATATACATTGTGTATGTGTGTGTGAATGCATAAAATAACACTAGGAACATGTACATAGCTAACTCAGTATACGATCTAATCATTAAATACATGTTACCAAATTGTTGATACTTGATGACATAAGAATTATAAAAAAATCATTTATAATTGCATATGAACTGCATACTGAAAGTTCTCAAGGCTTCAATGACCTTTCAAAACTATATTAGATTATCTTTAAAATCCATATGTTTTCTCAATATAATTATATAAATATTTTAAAATATCAAACAAAATTATTAATTAGTTTAATATCCACATACTATTTACGCAGTAGTCACATATTAATTATGAAATGCAAATCCGCAATAGTTAATTTAATTAATTTGTTGCAAAGGCATATTTATTAAACATACACTATATGCATTGTGTACACATAAAATAGGAGTACTTTTATTTAAAGTATGCCTATTAGACTTCAGAATGCTTCGAAGAAGAGGTTTAAGATGTTAAAATGAAATACGCCTTTTTAGTGTATTATTTTATTCTTTTGGATTTTTTTTAATGTTATAGTTATTTTTATGAAATGAATGACAAAATGACAGATTTTACAATAGCAATATCACATCCGATAAATCTCAAATACATTGAACATTTTAAAATGCTCAGTAAATGTCCATAGAGGGTAAGCTCGGGGACT
>CM063501.1:148520682-148525682 GCA_032207245.1 Pardosa pseudoannulata
ACAGACAACACTACTCAGCTGCAAAGACAACTGCTCTTGACAATAGGACGAAGAGTGTCCAGCCAAACAGTACGTACTAGACTTCATCAGGGAAGTCTCTATGTACATAAACCAATGTTCTGCATTCCGTTGGCCTCACGCCATCGTGAGCCCTAAGAAAAGTTTTGGTATTGAGGGAAAGGGACACTCGAAATAAACCCACATTCGATCGTGGAGAGTCACAATAGAGAGGAGCTGTTTGGATGCTATAGGGTGGAGTCAGCGTAGGTGGACGTACGGACCTACATATCATTCGGAATGGTACTTTGACGGCCCTAAGGTATGCAAACGAGATACTGAGACCTCATATCATACCTTACGCTGCAGTCACTGGAGATTCCATTCTTTTGCAGCATGATGATGACAGACTCTAAATCGTCTTGTAAATAACATTCATGAAACTGAAACAATATAGCGTATGAAATGGCCAACTTGCTCTCCTGACCTCAATCCAATCGAGCATATTTGGGACATGCTCGGACAACTCATTGCTGCGAGATCAAAGCCTTCTTTTACTCTCCGAGACTTGGGGATTGCCCTTCTTGAGGAATGAAACAATATTCTCTAAATTTTTATAGATAACTTCAAGGCATCCATGAAAAACGGATGTGCCGCAGTCTTAGACGTTAGAGGAGACAACATGACATATTAAAAATATTACCTCATTACTAAACAGTACTGTTTTATCGTTTACATGTAACCAAATTGTTGCCCTAAATCTTCTTTTCATGTTCTTTTTATATTTTCAAAGAATTTATGCTTAATTACAAATATTTTTACTTCTTTCTTTCGGTATCGGTCATTGATACGCATGTATATGCCAATACGTAGCTGTCTTGCACAGTTTTCTTAACTTCTTTGCCTGCTCCCCAAATTGAGCATTTTATATTGAATTAATAGTGTATTAGTGTTTGTTGGGATGTTAACACCTCAAAAAACGTTTGATAATCTATAACTTTATTATAAGAGAAAAACATAAATATATGCAATGAGTTAAGCATTGATAATTATGACTCATTCAGAAACGTAGATGATATGATAGTATTTAATAAAAGCAATGACAGAATATATATAAACTTCTATCTTATATCCATAGATATTACATTCAGTAGTATTCATATTTTAAGAATTAACTTCTCAAATTTAAGTATAAAAATAAATATTTTAAAGTAGTTAACATTTTATTTATATGATAAGCTATCTAATAACAATTTCATATTCTTTAAATTTTAACACTAAATTTCCTTTTACTATAAGTCTATCTTTAAACATAATATAGTCAATCATATTATTAAAATAAAATAAACTCAGAAGGACAAACATGTAAAAGTCTTGAGTATCATAAAAATACCCAATCATAACTGGTTACTTGAGATTTAAAAATAAAGGATTGCTTTTTAATAAAGGATGTAATAATGAAATGTCTAAAATGAATTGTACTTTTCTCAATAATGATAGTATTATTATTATAAATTTTAAAAATGTAATTAATTAATGTAATCCATTTTGCTTGTGTGTTAGTGTATAGGTTTCGTGTTACAGTAAAGTGTGTGTGTTTTAAAATCTACTAACAATAATATCGGTTTTCTTTTTTAACAACTATCTGGATTATAGCATCTTTACTTTGCATTGTATTAAGATTTATTAATACTTTTTACACTGTATCAAAATTATATTATTGTACATATCACATATTCAAGAAACATTACTTTTTAATATTTTATTCGGTTACTGTTGATGAGAAACAAAAAAATTAGATGTTTTTTTCTTTGAACTACGTTTTTTTTAGTTTATTTTTATGAAATTATATTATAAATATATGTGTGAATATTTCATCCTTTTAAGAATGAAAAAACTAAAAAATAATGCAGAAATGGGGTTGTTTACATTAAGACAAAAAAGTTACGAGTATAATAGGTAATGGAGGTAAATGAATAATAGAAATTATTTTTTTTTAATATTTAGAATATAAGGTCATTAAATATCACAATAAATTTTATAATTTTATTTTCATGCTAAGAAATTACAAAATCATATCTAATATTAGTAATGTAAAGGAAAAAATCAGCCTTTGCTGTCCCAAGAATTCCAATGATTACAAAATTAAATTAAGCAATTATAAAAACTAAGGTCATTTTCCTTGATATTAAAAAAAATAAATGATCACTACGGAAAAAAATGTTAATTGAAATCAGTATGAATTTACTTTTTTATGCTTTATCGTTAAGGGCAAATATTATTTTTCAAACACTCAAATAAAATTCCAGTCTATGTAAACTATAATTAATTACTAATATTAAATGAAAGTTATTACATTATACAAGAATAAAATGTATAGTTGCAAAGAAAAATATTCTTCAACGTAATTTTAATAGCTAACTCTTTTGAGAAAACTTTAGGAAATTACTTCTTATCTGTTTGATATTTTCTTAATTTCAATAGAACTCTTCTTAAATTCCTAGAATCGTAAAAATATGTAAAATTTCAAATAAAAAAAAATTAAACTAATTTCTAAAATTAGTATTTACATTTAAAAATATCTTAGTGTATATCTTAAAGAAGTATGTAATACTTTATTAGTAAAATAAAATTAAAAGCTTTCTTAATTAGATCTTAACTCTTAAGGAATTAAAAGGAAAAGAATAAAATACTTATGAATTAATACAATAATTCACAAACTTTTAATTCGGAATTATCTTCATATATTCAATAATAATTATTAAGTCATTTGAATTTGATTTTCATTACTTGAAAAAATGTTTTAAAATATGTATTAGTTTTGAATAGACATATTAAATTATGTTTTATATTAACTTTACTCATTTAATTTTTATATTTCATGTAGGTATAATTAAGTACATTTATGAGGACTTTATATCATATATGCACACACACATACATATATACATTTTTTATGTGTCTGTGTGTGTGTGTGTGTAAGAGAGAGAGAGAGAGAGAGTATAGAATGGCATTTTAACATAAAACTAACAAATGAAATTATAATTGTATTTTAAAATAAATTTTAGGCAGTTATCTCCTTATTTTGATTTTTAGATAAATCTTTGGTTTTTTTCAACCTCAGACTGGAAAGAGTCGTTGCATTAACAAAAGTAAATCCCTGCTTCCTCAAGCTGCTTTATATAACTTAGTCATCATATAACTTAACATCATAACATCATAAAACTTAAACAATGATTGGCTTTCACACACACTTATGTAACGATATATATCTATATCTATATCTATCTATCTATCTATCTATCTATCTATCTATCTATATATATATATATATATATATATATATATATATATATATATATATATATATATATATATATATATGTGTGTGTGTGTGTGTGTGTGTGTGTGTTTAGTCTCAGAAGCCGTTCAGAAATGCAGCCATAAAATTCTATTTCAATATTTTCTCTGTTTTACCTCAAGTCACCTGACTTCTCAAAACTTCACTCAAGCCAATGAATACCCTTTTTAATATTAGTGATGGGCAAAAATGCCCATTACAAAATTTGACTGCGTTTTCAGTAATGTGAAAAAACAGTCCCTTATTTTCCAAACAATTTCAAAATTTTTATGAAAATTTAGTAAGCACAGTAATTACTCAAGAATTTTTCTCCGTCGTTAATAGGACTCAGAATTTCTCAAATTTCCTGTCGAGAATTAGAGCAAGAGATGAGAAAGGAGGACTAATAACGTTTCTGCTTAGTGGTTTAAAGCGTCACAAGAAACTATTGACGAACGTGAAAAGGTTATTTTTCATTATTCGGAATTAAAAGTATATGTGTTCAACGAATTCTGAAAAATATCCCAAGATATTGTGTAGTGTAAGTGGTATACTAAAAATGTGCATTGTGAGATAGTGAGAAATATTTTTCGTTTGGATAAAAGTTTCGTCACGAATTTTATTACCATGTTAAGTAGTATAACCCCGAAATATTTTGCAATATAATTGAATCTTTTAACAAAAAATATTGTTGATAATCTGTTTTCAGAAATTTAAGGAAATAAAGTATAAAAATGATTTATGATGATACATTTTTTTCGAATGGAAAATGAATTTATTTCAGTACATTTTTGATCAAGGATGATTTTAAGATAATGTAAAATTAAATTTATTTATGTCTTAATGTGAAATGAATAAGAGTAGAGTTTAATGTGTGAATTGAGTTTTAAACTATATATTGAAAATGATTATAAGGTTGATTTATTTTGTTCTTAAATCTGAATTCTTAATAAAATTATTTTTAAAGTTAAAATTTCAAAAGAATTGAAAATATTCTGTGAAATGTGTTTCTAAAATTATTTATTTCACACTTGAAAAAATTAAGAAACTTCTAAACATTACTAATACAATTGAGTAAAAAAGTTTTTAAGAGGTGATAACTTTATGAGTGGATTATATTTTTACTGGAATAAACAATTTTTCAGTTGTTGTTCAATCGCAGATAAATATGAAATTTATTTTGTTTTGGTATAAGATAATAAAGGTATTATACGCGAAAAGTGAATTTAAAACAAAAATGCTTTGATTTGTATTTAGTTTGGAGTAGGGTTTTTTTTTATTTTACAAATCATGGATTAATAATAGTTTAATATTCTATTATTGTTTGCATGCTGCCTCTTTGAGTCATATCTGTCTTATTTACTATACGTTATCAATACAGATTTTGACCACTATACTTTTTTCTACTATGTTGTATTGTATAAAGATTATTGAAGGAATAATGCAGGATATAATATAATACGAAAAAGAAATATTAAATAAGATAAATGATGATGTTTATATATTTTACCCTCTCCACATTGACAGTGATTTTTGATTAAACTTAAATGTTAGAAGTCAAAATGAAAGTTCCAAGATATAAGGAACTGTGAAATGAAAATAAAAGTTTTAAGAATAATTTTATTTGTGTGCTGAATTTAATTTTAATACGTTACTGATCATG
>CM063501.1:148530682-148540682 GCA_032207245.1 Pardosa pseudoannulata
ATGATTTTATAACTCATTTTATCTGCTGCAGATAGTATTTCATCATATGCATAGCATAATGAAAAGTTCCCGTGGGCGCTTTGGGCAAATCATCGAAAATGCGTTGTGTTAAAATAGAACACGACATTAAAATCCTTACTTAAGTTGTCATCTAATTCCCTGATCTGTTAATCTGAACGATGACCAAATTGTAGGGAACTACTTTCCGGAGATCACAAGTTCGACTTCGGCTGCTCCCACGGGTGTTTGTAGCTGTTCAACATCTGTGATCATTTTAATCTAGTGTTATCATATTATTCTAGATTATAATTTGTAGTATTATATACATTTCTGGCAATACAAATTTAGATTTCCTTTTATTTTTAGTTGTTAAAAAGGTAGATATATGTTAGAAATCCTTACCTAGATTAGAATTTTTATTTATATATATTTCTGGCAATTACAATCTAGATTTACACAAAAAGTTCTAGTATAATTATTTGGGCTACGATAAATAAACAAGTCAATTAGCATATCTCCATCCTTGCAGGGAACCCCCTCTTATTAAAATATGGTTATCTGTTGTAATTTATTCTATAGATTATTAGCTGTAGAAAGAAATATGGAATAAATTTCCTAGTCAATCCATATGTCCATTTGCTAGGTTATTTATATATTTAAAAATTAATTTACTTTCTCATATCGTAGTGAAATTTATTCTTTAGCCATAGGAAATATATATATATATATATATATATATATATATATATATATATATATATATATTTATATATAATATATATATTTATATTATATATATATATATATATATATATATATAGATATCTATATGTATATGTTTATATATATTTTATATATGGTATATAATATATAATTTATTTCTTATATATATATATATTTTAAAATATATATATATATATAATATATATATTTATATATTTATATATATATATATATATATTATATATATATATATATATAATATATATATATATATATATATATATATATATATATATATATATATATATAATATTTCTTATTTATTCCTAGGTCTATCTTTGTGTTTTACAGCCATTAGAAAATGTGTTTCCTGAAATATGTCTTAACTAAACTCCTTGGCACAACAGCTCCTAGTTGGGCAGAGCCTACGGTGCCAAGCATATGTTCCGTTTAGGTGGTCAATCTTAAGTGGAACCACTGTTTAGTTCCCACACACGCTTGGTCCTCAGTTCATTTACACACTAAAGAGATTAAAGGCTGAGTCTATCTTGCAAAACCTGGGGATCGAACCTCGGACCTGTGTCGTGGGAATGCGAATCTCTACTACAACGCATCTGGGCTTCGAAATACTTCTTACTCTAATTAATTTTCAGTTTTCTTCAAAGTAACAGGTATTGAAAAAAATCAGCACCTTAAACTGTAAATAGTAATTCAATAATTAGTTTAATTTAACAGAAAATTTGAGCAAATTTCGAAAGATTCTTTAAATAGTATCATATCTTTAATACATTTTTTTCTATTTATATGTGGAAAAGCTTTAACTAGTTATAGTTTTCTTAGCAATTTTAGAATTTTTAATGTTTTAATGTAAATTATTACGACCTACAATTAAAATGAAGTAATAATATCCCGTAAAAATATTTAATGCAAATATTGTCATTAACCTTATACAAAGCATTCCCCATTATTTATTTAGCGGGAATTTAATTGAAATGTATTGAAAGTTCGAATCATCGAAATAAAACCGAAGGCCATTACGGAAAGAGAAAAATTTAATAGTTTACTATATCCAAATTTTTACTCCAGTAAGAATACACCGTGTATTTTACATAAAAATAATTGCCACATTTAGAAAATACAAAAAAACGAAATATTTCAGCTATAAATGTTCTGTATAAAAGTTTTAATTAGTATCTGACTGATTTTATTTATTTTACTGGATTCTTATGGCAATACATTCAAAATGCCATTATATTTACTACCGGATTCTGGTATCAAATTTTAACGTTTCTCTAGTGTAAAAGTTAATATTACGCTCGCTTAAATATTTTATTTCGCATGAATCTTTAATTTCTTTTTGCACAGTATATAAACAAAATACGAGTAAATTGTTAATACAGCTGTGTAACATAAAAATAATGAACTGATAACATTAAGCATTTCAGATTATTATTTATACGAGCTTTTAAATGAAGGAATATATTCTGTAAGGAATTTAAAAATGGAAATATAACAGCAAATTACTATAAAAATATTCTCCAAATATAGTACTTTAAACATTTAAGGAATTACTATATATTATGATAAGTAATCATGCAATATAAAAATTTAAATTATATGTTATTATAAATGTAATAAACTCTTAAGTCCCATATTTAATTTAAGACAGCAATTTTTAATCCGCGAGGAAACGTGCCGGTTCTCTGAGACTCGAGCGTTATAAAAACAGTCCACACAAAATCTCCCAATATAAATAAACCTCCCAAATTTTCAGTAGGTACTTCATACGTCTTCTAGACCATAATAACATGGTTTTGCACAATTTTCTCTGAATTTGTATTCTCAGAAAGAGATACTTCTAGTTTGTTCAAGCACCAGAGATCTAGAGCATGCTGTAACAAATTATCGTTACATTATATTCCCAATTGCCATGAGAAAGAAAAACGGCATATGGTAGAAATAGTGAAAACATCCTTTGTGAACACTTGAACTGAGCACATCTTTACCTTGTGACAGGACGTTGTTTTGCGCAGAATAGGATGCTGAATAGAGGATTGTTAACACCGAGAACCATCTCAATCTTTCTGCCTGATAAATTCATTAGGATTCAGATGAAGTGTATTTAGTATCGGTTTCAATGGAATCCCGAAGAAAGAGTCTCGCATGACAGAAACCCTCTATATTGTAAGTGAAGCAGCAACATTCTTCTCCCTAGTTTTTCAAAGTTTGACCACGTACATCGATTAATATCCTATAGATCGTCAAGATTAGTATCGATTACCAAGAATTCCCATGAATTCTATAGAACCTTGCTTATACCTGTCCAGCTAGCGGTTCTACAAAGCGGTTCTTCACGACGTTATCAACTAGTTGTCCGATCAGTTGAGATGAAAATTAGAGGGCGTACGACGGTACAAAAAGACCGGATTTTGTGGCCCAAGGAGAATTTTTGACCGATCGAGTCTCCTGTGAACTCATCGGCTGAGAGCATCTGGAGAGCGACTGAGAGTGTCCTCCCCCTTTTCTCTCCCTACCTAATTTCTCGGAACAGTAAAGATTACGAAAGCTGATTCCTGTAACAATTAACAATTCACTGCATATAACATCTTCCTCATACTTATGAACTTTAACTTATTTGTGTTTCTAATAAAGATCTTTAGTCTGTACGTAGGCCTCCTTTATCCTATTCCCAGCTCACTTAGAGTTGAGTACGCTATAATACAAATATATATATATATATATATATATATATATATATATATATATATATATATATATATATATATATATATATATATATATATATATGTGTGTGTGTGTGTGTGTGTGTGTGTGTGTGTGATATTTAAAAAGGGAGGTTGAGAATTAAGCGAGTTATCAATAAAAATATTTGGAACTCTTTAACGATAACATAATAGGAGAAAGTCCCACCCTCTAGCGGAACAACACAGATTAAAAAAGCTGACGGGGAAGAAGACAATAGGAATTTGCTTATATAGCGGCTCCAAAAGCTCACTTCTAAGAGGGAGTTGAACTGATAACATCCTCCATGAGTGTCGTACCAAAATGTGAACAAAGCATATATAAATGGAGTAGTCATAGACAAAAAGAAGATAATACAGACTTTTAATACACGAATCAATATGTGTCTTTGATGACTTGATCACTTGATATTTGTCATGTATATATTATATATATATATATATATATATATTATATATATATATATATATATATATATATATATATATATATATATATATATATATATATATATAACATCACACACTCCAATAATAATCAATGAGGAGAAAGTTCACCGAGATGGCTTCTGCATCCGAGTAATAGTTAGGTCCAATGTAAGAATTATTGCATTACTGTATAGTGGTGTTACAACGAAGAGACTATCTGGCTGTTAATACTACAGGATTTGTAGGAGAGCAAGGTAACTCATGTGACCGGAGCAATTCTGTGATATGAAGACTGTGTAGTGGTTTGAGGTCAGAACAAGGGAGCACTTAAATGATGTCACTTCTTGGTCAGCTTCTTGAATCAAGTCTATCGAACAAGAAGATGATCATTTTCTTGAATCCACCACGCACTTGATTCACAATGTGTTTTGATATACGAGAAAGATATTTGAACTTATAGTATATATATATATATATATATATATATATATATATATATATATATATATATATATATATATATATATATATATATATATATATATATATATATATATATATATATATATATATATATATATATATATATATATATATATATATATATATATAATATATATATATATATATATATATATATATATATATATATATATATATATATATATATATATATATATATATATATATTTATATATGAATACTACACTCTTTTTAGCTTAACTTGAATTAAAAAACAGTGCAATCAAATATCTATAACGGAAATGAGTTTCACTTGACCATGTATAAGGATAAGGATAAATCATCTTAAAAAAGTTAAGATATCAATTCAAATAACAAAAAAAAAAGAATAAACGTAAAGGAATAGGGATAAAAAGGAATTTAAAGTAAATAAAATGAAAATTGATAAAAAATACATATTTATATACGGATGTCTTTTAATATAGTTTTCCACTGTGTATTAAAAATTAAAAGTCGATTAGGACAACCACCTTTATACAGACAAAACACTTGAGTCTCGCTGCCGAATCATGTAGAAAGCACCAATGCATGTTTCCCTACCACAATGAATTTAATATTACATATCAAAAATAATTAGTGAAATATGTACAGCTGTATAGTATTGGAGTTAAAATTCAACTGTTAAGTTTAAAATTAATTTATAGAATCTATTATCTCGATAGCTTTATGCATACTTTTCTGTATTAACTATGATGTTTTAATCGTACTTCGAATTCCCATATAGTTATCTAAGATAAATATTTGAGATGCGTACTTTACGAATACCTTACTAATGTACTTTTCAATTATACATTACAGCCTCTTAAGCTTTAAGTAAATATCGCATGATTTCCAGGAATGCAATACTGTTATATTATTTTCTCAGTATTTCATGATTTTTCTGAAATATTGATCGTGGAATCTCTTTTAAAGGAATAACTACATTCTCTGAAGTCACAAATGTAGGTAATCATGTGTAAATAATATTCATATGTTATTTTAATAGCACATCCGGTTTTAGTTTAATAGGATTTTAGCTATACATAATTTAAGATTAATAGCTCCCAATTAACAATGAGCGATTCTCCTCTTGAAACAATGCAAATAGCTGTTTACTCATACATACACAGACTGAATAAAAGCAAATAATATATAGTTATGAATTTGTTAGTGAACCTTGCCTTTAACTTGGGACTCTATGGGTATCTAGTCAAATTGGCGAGATGTCGGCTCGTTGGCGACATTTTTGGCAACTCTTTTTTGTCGCCAAGTTCGTCGCTCAAACATCGCGAAATATCACCAAATGTTGCCAGATGTAACTATACGGGACATCTTCCTATTGCTGTTTCTGTTCTAATCTGGAATGTTCGAGCAGTTTCTTCGGGTCTATATAAGGCAGGCTGAGTCCAAACGAGGAGAGTCGTTAAGAAGATTTCTCGGTGTTCAGAGTACTCACGGGGTATTGTGTTTTACCTGTGCTTTCGTTTTGTTTTATGCTGTAGGATGTACGTGAACCCACGGCATTTTGCTCGAGTTGTTCAGCTATGATTTTGTAAGCTTGGTAGGCATGTGCAGTACCTTAACCTTGATGCCTTTCTGACATTGTATTTTCCAACTAAATACAATAAATAATTGTTTTCGTGTCTTACATAAAAGTCCATTCATTCCCCTACCCAGTTTTGAAGTTCGTGCAATATGTGTCTTGTTAGAATGACATATTTTTAATACTATGTAGCAGTTCACCTTACCCCTACGATTCTTTTATTCCAAAAATCTATAGATTTCATTTGTTGAAATTTGTGGTTTGGGAACACTCGCCGAATCACGTTTTAAGAAACCATATTAGTTACGTGATTATTTTTTTATTCGTTCTTGTACAGCTCCCTATTCTCAGGTTTTTTTCTTCTCCCCTGTTTTTCAGTACTCAATAGCTGAGTGAACTGAAATGTAATTTTACCTTACACTATGAAAAAAAGATGGAAAAATTATTATCATTGGCTGTCATCACATTACAAGGAGTGAATTACCATTTTATTGGCAAGTACTATTTGTGAGGGTTACATAGTTGTTCAAAAGAAGTCAAACCTAACAGAACAATTTTTTCAACATATAGGTTTTATTCCACAGGGCCAAAACTACCGTAAGATAAGTATACTAGTAGGACAAAATATATATAGACTAAACAGTTCTATTAAACATTCATAGTGTTAAAGAATTGTAGAATACACGTCTGAAATCGAACATTAACTCCAACGTTTTCTCTAGAACCACTTACTTTCTTTACAAATGACACTCTATCTCCAGGAATGATAACTCGCTGTCTCTACAATATATGTACTAATTTATACCTTATAAGAAGGTAAAGTATCATTAAATGAAAGCAACAACTTAAATGAAAGTTAAACACATTTTTAGATTCCTGGAAAAAGAAATTCTCACAATGTGAAAAATCTAAACAAGAAGATTTTTTATGTGGACTCATCTTCTAAAAATTGCTGCTGTAAATAAGAGAAACATGAAGTAAAATTTAAATAATTCATTTAACATTGCTCACTTATTGCGTTGTACAGACTAAAGTTTGAAGAGTTTTTTTAACCAAATTATATCAAGCCAACTTAATATGAATGTCTTGCAGTAGTCAATATGCAGTTGGCAAAGGATTGAGAAAAGATATACTATTATTGAAAGTCCAGGTACTGAAAACGAGACCAGATAAGAATCATTTTAGATGGATATTGATAGAAATTTCACTGAAATTTAGAAGAACCGTCAGGTAATGATGATATACCTGATAAACCTGGTTTTTTTGGCAAAAATTACTCAATCGTGTCTTCAGGAACACACAAACAGGCAGAAAGGTTTATGGGTGAAAAATGTATGATGGAGAAAAAATGTTTTAATCTCCAAACTTTACCACTGTACAGTATCGATGACATATAGTTAGACCTTTATTTGAGTCATCAGAGTAGCAAACATGAACAAGTATTTAATCGAAATACGATTTAAAGATATTAGTAATATTTTCTTGACTAGGCTATTAACCATCTAAGCGGTTCTCACGTACAATTCCGTCAAACCGATGATGTCTTCAAAGCGGTTGTCACGTACAATTTTCGATCTTCAAAAATGTTCCGAAAATGGATGTAATGTACATTTCTGCCAGTGTTTGAGGTAGAAGGGTCAGGTCGATTGTTTAGAAACTGACATTTATTGAGGGATGCACCCCTACTTCCTGAGGCACAAAGACGCTGATAGCTTTTCATGGCTTTGTAAATCTCTATTTCGAAGTATTTCGTTTTCGGTAACAGATGTATTTCTAATTGCACCACTTAAATATCTTAAATAACTTTCGTAAAAAAATTAAATAATTTTCTTAAAGAATATTTTTATTTGTACTTTTTGAATCCATTATTTCTTATGGGATGATCTTCGAGACTTAACGAGCTTTATGTGTATTAAAAATTAACAATCTATAATATCTATTTATATATCTATTTATAACCGGAAGTAAAGGGACAGTAACGAGGGTGGGTTTCCCGTATTCCATTCTAGTCGACAAAGGGTGAAGTAAAAAATCATAGAACGCTTTGGCCATTGACGAAATACGATTTAAAGATATTAGTAATATTTTCCTATGACTAAGGCTATTAAGACTCAGAATTATCTGATAAAAATTAAAACAATTTTATGTCTATTCATTGAGACGGTAAATTAAGATATCAATAGAAAACGAGAAATTTAAAGTGGAGTTTAAATATCACTGTAAGGTATTATAAAGAAAACGAAATATTATGTTTACTATTTACGATATTATACATATCTCTCAATAGAGTTTTTCTTATACTAATCTGCAATATATTATATGTCTTGAAAATTGTAGATATAGGCAGTCTTTTCTATAATCAAATTTAAAAGGATGAAAACTTAACTTATTTTATAAGCATCTGTAGTTAAATAAGTCATATTTGGTAGTAAGTCTTAATTAAAAGTAGCATATGGGAGAAAAACACATTTCACACTTTTTGTAAATGTTATGTTCAGTTACAAATAAAATTATTCATGAAGTCCCGTATCTGCTATGTAGTTCAAAGGCATATTTGTTCCATTACAAATCAGCTGAAAGTTAAGAAAACATTATTTATATCTAGAGTATGGAATCTGTAGGAATTAAAGAAAAATCACAAGATATTTCAATCCTAAAATCCTATTTCATACTTTATTTGATTTATTGATATCAATATGAAATGTGTAACATCAAATACATAAAACTTACTTCTTTGCACAAATAGAAATATTCCCTTAAAATATGTGTTAAAACTAAATGATCGCCGAATAATTAGAACACCTAAAATTCTAAAAAAAACTAGCTTATACCCTAAAATTTACATAACATTTTTAAAAGAAAGTATTGGTGCTATAACTGACAATTAAATATCTTAATTAGTTTATAAAATTTAGAACACCTAAAATTCTAAAAAAAACTAGCTTATACCCTAAAATTTACATAACATTTTTAAAAGAATGTATTGGTGCTATAACTGACAATTAAATATATTAATTAGTTTTTAAAATTTAGAACACCTGACATTCTAAAAAACTAGTTTATAAGATAAAATGTATATAACATTTTTAAAAGAATGTCTTGGTGCTGTAACTAACAATTATATATCTTAATTAGTTTGTAAAATTTAGAAAAGTTAATCTGATAAAGTAGATAGTTACACTATTTGGTTTAGATTCACCAATAGTACGACCTTAGAACTTACCAAATTTACCGGAATAGTCAAGTAAAATTCCCTTTAACAAATCTATCAACGAAATCGATTTTAAAGGAATAGGTTGAAAGAACAATCTTCGATGTCCTCTTTACTTATCTTCATGTCAAAAGCATTTCAAAAATACTTGGGTCGACAGTCGATATCTATCATTTTTCATAATATATAGCAATGTGGGTCTTTATTGTTTGTACACAGCTTTCAGAAAACAAGCAATCTAAAAATTTGTCATTTTAGTACCAGTCTGTAATTTTCGAATAAACTGATAAGTTTAAATTAAAATTATCTGAAATCTATACAAACTAAACTGTTTGTTTCCCTGTACAATTTCTAAACCATCCATTATTATATGAATATTTCTAGCAAACTCTCTGTATAGGGTTTACTAACAGAATTACTTTCCAGTAATAGCTTCCTGGAAGAGCAATAAGGTATCTTGTATAAGAATATTTTTTTCATCAATGAACGTTTTCTTCAAATACTTTTAATAAAAAATGCGAAATCTTTCGTTCTGAGAAATCGATTTCTCTGTAATTAAAATATTTTTTTGGCTCTACTCAGATTTGATTCTCTACTTTTTATAGCTCTTTGATGAGTTTGCCATTTGATCTTTCTTTGAGAAAACTTGAAAACAAATTTTTCTTCTTTCATTTAGATATCGATCTGGCATTTAAAGTTTAATCATCAAAGATGTGTCATTATGTAAGCGAAGTATTTCTTCTGATTTCTCAGTCAACGCATTGGAAATATTATAAATTTATACAAATTCCATAACATTGGGGAAAGCAATTTATTAGTAGTACATTAGAA
>CM063501.1:148543182-148553182 GCA_032207245.1 Pardosa pseudoannulata
TTCCTCGTTTGGGAGTTCATAAACACTGCCCAAAGAAGAGTTCCTGTACGATCTCTAGTTTACGAGAAAATACAAAAAACAAAGTATGACGTCATGCCGGTGCAAGAAATAAAAACTTTATTGGACATATCAACAACAGTATTTGCATATCTTTATAGACGATTATGTTTAAAACTTTCACCACGCATATCACGTCATGCATGCGCACGTGATATGGAATAACGTTAAACCACAGTTGAACTGGTATTTAAAAGGCGGCATCTTGCAGTTGCCGGTAATCTTTGTATGGTGGCCATATATTCCGTCCGTAAGTACTGCGACATGTACCTGATGTACGAACGCTGTAATGGAAATGCCTTACGAACTTTTAGGGGGTATGCCCGTGCATATACTGCTGTTGATATGTTCCTTAAAATACTTTGTCTTGCACCGGAAGTGACGTCATAACATATACAGTGTTTCCTTTACTACACTGTAATAAATTTTATTCATTTACTTATTTTTGAATCCCAGCCTTACATGAAGATTTATCAATTAGTAATAAAGTATTATTTTCATATATTTTATATAAAATTATTATATTAAGTATTGAATATATTATTAAATAATATATTTAAGAAAATGTACACTCTGCACGTTATTGTTTTATTTAACATTTATTATGTACTAAAATAAAACTTCAACTTTTAAACTATGCATACATATTTCTTTCAGATACAATTCTAGTAATGCTGACAGAATTGTGAAAACATATTATAAATGAATATTTCTTTATTTAACTCATAATAAATACTGATAAGTCATTAAATAGCATTTATGTTTCAGGAAAAGAACTTACAGTATTACAAACATTTGGAATTTTAACTTTTATTATTTTGCCGAAACCAATATTTTTCTTTAACCATCATTTTCTAGAAACAAAACATTTTTCATCTCATTCCCATTTGAATAAAGCATTTACCTGCAAATTTAATCAACACTCAGTACACGTGATTTAAACTTAATGGCAATACTTTCATCCAAAATTATGGAAACTACCCATTATATCAACGACTGGTAAAGAAATGTATACTACCTACATATTTTTTCTTCAATTTTTAAGATTTACAAAATTTCCGGATCAGAGTGAGAGCAGTTTAATAAACGAAAGTAAAAATTTTATGACGCATTAAACATCTTAATACATTATGCTGTCCCCCCAAAAAACATTATGAATGATCATTCCATCTGGAGCTTTATTTCCGACGAATCTTATCCTTCTTTCTGAATCTTTTTTCAGAAAAAAAGCTCTAAAGCTTGATAGTCGCTCTATCGTCTTCGAAAGAATTAGATATAAACTTCATTTTTAAAATGCATTTTCTGCGGAAAAATTCAAATTTCCGTCTCTACTCAAATCATAATTGCATCTTCTTATCTCCCTTCCTCCTGTAAGCGCATACTCATATTTAAAAAGTCAAATACCATTTATTTACTTTTTTCCCTTCATAGCACTGAATAATATTATGCCACGATAATGCGAAAATAGTAAATGCGTTTCCTCTTTACGTGGAAAGAAACGAAAGTCATCAATTTCAATCATGCATGTATATTATGTTAAAAGGAAAATATTATACCAGAAGATCTTTTTTCTTTATGCATTTCTAGGTTTTCATTTACTATATGAATGGTGAAAACGATGTCTGTTTTTTTCACGCAATACTCGATAATTATATCGTTTATTGGAGAGATATTGCGGAAAGAGAAGTTGGTGAATTTTGAAATAAATCCCTGTCAACTCTACAAAATAACCATTCAGGCATAGATTTCTGATATTTTAAGATATTAAAAATTTCAGTCAAATATATGGGTTATTTTAAAGGTTAGACTTTTATTTGAAAAAACATTATTTTGCTCTCACTTTTTCTATGTATTTATTCCAAGTATGACTAAGTGTATAAACAGTATCATTTTATTTTAAAGTATACATTTAAGTGGTCTATAAGAATTAATAAATAAGAATTAAGGTCTATAAAGCCTCTTAATATATTCACACACACACACACACACACATATATATATATATATATATATATATATATATATATATATATATATATATATATATATATATATATATATATATATATATATATATATATATACATATATATATATATATATATATATATATATATATATAATATATATATATATATATATATATATATATATATATATATATATATATATATATATATATATATATATATATATATATATATATATATATAATATATATATATATATATATATATATATATATATATATATATATATATATATATATATATATATATATATATATATATATATATATATATATATATAAAATATATATATATATATATATATATATATAATATATATATATATTATATATATATACATATATATATATATATATATATATACATATATATATATATATATATATATATATATATATATATATATATATATATATATAAATATATATATATATATATATATATATATATATATATATTATATATATATAATATATATATATATATATATATATATATATTTTTAATTTATTTAGACAAACGATGTCCCATGACCCGAACGAAAGAGAAATTTGACCTTTTGCAGTGGATCATAATGGTTAGCTGTGGTCCGGACAAAGCAGTTTGTGTAGTAACGCCTTAGGCACAATACCGTAGCAGTCTCTTAGGCGGCGGTACATTAAAAACTGTCACTACGCCGGATCAAGTGTGTTTGCGCTTTTATGATGTCTGCTACTGTCAAAGAACTCGAGTAATAATTCTTAATCGAGCTATGCTGTAGTGTACATCTGGGGCCCCAAAGGAATTTAAGTTTTTTTGGTCAGGAGTCTTAAAACGATCTTTCGGCTACATCTGGAAACGGATCAGCTGAACCAGGCGGGGAGTTGACAGCAATGTTGCGTTACCCTAAGTCTGGAAGATTCCGGAAGATTCACGTGAATGGAGCCGATACCCCTGTAAAAGAAGATGGGCTGAGCCAAGAAGAGGGCTTTTTGCTTCAGAGTTTCTTTGGAGTTGTTTTGTGGAGCTCGAGAGGAATCCACTTGTTCTCTCTGATTTCCGGAGCTTGCTTTGCCAGCGTCTCTGCTTTGCTAAGAAGTCGACTTTCGACTTTGGGATCTCATTTTCCTTATTTATTTTCTACTTCGTGCTTAGAAGTAGATCACTGAGAGTGACCCTTACTATCATTTTGGATAGTCCTGCATCCTTAGTTTCTTCAACGAACTCCAGCGTGATAAGCACTCTGAGCGTTTCAACCTCAGTGTGAAAGGCAACTGTACTGATCGGATGGCAACTGATACTGATGTGAAAGGCAACTGAACAGCCTGGATAGTATAGTGTCAGAGTTTCGTACCAGCGCTATTTAATGAACTGTTCCAGTGTTCTAGAAGGACTAGCCTCACTGTACCCACGAATTGTAATTGTGATAACGTTATCTCAGCATGAATTCTAAAAAGATTTAGCACCTACTGAAACCTGTACATAGCTGTACATGATTATTCACTCGAATAAAGTATTTCATCCAGAATAAACGGTTGTCCAGCCTGTATCTTTGACGGCCTCGCCTACCCATATTTCAGTACGTCACAATAGGCATGTGTATGGCATTTTGACTGTGTTAGTTAAAGAGTAATTTTTTACTGCTTACAAATAATATACATACTTAAAATACATGATAAACACCGAGCATTTTTAACCTCTATTGTGTATGGAACAATGTGGTTTATACTTATTTTTCAATTCTGTGCTTAAAAAGTTAAAATTATGTAACTTAAATCATAGGGAAGCATTTAAAATGTTAACTAATTATAGTTATGTTTAACTATAAAACCTCGGAATCGGTCAATTTGACCGAAAATCATTTTTTTCCGATTTTCTAAAGTTACTATTTTTAAAATTACTAATGGTATTGAAAAAAAATTCTTGTTATTCCTGAACTTATAATACCAATGGTAATATGGTACGTTAAATAAATATTAGATTTTTTTATTTTAATACTCAACCGCGGGACTCGTCCTTTTAAACCCCATTATAATCAGAAGCACGAATTTCCTAATTTTTCGTTTCACGTAAAGTTTTAGGTAATGTAATATAATTAAATTCTTTTCTAGTTTTCTGATTTTTCCACCTTATATGAGCAAAACAATATTTCAAGGTCAGAAGGTCAACTTACATGGACAGGGTTGAGGTATATGGATCTTACGATAACAGAAAAAAAACTGATAATGTTTTTGTAGAGGCAGTGGACAGTGTTGCAACGCAAATTACCTTTTGCAACATTTTGATAATATACATTCTTCGAACGGTAAATAACTGTTTTTTATTTACGAAAGGCATTCAGTTATGACATTGTATGCTAGAAAATGCCTCTGGTTAGCTTATTCGAAGTGCACTTACCACTGTTTCTGGTTTTGGCCTATCGAATGGAGTTTAAAATATGCTCATGGTGCAATGCTGCCATTGCTTTTATGGAAATCTAACGGAATTGAATTAAATTTCTACGATTAATAAATTACATGATCAACAATTTTTTATATGTGGGTAAGAGGAGATCCGTCTTGAAAACCTTACTAACTCTGAATAGGTACTTTTGAGTTTCATAGAAGATTTTAAAAATAATGGAAGAAATATCACGACAGATAATTTTTACAACATTGAATATGTACCAATAGTTATAAACGAAAAACACCGGTCTAACTGAAGCGAATGAAATGAAATCTGGAACATTTATCTGCATTAGTTAAAAAAGTAAATATGTCGTTATGCGATACATTGTTACTCAAATTTTATGGTAATATTTTGACAGTTTATCGAGAAAAATACAGTAAAATTATATTATTGATCTTCCTTCATCTTAGAGTCAGTACTGACAATAATCACACAAATATATGCGTCCTGAAACGATATTGTATAACTAAAACCGAATTTGGTGTCCACGTTACCATCAAATGGACAGTTTGTGAAGGCAAGATCATGGAGCTGACTAGGGTATGCATTCTATAATGTTTTTGGACTTGCTGGGACTTATTAAAGGATCTTATCCAACGTTACTGGAATAAAACTTAGGAGGTAATGTCTTCAACTGCTCATTGAAGAGTTTTTTACTAAGTATAAAATTAGTAAAAAAATACCAATTACATACAAAAACAAAAGAAGCTCATACTAGTAAAAAATGATCACAGATGTGAAAAAGAGTTCGTTACCAAACTTTTAAGGGTGCATAAAATGTGTGAAATATTTTAACTGGTAAGACAATAAATATTTCAATTAAGTATGTCTATATATTTTTATAACAACTTCTTAAAGATTTTATATAGTAATATATTGTTATTGTATAATATATTGTTATTGTTATTGTTAATGTATTGTTATTGTATAATGATATTGTATAATATAATTTCTATGTAATGCAGAGTACTTTTTGGATTAAAACATGGTTTTATATTATAGGTCAATTTAACTCAGTCCAAAGTTTTAAATTTACCGAAGTTAAGACATTCATAATACATTTCCCGTAATCTATTATCACTACAGTAGACATCTTTCTGTACAAAAACTGGCTAAAAATTCGATATTTATATATCACTGAATTATGACTTATAAATCAGAAAAAGAATTAAGGGAAAATTTTTAAAATCCATCACTTTATAACTAATATAATTACTAGCTCATCACACAATTAATTTACTACTCAAAACTTCTTTATACAGTTTTTAAAATTCTTCGATTTATAAAAGCATTTCAAGCACTCCGGATACATCTCTAATGGCTGTTTACCCTTCGAATGTGTCGACAGTTTACATTGAAGAGCGTAGAATAAATATTAATATTTATTATACTTAAAACAGAAACAACTTTGCCTGTTTAATATTATAAGTATTTTTATATTTTGTATAAAAAAATCTATATTTTAACTATTATTATTTTTTTAATTACCTGTCAACCCAATGCTAATAAAACAAAAACCAAATATTTTTTTTATTTTGTGGCCCAAAATGATTTATATTAAAAAAAATAGTTTATTGTGTGTAATAGTTACGCTACATTGTCAATAATAGATTTATTAAATAATTATTATTGTAAATTATAAACTTTTTACAAACAAATAGCAAAAACATTGACATAAATTTATTGATAATACAAAATTACAGTTAAATGCAGATTGATCAAAAATAAGATAGTTTAATTAATAAATTTTACTACTTGCTTCTTAAAAATCCTTTCCATTACATAAATTATAGTCGTGTGATTTTATTAAAAAGCATCAGGTTCATAAAAGCTCCTATTTATTAAAACAATCGTTAATCATCGTCTTCCATGATAAAAACGTTTGACTTGACCTTTTCAACATATCACGCGTCACTGCATACGCTCGTCTCCCACGTGCTATTAGAGATTAAAGGATGAAAAATAGCCTCGGAAATGTGTCAATAATAATCACTCCCATCCTGACGCCTCCGTATTTATTCAGAGCTCTACTTTATTCACATTAAATGGTTGAAAGGTAGTTTCTCAATATTTACCCAACAAATTACATGCGATTATATTAAAAGAACTAATTTCGGTCTCGAGCTTTCGAAGGTTTTTTTTATTTGAATGTTAAATTTTCATTCTAGAAATTTCATTCACATCACAGCTGAGTTGAGCTTAATTACTGCCATCTTTCTAACATCAAAGCTTTAATAATCTTTATAATAAAATGTTTTGTTATACAGATATTCCATTCTAAACAGAATATATTCTCAAATACAAAACTTCCTACACTTCGTACTATGAAGTAAAAATTAAAAATTATCATGTACAATGCATGATTTTCTCCTAAAAATGGACTTTAAAAGCGTATTTTTATTGCATATAAAATATCAATTTTTTAAATTGATTTTTTGTAGATTTAAGGGTAATTGCAGTTATACTGGGATTTTTGTCATACGAGAGCGGATTTCGATTAAAATGGAGCTGTGCAGCATTTTACGACTAATATTTTTGATTTATGCCCTAAAGCGTTAATATACGTTATATTGAAATATGTATGAGAAAATAATTTTGCACAATGAAGCGGAAGTGTTATCCCAGATGTTTTAATAGTCCTAAACACAAAATTTCTATATTTTAAGTCATGTTTCACAGCTTGCTTTATATACGGTATATTAACAATATCCTTATATGAGCATATATTATACCTAAAAAGCTGAAACTCTCAAATATACGTTATAACAATTTAAAAATTCAGATTTATACAGTTAATCATTTTTTTATTCTTTCATTTGGTGTTATTTTAAGTTTCAGTGAATTTTTCTGTTTGTGACTAATCACTTTTAGCTTATGTGTCCCAATATTGATACCCACTTTGTTTAAATTTTTCGTTATATAGAGAAAGAAATACAATCAAAAGAAGTGGTACAAAACTAGACATTATCACAAGATTAGTATTTTATTTGAATCTTGATTACTAAAATTTATTTTAAATTTCATTTACTCTTATGTGTACAATATTGATACCCACTTTGTTTAAATTTTTCGTTATATAGAGAAAGAAATACAATCAAAAGAAGTGGTACAAAACTAGACATTATCACAAGATTAGTATTTTATTTGAATCTTGATTACTAAAATTTATTTTAAATTTCATTTACTTTGTACAAGGAAAAAACATCAAAACTTATTTTAAATAGCATGCAAATCGTTCATTAACTGCTCAAATAACCTTAAACTGTGAATTTAACAAAGCTTTTAATTCATCTAAAAGGTGTTTAAAAACCACTTATGAATTTACAGTAATTAAACCAAAAGTCTATTTTCAAAACTGATTATCATATTCCAGCTCATTCTGTGTATAAGAAAAGGTCATACATAGTGTCACAAAACGTGACATTTCTGTTTCCAAATATCATAATAAGTTTAAGAATATTTTGAAGTGATACATTAGTCATGTATTCTGCAAAATTTAAAAGTTTATTTTAACAATTACTCATACAATAGGAAAAATCCTAGAAAAAAAACAAGGCATATGAGATTTTTCTCTTCTATGCATGATCAAAATTTATACCTTACCAAATTAAATATTACCAATTGAAAAGGAAATGCTTCGCTCTTCTTTCTCTTTCATGAAATACAGATTTTGAGGTTCTCACACACGTACACATGGACACACTCACATACACACACATATATGAATATACACACACATACACTCTCTCTCTAACACCCACCCCCCCACACACATACACACGCACACACACACACGCACACACACACACACACACACACACACACACACACACACACACATATATATATATATATATATATATATATATATATATATATAAGGAATAAGTTCCCACTTCTAAGGACTGGGTTAAATTCGTTCAAATGAGACACAACTTGAACTACTGATAATTCAAATGAAGCTCTTGATATTTATTACATAAAGAATGTTAGTACAAAAAATCGCATATAGGTGGTATTATAGTGGCATATAAGGTGGGAACTTTCCCTGTGATACGCATGAACACATCTAATATTCTTTATAAATGCCAAATAATAGTCAAAAATAGCATTAAAATTACTCAATATATCCTCCTTCGTGTTCAACACTATTTTCTAACCATATTTTTCCCAGCTGACCGGAATGAGTCTGCAGAATTATCAAGAACTTCGTCGAATTTTTTTTCTACCAGTACAATACAATAAGTGTTACAGCTCCATCTATAGATGGATTTTTGTACTTAACATTTTTATGAAATAAATGTAAAGCGCATTATTTGAATTATGTATAGTCCAATTATATCTCAGTTGGACCAATAAAACGTATTCTAGTGTTCTCGGATGTGGGGAACTTATTTCTTCTAACCATGAATATATATATATACATACATCAAGAAAAAAAAGATAAAAAAGACCACAAAAAGAAACAACAACAAGGAGAGTGGATTTAAAAGAGAGAACAAAAAAATAATTTTATTTTGTACATGTTGTATATGTTCCAACTCCATTACATTAAGATGAGTATAATGCTTTTAAAGTATGAAGTTTCATTGAGCTTTAACAGATGAAATAAATAAAACTTTACTATAATGAAATATTAAACACACATATAAATATATATATATATATATATATATATATATATATATATATATATATATATATATATATATATATATATATTATATATATATATATATATATATAAATATATATATATATATATATATATATATATATATATATATATATATATATATATATATATATATATATATATATATATATATATATATATATATATATATATATATATATATATATATATATATATATATATATATATATATATATATATATATATATATATATATATATATATATATATATATATATATATATAATATATATATATATATATATATATATATATATATATATATATATATATATATATATATATATATATATATATATATATATATATATATATATATATATATATATATATATATATATATATATATATATTGATTAAAAATGTATTCATAATATTATTTATTATATTATTAAGAACATTATTAAAAATGTAGCATTATAAGGTATATTTAAGAATACTAAAACATAAAATTTAATAAACAAATGCTTTCAATAGACTTAGGTTTCTAAATTTTAATTATTGAGTTTATCAATACTTTACTATAATGGTATTAGATTATATTAAGTAAGAAACTTTATAGTTTCCTTTTCTTTGTACATTTTGATTATATATCTTACTTTATACAATGTAACTACACTGTAAATATTACAAATACAAGCTTTTTCCTAATTCATAAACCATAATACAGTCTGCAATTTAAAATACTTTATCTGAATTATAGAGCCAGCCGTATGGTGTGAGTATGTAAACAAAGCTTAAGAAAATTAACTAACACGGCCATAAATAT
>CM063501.1:148560682-148580682 GCA_032207245.1 Pardosa pseudoannulata
GGGATTTCAAAAATCTATCATCAAATACAGAGGGAATTGCAGATTATAAGTTAATTTATAAGTTCATTTAAGTCCTATATCATAATACTACTTCTACTTTAACCCCTTAACTTTCCAAACTGTGTACACTTGAGATAATTCGAGCAGCATTGTACTTTATGTTGCTATTATTTTTCACACTCGAATGCAATAAAGAACTAAAAATAACAATGTGAAAGGAAAGAAGAAAACAATCGTTTTATTGAATTTATCACTTATATGGAATTGTAAGGTATAACACTTACTTAATCAAGTATAAAAATATTTTTTTCTACTTATCACTTACGACTTATCTCTTTCTTGTGAGCAGCTTTCCTACAGCGTATTCATTTTCAGATTCTAATTCACTCATTTTTCAATATATATTTTACTAAAAAATAATATAAAATAAAATATAATCGTTAACTATTTTATTACTAAGATCTGGCTGTAAAGACATCCCTGACTCGAGGTGTCACTTTATATACTTTTTTCTTGAGTTATGAAACATCAGGGTTTCCTATTTGATACCTCGCATCAATGGATGACACACCATACTGTCAATTGGTAGACTGCCTACCAACGTAGACAACGTTGTAAATTGTGTTTTTTACATTAAAGACAAAATAATTTCAATTGTTCAGAGATAACATTAGAGTTTAATGTATGAAAGTAAGCTGTTTCAAAAAATATAATGCCTTTTGTACTTCGAAAAACAATATTAGACACCCAAAAGATATATTTGACATTTTAAGTGCCCGTTTTAAAATAAATTGCATAAAACTGTTTGCTCATCCCATCGAATGTCTTTAAAATTACTACTTTTATATTTACAGTAAATTTCCTTTTATATATCTTCGAAAATATTTATTTAGGTTCTGAAACATTGAGCACATACATTATCTCATATATTTACCAGAGATCCTGAGATATTTGTTTTGAAACCTTATACAGAGATCTCTTGTTCTCTAGATGAAATACCTCTTATTCGTATTTGTAGTTTCTTTTGGTTACTGTTACCCGAAATTGTAATTTTTTGATAGAATAATGTCTTTATGTCTTTTACAGTTTAACATTCCGTCTTTGGAATATATATCTCATATTACTTATAATATACATCAGATATGTTCTAAAGAATTTCAGTTTGTTCTAGAAAGTAAGGATACATCGACTAGTTTAGTAACTCGACTAGTAATTTTCCTTCAGCACACATTACAGACAATTACTAAAGAAATATATTTTAAATTGTTTATCTAGACACAGAGACGCATATTTATTTTTACATGTGTGTGGAACGCTTGCAAATTCTCTCTAAGTATAATTTACTTTTTGAATGATTTAAGGAATACAATGATTCCTCGACTAGTTTAGAAACTCGACTAGTAATTTTCCTTCAGCATGCATTATAGGTAATTGCTAAAGACGCATATTTTAAATTGTTTATCTAGACACACTCATAAGCATATATCTAAGTATATAGTATAATTTAAATTAAAAACTGTCCTTGTTTTTCTAAACCAAATCTGAAAACTCTAATGTATACATAAATAAGAAAAACATACGTAAAAATAATTTTTAAATGTATCGTTCTTATATTTTATCATTGCTTCATTCTTAAAAGTCTCAAATTAGTTGATTATGTTGTCGATACTCAATTATGTTGTCGAAACGTTAGAATTTATTTCCAAAAAGTAATTTGCTTATGATATCTATTGAAAAATAATATTTTTAATCCAGCACAAACATTTAGCCTTCTCATAAGTACCATTTAAAACAAATTTTTGTAACATCTTTATTCATCCCTTACAAGTATCCTTCTAGTAACCATCTCTAATTGTAAAGTAAATAATATTCTATACATATTCCCAAATATTTAAGCAGCCAAACAAACACTGAGCACATACATTATCTCATCTGTTTGCCAGAGCTCTTTAAGCTGCCTGAAAAGAATATTTTCACTAAAACTAGAGCGCTTACTTTTTCGATAAAATGTCTATTATTCTTAAGGGATTTTTTTCTTCACATGCATTATTCTCTACTTTCATACAATAATGCCATAGATAATGTGTCATGAAAAAAAATTACGGATAATATATATATTTTAAAAAATAATTGTAGGTTTAATTTTTTGATAGAATAATGTCTTTATGTCTTTTACAGTTTATAAGTACGTCTTTGGAATATAAATCTCATATTACTTATAATATACATCAGATATGTTCTAAAGAATTTTAGTTTTAGCCCTTCTCATATAATAGATTTTTATATAAAGTTTATATAGAGACAACACATTTCCCTTGTCTATTGCATATTTTATCCTACATTTTGCATAATTTTTTTTATATTGCCCCTTGCAGATGCAGCTCTGTTTTCGCACATTAGCAGCCTATCTTTTCAAACAGAGCCGCCCCGATTTGGGATTAAATTTCGGACTGATCGTCCAATTCTGGTCTCCTGCATCCGGAGCCTGTAAACCTTTAGGTAATAATTTGCACCCATCGGCTCATATTCTCACACTCTAAAGGCAATATGTTTCGGTTTTCCTCTGACAGCCACTCTTTTTGGAAAGTTTTTTGAAAAGCCTTTTTCAACAATGGCAGAATGGTTAAGGTGCTGGCCTTTGAAACCTGAGTTCGTGGGTTCGAATCCCACAATGGAATGGATGGTCGTAGTCGTTCGGAATCGGCTTTAAGCAGTAGGTTCCTGTCTCATTAGCCCTCGTGTTGCAAAAGGTAGACCGTAGCACTCCCAGACCAAACAAAAACCTTTTTGAGAAGTGCCGGGTTGTGGTGTGTTGCCAAGTTCAGCTCCGCTTCGCCCTTGGCGAATTTTCCCCGCATAGGATGCCCCTCCCTAAGTTTAGCGTTTCGTTCTCCGCACTCCTTCTCTCGTCTTTTCATTCGTCAGAGCCGAGGGAGCCCAAGGTCTCCTTGAAAGCGCGGGGTTTCCCTGGTGCCTGAAAACCCACTTGATGGCTGTGTTTTCAGCGCTTGCGGCGTGAGTGCAGTCTAGGAGTTTTTAAAATTTTGAGAGACAAAAGATTAAAATTTTAAGAAACTTGCGGACGCGATTTCTGGAGACAATTTTTTCCGTTGGAGCCAACCTCGATTTTTTGAACCTAAATAACGCAACAAAATAAATCTCCATTACCCACTATAAGCTCAAGGCAGAAACGAACTATGTTATTTGTACTATATTAATGAGAAAGTACTTAAAATAGACTAATAAATAAAGGCTGGAAGTTCAAATCAGAGTCTGTTTTAACTACCTTCACTCTACCTGACTTAACCCTCTTTACTGCATGTCCTGAAAACCTACATACAACACCCTTCCTCTATATGAAGCCCCGACACTTAATTATAATCATTGACATTAGAGAAAGCTAATAAGTATGATTTTATTAAAAAGAGTTTATCAAAAATATATTTTATTAAAATATACTTTTTAACTTTTTTTCCTAATTTGCAAACAATCTCAGTTGTGCAAACAAAACCTTCAAATTTACATCTAAAAATAATTCAATTTAACATATTAATTTTGTGATGTTTTCTTTTTCTCTTCTTTTATGATATTCACTTATTATGTACTTTTGACCTACTCAAGTAAATTGCTCTTTGATCCATATAAGTATAAATAAAATAAATTAAAACCTTTATTCGTTCTCATTATATATCTTTCTAGAATATATTTATATTTGTTCTGTAATTTATCATCTAAACATCTACCCAAATCTTTATTTAGTAAAAGAAACCCTAAGCACATACATTATCTCTTCTGTTTGCTAGAGGTCTTTGAGCTCCTTCCACAAAATCTTTTCACGAAACCGAGCGCTCTTCCGCTTGTTCTTTAGCAATGAAGTATCTTTTATTCTGATGTGTCTTTTCTTTTGTCTTCTCTTCACATCGATTATTTTATATTTTCATAGAATAATATGCTTAACAAAGTGATAGTTAAAGTAATGCTTTCTATGCATACATTTTTACAAATAATTTCCAGGACTTAAATGCTGCTATTTCAAGTGGATTAAGAGGTAGAATAACATTGTATCTAGATTTATATTTTTAAAATATTTGACGAGTATTTTCAACCTGAACTAATTTAATACATGTAATTTTCCTTCCAGATACATAACTGTTACTAAAAGATATTAAAGATATTATTTGATTCAGAAAGATATATGTTTAAATTTTTTATTATAAGTAATTATGTTTATATTTAGATAGATATAAATAGAAAAAGACAATAATGTGTCGAAATCCATAGTTTGATTTGAATGATTTCCTGAACAAAAGGATACTCAACCTGGCTAAATTTAGTACATGTAATTTTAGTAAATGTAATTCAGCAGACAGATAATTACTAAAATCTATATTTAAAATCATTTCTATGTGCATATACTCACAGACACAATCCCACATACATATATATTTATATGTATATGTGTGTTTGAGTGCACATAATGGAATCTTTAAGAAATTTAAAAAATTATTAAAATATTAAACTTTTCCTTGATTTTCCTACAGAAATCTAAAGATTCTAGTATCTATATTTGAAAAGGGAATATAAATAAGTAAAAATGTTATTGTAAAATGTATCCTTTTTATATTTTACTATTTCTTCAAGTCTGAAAAGAAAATTATTTTCAATTATGCAGACAATACGTTAAATACCGTTTGAAAAGATATATATATATATATATATATATATATATATATATATATATATATATATATATATATATATATATATATATAATATATATATATATATATATATATATATATATATATATATATATATATATAGGGCATATATATTAAATAAAAAACATCTAATATAAAAATACAATATTTTTATATGAAACAATATAAAAATGTTTTCTAAATTAAATTTTTTTTACATTATATAATTTCTCCTGGTTTGAAAAATGATACATTTCATATAAAACAGCGAAATTTAATAGGAAAATAATTTTGTTTGGCATAAAAATATAGTTTTTATGCTGTTTTTATGTCGAGAATAATATTTTGATTCCAATTTAAATATTTTACACTTTCATAGGCAAATTCTAAAAAAATATTCGAATATCTTAATATATTTTTATAAACTTTTATTGATCTCTTATATACATTTCCAATATTTATTGCTATTTGTAAAGTAAATTTCCTTCTAAACACAATACCAAATCTTTATTTAGTCAAAGAAATACTAAGCACATACATTATCTCTTCTGTTTGTCAGAAGTTTCAGAGATGCTTGAACAAAATCTTTTCAGGAACGAGAACTTTTGATCTCTACATAAAATGTCTCTTACCCTCTAAACTTATGCAGTTCTTTTTGTTTCATTTTCGTATGGAATCTTTTATATTGTTCAGTCTTCATAAAATGCTTACTATTTTAATTTTTAAACAAATCATAATAGTTGTTTCATTTTTATTCTTTATTGTTTGTGGTTTCTATTCTAACTGTTTGTATTTCAACAGATGGCATCACGATCTAACGGTTTTTATTGTTTTGTTTGTTTTAGTATTCAAAACCAGAAACGATAGCTGTTGACTTGGTATTCGGTGTTTGTGTAATTCTATTTTTTTTTCTTATAATGAATTCATATTCAGTGTTAAGCATGCGTTTTGAAACCTAATTCTAAATTCTAAATTAATCTTATGTAACTTCATTTCTTTCTGATGTGTTTCATCATTAAAGACAATTTCATACAACAATAGACTTCTCTCATCATTTCGATTTCTAAGGATTCTTGAAATCAAATTCAAAAGGATTAAAAAAATAAACGTTCCTACCTTATTCTATAATTGCTTACCATTACTGCTGAACATTAAACTAATTAATTGACTTAAAAGAAAACCAAAATTCAGGATTCATGGTAATTCAAAGTAAAATTCTTTTTCTAGTTTGGAAAGTATATTAGTTACATTTACTAGAAATATTTTTAATAAATGATTTATGATAGCTAAAGTTAAATTTAAAATGAAAAATAGCTAATTTGAATATAAATCAGTATTTTCGACAGTAGTATGGAAATGCTAAAAATAAGGGATGTAATGGGGACTAGGTCCTTCGAAATTACATATTTTGATTAAAAATCTGAAATGATATTTTACCTTAAAAAGGTCTACTTACATGTATGATTCATTATTAAAAGTATATTCTTAATAGCATGACATCATTATTTTACTTTACTGAAACCTGCTTTTGTCTCACATGCATATTTTAAATTAAAAGCAATATTTTTCAACGTGACAATTTTTCTACTGAATTTATAATTTATAAATTCTATATTTCTAAATTTATAAAATCTCATATTTAAAATAATGGACTATGTCTATTAATGTATACATCACTACTACATGCATACATACATTTATATACATATGTGGGTGTGTGTGTACATATATATACATTTAAAATCCAAAACATTGTGACCACCTGTCAATAACGAGTTGGCCAACCTTTGGTGCGTAACGCAGCTTCAACCAGCCTTAGCATGGATGCCACAAGTCCTTGGTAGATGGCCGGAGACAGATTGTACCAGATGTTTAAACAACGGTTACGCAAATCTGAGATATTGCAATATGGTGGTTTTTGAACTCTAAGCTGTCGTCCCATTACATCCCAAATGTGTTCTATCGGATTGAGAAATGGAGCTACGATGCCATTAGGCTTCTCATTGTTCAGTAATTCAAATCAATAAAAAAAAGGGGTGAAATTTAATTGTAGCCGGCGAATGAATTTCACCACCTTAGACACCCATACATACATACATGCATACACACACACACACACATATATATATATATATATATATATATATATATATATATATATATATATATATATATATATATATATATATATATATATATATATATATATATATATATATATATATATATATATATATATATATATATATATATATATATATATATATATATATATATATATATATATACATATATATATATTGCAAGCAGAATAAAAATTATGTATAGAAATTTATTTTTTGAATGATTAAGGAGTACAAGGATACCTCGACTAGTTTAGTAACTCAAATAGTAATTTTCTTTCAGTATACATCATTCATACATTACAGATAATTATTAAATAAACATATTTTAAATTGTTTATCTATACACTCTCAGATGCATATTTATTTTTACATGTGCGTGGAACACTTGGAAATTCTATCAAAGTGTAATTTATTTTTTGAATTATTTATGGAATACAAGGATAACTGGACTAGTTTAGCAACTCGACTAGTAATTTTCTTTCAGCATACATTAGAGATAATTACTAAAGAGACAGATTTTGAATTGTTTATCTAGACACACTCAGACCAATATTTATTTTTACATATGTGTGAAACGCTTGGAAATTCAATTTAAGAAGATAGTATAATTAAAATTAAAAATTATTCTTGATTTTCTAAAACAAATCTGAAAACTCTAATGTATACTTAAATTAGAAAAACATACGTAAAAAAATTCTTTAACAATGTATCGTTCTTAAATTTTATTATTGATTGATTCTTAAAAGTTTCAAATTAATCACAATCATGTTGTCGAAAGATTAGAATTTAATTCAAAAAAGAAATTTGTTTGCTTGTGATATTTATGGAAAAATAATATTTTGAATCCATCACAAACATTTAGCCTTCTGATACATACAATTTTGAACAAATTTTTGTAACAGCTTTATTCCTCCCTTACAAGTATCCTTCTAGTAACCATCTCTAATTGCAAAGTAAATAATATTCTATACATATTCCCAAATCTTTAAGCAGCCAAAAAAACACTGAGCACATACATTATCTCATCTGTTTGCCAGAGCTCTTTAAGCTGCCTGAAAAGAATATTTTCACTAAACCTAGAGAGCTTACTTTTTCGATAAAACGTCTATTATTCTTAAAGTTGTTTTTTTACTCTTCACATCTATTATTCTCTATTTTCATACAATAGTGCCATAGATAATGTGTCAGGAAAAATATTTACGGATATTATATTTTAAAAAATAATTGCTTGGTTTAAATGCTGCTATTATAATTTTTGGGAGAGAAAGAATTATTAAAATGAATAGATATTTAAATTTTTGTATTATAGAATAAATGTAAGCATGTAAATTCTATTATTTTACTGCACACATATAATTCAGCCTACAAATAATTCCTAATTGAATCTATATTGTAATATATGTATGTATATATCTTTATATATAAAAATCTTCCATTTCTTGTATTTTATTATGTAAAATTCTTGTATTTTATTACAATCACATTCCTCCTAGAACTCCTCCTAAACGTCTGGACTGATTTTGATGAAACTTTGTGTATGTAATTAAGATGATTCGGGGACGGTTTATATTCACATTTGGATCCGATAATTTTTTTTAAATAAAAATCCAGAATTGAGCTATTATTGAGATTATTATTAGGCCACTTGAAACCCTTCATTGGCAGCATATCTGTGGAGCAGTGGTCAGTCCAACGGGCTTCACTACGAGAAGTCCTGGGACTGAATCATCGTTCAGGTGATGTGGAAAATTTAATCTAATTACGTTTTTGATGACTGTACGTGAGATAGTGTCAAGTATTTCTTAAATAATTTTGTTTCCATCAAAACGGTCCAATTTATAATTTACTTAAAAACATTGTACAATTTTTGGTTTTACAGCGTTAAAAAGGACAAACTCTGCCGTGTAGTCTAGTCTAGTATATATATGTTGTGTATATATATATATATATATATATATATATTATATATATATATATATATATATATATATATATATATATATATATATATATATGTATATATATATATATATATATATATTGTAGCATACTTAGGCTCTAAGTGAGCCCGGAAAAAGGATAGCGGAGGCCTACGTGCAGACTATGATATTTATTAAGAAACACAATATTGAAGCTATGATAAGATACAGATGAAACGATGAATATCTACAATGAAAAAGATGATCGATGCAGGAATCAGCTTCCTAAGAGAAAAAAAAGGGTGGGGGAGGACACTCTCAGTCGCTCCCTCGAAGTCTGGGCCGATGAGTTCACACCACTCGATCGGTCAAAAATCCTCTCTGAGCCTCGAACTCTGCTCTTCTTATATAGTCGTCTGCCCGCAAGAATGTCCGTCCCAGCTGATCGGACAGATGGTTGATGACGTGTTGGGGAAAACGCGTGTCGGCTCTCTCGCCAGCAGGTGTCATTGAAGATTGCAGTCATCGAGAGCAATCTCGCGTTGCCCTTGGACAACCCTTGGCGAACAAGATAAGAAAGTATTGTGGCTTGTAGTATTGTTGCAATGTAGAGGACTTGCTGTAGTGTGAGAGTCTTTCTTCGGGATGCCATTGAAACTAACACTGGATACAGTTCGCTAGCATCCCAAAGAATGTCTCAGACAGAATGATTTGAGATGGTCTTCGATGTCAACAATCCTCCATTCAGCATCCATTCTACGCTAAACAACGGCCTTTCACTATGTAAAGAAGAGCCCAGTTCGAAAGTTCACAAAAGGCACGTTTGCTGTTCTTATACATCATGCCGTCTTTTCTTGAGGTTTTAGTTAAGTCTGTATCAAAATTTAATGTAACGAGAATTCGTTACATATATTATATATATATATATAAATACATATATACATATATATATATACTCTATATATAATATATATATATATATATATATATATATATATATATATATATATATATATAATATATATATATATATATATATATATATATATATATATATATATATATATATATATATATATATATATATATATATATATATATATATATATATATATATATATATATATATATATATATATATATATATATATATATATATATATATATATATATATATGTGTGTGTGTGTGTGTAATATCAAAATCCCTTATTTACGTATTTTAATATTAATTTAATAACTTTTGTTCATAAAGGGAGTTCGGAGTTTTCGCGGTAATTCTGATTTTTCTAGACACTTAATTCAACCTCTGTCTGTAATACTTTAGCCAATAGTTAGCGCGTTCTCTTTAAACATGGGCATTTTGTATCACGTGATCAATTGTGCTAAGGGATTATTCGTAGTCATTTTACCTGATGAATCCCTACTTGAAAAGAGTATGTGAGGGATCACATTGTCTATGTGCACGAAGTTGTAAAGGTGTTTGCCTGTTGTACGGATTTCAAGTTTCTTACCAGAAATAAACTGTGTTGTGATTTTGAATGAGTCTGTCCCATATTACATATATATATATATATATATATATTGTGGTAGAATTTAATTACAAAAGAAATCATGCATTTTTTATGATGCTATATTTTGGAGAGTAACATTTGGAACCATCAAAATCTTTACATCCTTTAATTTATTTATTAACTTATCCGTTAATGTTTATTTAATTTACTCTTTATTTTTTTCCCTTTACTTTATTCATTATATTTGAGGTTTTTTATTTATCTGTTGTAAAAGTCCTTCCAGTAATTGTATCTATTTGTGAAGTAAAATTCCTTCTAAACATAATGCCAAATCTTTATTTAGTCAGAGAAATACAAAGCATATACGTTATATCTTCTGTTTGCCAGAAGCCTCTGAGCTGCTTGCACAAAATCTTTACACAAACAAGAACTCTTGCTCTCCAGATGAAATGTCTCCTTTTCTGATATGCAGATCCTTTTGTTTCCTTTTCTCATAGACTCTTTATATTTTTATGCAAAACTCTTTTGGATAAAGTATTACTTAATAGTTAATGTGTTTAAATATGCTTATAATATCTAATATTTTTTTTAGTATAACAAATTGCTGATTTAAATATAAATTAGTATTTTCAACATTTGTTAACAATTGCTGAAATTAAAAGATTTTAGGTGACTAGGGTCCGAAAATCTGATAATTTTTTAAAAAATCTATTTAGATATATGCTTCTTTATCAAAATTATTTTTTAATAACATACCACATTTAATTTTTTTTCTGTTGAAACCTACTTCTGTCACATATGAATATTTTAAACTTAAAAATTGTTTTTGTAATTCTTCTTTTCAGTTTATGATTTCGAATTATTCCAGATGCAATACATATGTTTTTCTCATTGAAAATATTGGCACATACATTATCTCATCTATTTACCAGAGATCCTGAGATGTTTGTTTTGAAACTTTATACTAAGATCTCTTGTTCTCTAGATGAAATAACTCTTATTCGTATTTGTAGTTCCTTTTGTTTTCTTTTACCCTAAAATGTAATTTTTTGTATATAATAATGTCTTTAAGTCTGTAGAATATACATCTGATATTGCTTATAATATACGTCAGATATGTTAAAAGGAATTTTAGTTTAAAAACACTTCTCATATAATAGATTTTTATGTTATAAGTTTTTATGTTATATAATTTATAAGTTAATAATCAGAGAAGCATTTTACAAATACAATAGGTTTATAATTCAAAGTTATCAATGACATTGGAGAAAGCTGATAAGTATGATATTTTTAAAAAGAGTTTATGAAAAAATATCTTTTATTAAAATAGATAGTCTTTTAAACTATTACTCCATTGAATATTTTAAGCTTAAAAATATATTGTTTAATTTTTATTTTAAATTTATGGTTTCGAATCATTCCAAATGCAATACGTATGTGTTTCTTATTGAAAATATTGGACATAGTCTACTAATATGTCTGCCAGCCATAGAGCTGGGTATATTTTAGATAATCGAAAACAGTTGTCTAGAATTATAGAGGATTTACTACCGTGAAGTTAAAAAAATATCTGAAATGTTGTATAACTTGAATGTCTTATCTTACATAAATAGTATTTATCGTAATGGAAAATCGATAGCCAGTTTTGTTTCTATTCAGATTCTAAAGATAAAGTGGAAAATATAAAAGTAATATGCTTGCATGCTGTGCACTAGAAGCAGTTTTTATAGCAGTTAATATAGTTACAGCAGTTAATACAAGGGGGTACTCTTTAGATAATTCAAAAGTGTTCTCTAGAATTATATAGGATTTACTACCGTGAAAGGACAAAAAAAAAGAATCTCAATTGTTAAATAACTTGAATGTCTTATGTTACATAAATAGTATTCATTGTAATTGAAAATCGATAGCCAGTTTTGTTTCTATCCAAATTCAAAAGACAAAGTGGAAAAAATGAAAGTAATGTGCTTGCATGCTGTGCACTAGAAGCAGTTTTTATAGCACTTAATATAGTTACAGCAGCTAATACAATGGGCCATTCTTTAGGTAATCTAAAACGGTTCTCTAGATTTATAGAGGATTTACTACCATGAAGCAACAAAAAATGTATCTGAAATGTTGTATAACTGAAATGTCTTATCTTACATAAATAGTATTTATTGTAATTGAATATTGATAGCCAGTTATGTTTCTATACAAATTCTAAAGATAAACAGGAAAAGTGAAAGGGATATACTTGCATACTGTGCTCTAGAAGCAGTTTTTATAGCAGTTAATATAGTTACAGTAGTTAATACAAGGGGGTATTCTTTAGATAATCGAAAAGAGTTGTCTAAAATTATAGAGGATTTACTACCGTGAAGTTAAAAAAATATCTGAAATGTTGTTTAACTTGAATGTCTTATCTTACATAAATAGTATTTATTGTAATTGAAAATCGACAGCCAGTTTTGTTTCTATCCAAATTCAAAAGATAAAGTGGAAAAAATGGAAGTCATGTACTTGCATGCTGTACACTAGAAGCAGTTTTTATAGCAGTTAATACAGTTATATAGTTAGACGACTCAATATTTATCAAATAAGCTCGTATTTTATTTAAAACCTATTTTCTATTATATTTTATTATATGTTTTATATAACAACATTATATAGCATTGTAAGAATGTCATTGAAAATTTAAAAATTACCTGTATGATATTTAACGTCTCTTGCACCCTTAAAAATAATTATGATATTAAATGTAGATTCAGGGATAGCCAATTGAAATGCATATCTGTGTTTTCGGATATTGTTCACAACTTCATATAAAAAAGTTATTTTATTTAATATTTCAATATATTACAATATTTATTTAATATATATATATATATATATATATATATATATATATATATATATATATATATATATATATATATATATTACATTTACCTCCTTGTGAATGCATGCTACACTATATTTCTTTCATGAGTTGCCAAAAGACACTTTGTTTAATCATGGCAAAATTTACATTCCAATCTTTGTTCTGCAAACTAGATATTCGAATTCAAAACATTAAAGATTAATATTTCTAGCATTTCATGAGAGTTGTTTTCTGGAAACTTCATTCAGTTTGATAAAAGGACTTTGAAAAACTAGTTTAATTTGTATTGCATATTCTAGTATGCATTTGTTATATCTTTCATATTTTCATACAGTATAACCACATATATAAATATATATGTACATGTAAAGCATATCTCTCGATAAATAAGTACGAAAATATATCTTGTAAGTAAACTAAGTATTGGTAAAATGGCGTGACTAAATTAAAGATTAGAAATGTTTTATGATAAAATATATCTTCAATCGAGTAAAATATTTTTAAATCCTTAATTATTTCTGAAACTGAACAAACATTTCCTAGCAATTAAAAAAAAACCATTTCTTTAATGAATCGATAACACCAGCTGATATCGTATATGGAACTACAAGAGTTGCAGAAATGTTTGATACGTGATATTTGTTACATGTCTTACAGAATTATTAATTATTTCTTAGAATATATCGTAACTATTAATGGTTGTTTTGATCTTGAATTTATTAAATTAAATATATATCATTTCAACAGTTGATGGATTTTTTGGTAAACTTTTCTTACTTTGATTTATTCGAATATTTTTATATGAAATATTATCTTAATGTATAAAAATATGTAATGAAAACTTTTTAGAACTTTCTACAGAAAATTAATATTTTTAAATATACTATAATTTACCTGTTCGGCGAAACTATTTAAATTGACTTTTTTATTAAATAAATGTTTAAATAATGTTTTCCGCATAAATTTAAACTAAAATCTTCGTTTGATTTATCTGTGATGTATCTACTGTGCTATGACCATTTTTTCAAAACTACTTCACGAATTTGTACTGTTACTTGTTATACCACATTTACCAAATTTCTAAATGCTAAATGAATACAATAGCAAATCTTTTGCTTGGTTTAACTGGAGTGCTTTGATCATGTGTATTTTCCAAAACGATTAAGCACATATGTATCATTAAATAATATACCAATCTTGTAAATCCGCTGAACATTCAAAATTTTGTATATTTACAATAGCATGGATATAACCTATTAATTACTATTATTTTTCTTAAACATAGAAAATAATTTTTATCTGATTAATATTTAAAAAAATTGTAATTAAAAATTAGTGTCCTGAAGTTTTATTTTAGTGTATGTCTTAAGTTGGTAATGAATTTTTTAACTATTTAAAATTCATAAAAAATTACTTTTCTATTACCTTATAACATCATTTTTGAAAAGTTGTATCAAAAAGTTGCATTATGTCAAATCAATTGAGCTGCTACTATTGTAATGATAGAAATGCTTTTTTTCTGTAACTTTGTGCTGTTTTAGGTTAAATTAAATATTTGAATGTTTATGTTGGCTATTTAAGTATGACTATTACATTCAAATTTTTCAAAAAGACTATAAAATATATTTAAATATATTTAGACAAATGCAGATTTTGTATATTATCTGTAGAGTCTGTTGGTTAATAGATCTTTATTTATTAAAATAACGTTTTATAGACATAAAATTTTATAGATACTTTAGTACCAAATATTTTGGGATTTCGACCATAAAGAATTATTACCTACTTTTTATATACATTTATTACATATACATATCATGTTAATTCATGTTATATTATTGAGAAAATTTATAAACTATATTTTTGCTGTGATTATTCATAGATATTGTGATTAAAAATTAATGTTACTACAACTTAAAATTACTTTGATCTCTACTAAAGCCTCATACAATTATATAATATATACATTCAATAACTTTAAAAATACATTTTATAAAAAATATACATACACTTAAAGCCAAAAATTATTAATATCAAATTATTGTATACATTTGCATATAAGAAGGTAATAAGGTATATATCTACCGCTCTGCATAATTTTATTTTATGTATTTTATTTCATGTATACAAAAAATGACAGTTAAATATGACAATAATCTTTAGGATTTTGAATTCATGGTAAAAAAAATGCCGAACAAAAGAAAAAGCCAATAAAGACTTTCAATTGTTGACAGACATATTTTATTTATATAATCATGTAACTACACAACTATCAAAATAATCAATACAGATGAAATTATTAAAATTATTAATTTTGCAGATACGTGTAGTAAAAGGGAAGGATATATTGTCTTAATAAAAACGATATTTGGACTTTATTCAGGGTATGATATCATCTTAAAAAATCTTTGGGTGTTGCAATGTCTATTATTTGGTCTTTGTTTGAGACTATATACAAAATTGCAGATATAAACCATTCAAGAAATAAGCATCTTCAGCACACAACTCATAATTATCAATGTACCATTTGATTACTTTTATTGTTTCATATTGTCTTATACGTTTAAAGACTTTTTATTTTTGTTATTTTTTAGCCAATTACAAACTGGGTCATGTAAGAATTTTGACAGATTTTTAATTAAAGTATCTATTTTATATGATTATATTCTACAGGAAAAACTGAAAATTAATATTGGTTAAGGAATCAAAAAATAAGGAATTAAAAAATCTAACGATATGTGGTAAATTCTCTTCTATTTTTATGCATACTCTAAAGAAGGAATAATAATAAATAAGGAAGATTTGTTTTTAAATCTATTTTATGAGCTGAAATATTCTTTAACCAAAATTGGCATATTAAATGGCGTAAAAAATTGTATTGTGGTAAAATTAAATGGTAAAAAAATTAAAAATAATTTTCGGAAGTTCTATTTTAGTGTATGTCTTATGTTGGTAGCCAAATTTTATCAAACTACTTAACATTCAACAAAAAGTGCTTCCTTATCCTCTTACAACATTATTTATAAAAAGTTATATGAAATAGTTGCAGTATGTCCAACCAATTTGAGCGTCCACTATTGTAATAATAAAAGTTAAATAGTAAAAATGTTTGTTTCTGTAGTTTTGTGTTCTGTTTGGTTAAATTAAATATTTGAACGTTTATGTTGGCTATTTAAGTGTGGCTATTATATTCAAATTTTTCAAAATGAAGATAAAATATACTTAAATATATTTAGACAAATGTAGATTTCGTACATTATTTGCAGAGTCTGTTGGTTAATAGGTCTTTATTTACTAAAATAACGTTTTATAGATTTAATTTTTTATAGATACTCTAGTACCAAATATTTTGGGATTTCGACCAAAAAAATATCTACTCTTTTATACATATTTATTACATATACATATCATTTTAATTCATGTTATATTTCTGACAAAATTTATCAACAATGTTTTTCGCTGTGATGATTCATAGATAATGTGTTTAACAATTATTGTTACTACAACTTAAAATTATTTTGACCTCTCCTAAAGCCTTATACACTTATATAATATTATATACATTCAAATAAATTTTAAAATGGATTTAAAAAAACATACCTATACTTAAAGCAATAATTAATATTATCCCTTTATTGTATACATTTACGTATAAGAAAATAATAAGGTATTTATTACTAATTCTCTGCATAATTTTATTTCATACTTATATAAAATATGATAATTCAATGTGACGATAATCCTTAGAATTTTGAATTCATGGTCAAAAAGGCACAACAGCAAAAGTCAATAAAAACTTTCACTTGCTGAAATATATTTTATTTATAAAATCATGTAACTACACAACTTTCAAAATAATAAATACAGGTGAAATTATAAAAATTATTAATTTTACAGGTACGTGTAGTAAAAGGGAAGGATATATTGTGAAATAAAAACGACATTTGGACTGTATTTAGAGTATCAAATCATATTAAAAAAATCTTTGATTGTTGCAATGATTACTATAATATTGTACTTGTTTGAGACTATATACAAAATTGCAGATATAAACCACTGAAAAAATCAGTATCTTCAGCACACAACTCATAATGATCAATGTACCATTTGATTATTTTATTTTTTCATATTGTCTTATACATTTAAAGACATTTTATTTCTGGTATATATTAGCCCATTACATACTGGGTTATTTAAGAACTTTGACACATTTTTTAAATATTTATTAAAAGTATCTTTTAAAGTATCTATTTTATATTATTATATTCTAACAAGAAAAACCGAAAACTAATATTGTTTAAGGAGTCAGAAAATAACGAATTAAAAAAACGAACTATATGTGGTAAATTCTCTATTTTTATGCATACTGTAAAGAACGAATAATAATAAATAAGGAAGATTTGTTTTTAAATCTATTTTATGAGCTGAAATATTCTTTAACAAAAATTGGCTTATTAATTGGCGATATATCTTAATACATTATTTTAAAATAAAATGTCTTCGTAAGAGTCATTAATAAATTAAACATGTAAGCTTACGAAATATTTTGAGGTCCTCATAACTCTTTCAAGATTTATTGAGCTTCCTCTTGATAGATTTTGGCACTAAGCCTTAATAATATTAGGATTAAATAGATGACTAAATATTGTTACTTAAACCTTAATTTAAGTTATAATCATAAAGTGTTAGTTTTATGGTTTATTATAATTATAGTGGTGCAAAATAATTTGAGCGGTTTTCAAAGCAAACTTAATTAATAACATTATAACATGTGTAACAGTAAACAAACCATATGATAAACAAGAAAATTTGAGTGTTTAAAAACCATGGTCTCCTAATTATAGAAGTATTATAGTAGTTGAGATCTTAATTCTTGAAATTCTACAATCTCTTCATTTTAAATTATTACCTGCGAATTAATGTAAAAAAGCAAATTATGTAACACTTTAAGTGTAAATTACAGTTTAACCAATCTTATAAAAATTCTTTTGTCTTAAAAACTTATACAAAAGACATTTGCATAAATTTTGAATGTAAATATATAATATCATGACATGATTTATTATATATAAGAACTGCATGACTTATATAACATAAATATAATTTTACATACCGTAAATAATTTTTTTTCTAAACTGCAGTTTGAAACTTGCACATAATCTTTATAATGTTCACTTATACAGCTTATTTCAGTTATTAGCCAAAAATGTAATGAAACATTTCTCACACGTTATTAGTAACAGCATAATTATCTCCTGTAACATAAGTTTGTTTAATTTTACTTGAAAAATAACAGTCAGTTCGAATTTCTTTGCTTCATGTAAAATCTTTAAAGATTCTCTGTTCTGTTTAAACGAAGTTAAGAAATTACCGGAACATAAAAATACAATTAAAATTAAAAACATAAATTCTAAACCTACATTTGAGGAAACCAGAGTTTTATGCAGATTCAACTATTTTAACAAATCATGTTTTATAGCAGATAACGACAAGGTGACCTTGATTCGTTCCATCTTTTTTTTAATTTCAGAGTGGGGTAGGCCGATTGGTTAGGGTGCTGGCTTTCGGTACCGGAGTTCGTGGGTTCGAATCCCACTGTGCATTGGAAAGTATTTTGGTTATTTTAAGTAACGACTGATAGTTATAATCTTTTGGGGCAAAGTATTTATTACTAAAATGTAGGTAGATAAATGTGTATATTTGTCTCATTTGGATGGTCACACTGCGCCATGAAACTACACCTTTCCAGATAGCTTGCATACTAGCAGCAATTTTGATTTTTTTCTGGATAACATCTTGTCATAACAAATTTGACACGACAAACTTGCAGCAAAACTGCTGTAAGTTAGACAACACATAAAGTGATCACTCCTTTGCAACATTATTTTGCTGCAAAACTGTAGCAACCTTGTCATGACAACTTTGAATCAATCGAAAATTCTTAGATTTGCTGCAGTCTTGTTTCAAACTTGCAAGGCCGAACGATGTCCGATTAGTTAGGGAGCTGGATTTCGGAACCAGAGTTCATGGATTCAAATCCCACAGTAGCATGGATGTTCGTAGCCTTTCGGAATCGGATTTAAGCTGTAGGTCCCGGTCTCAATAGCCCTCGTGTTGCAAAAAGTAGACCGTAGCACTCCAAATCAAACCAGAGTGGTGGGGTAATCAAAATGCCAAATAATGAATCATTTGTAAATTGTAGCAAACCCCACGTTTAGGCATAGATTTTTTTTTCGATATAAAATATCTAATATACATCATTTAAACTTTGACATTTAAAATATTTTAAAAGTTTTTATCTTTTTAGAATAATATTCACATCAATTATGTTATGTTACCCAATAATTTCGCTACGAAAATTTCGATGTAAATCGAATTATTACTGGGGATTTTGTCACTGGTCCCTATTTCTAAATTGAGAGTACCGACGAGCAAGATCGTTCTTTTACCCTAGTGGTGGTACCCTAGAAGTGGTCTTCATATAAACGAAAAGGATACCCCTTGCCTTAATGCGAATACCCTATGGCTCACGTACTTGGGGCATAAATAACCGCAACAACTCAGTGTCTCTTTTATTTCCATTTCCGTAAGTCATGTCCCGTAATGAATAAATATTAAATCAGGCTAATATCTTTTAAGCTCTTACTCAAGATTTTTTTTATTCTTTTAAAGTGGGTTTATAAATACGTTCTATTTATGTAAAATATTATTTTATATAGACTAATAACATACATGAAATAAATAAGATAAATTTTATGATGCAGCGTAAAACAATATGTTCTTGTTTTTATTAATTATAGAGATACAGACATACCTATGGATTTCTGTACATATTCAGTAATAAAATAGTGTTAGAGAATTTTATATTCCTTCATAATTT
>CM063501.1:148585682-148588182 GCA_032207245.1 Pardosa pseudoannulata
TACTAACCCAAAAGATATATACCTTATACTCTAGATGTTTATTACTCCTTGAAATAGAAATCTATGCTTTTATGAAAAGAATTTGTTGTTAATACTGGTGATAAAATTTTTATTGCAGCAACAAGTAATCGATGATTAAATTTTAAATTATCACATATGTACTAATCTATTATTTATGCCACATAAAAAAAGAAAATTATTTACGTAATATCTAAGTTCAGTGATAAAACGTATGAAAAAAATGCAGACGGTGTTTAAATAATTTAAAAAAAGAAATGATTAAATGAGATGGTTAAAGGAATGACTTCATAATGGTAGAAAAAATGTTATTTTTACCTCTTTATTATGTGATAAATTGATAAATTTAATTCCCTCTCTTAACCGGGGAAAATAGGGCTTGGTTACGTGTTTTCTAGTAAATATCGATCTAGAGGTAATTGTTTTTTTACTAATCCCAGGTATTTTTAAAAATGTTTATTAATGATAGTATTAAATGGTAGTTTTGGGACTGGGATATAAAAGAGTTTCAATGAAATTCTCTCTATCTTGAAGTAAATTTTGGGCGTTTTTATGCTTTTCTGGCCTTTTCTAGATACCTTAGAGAATGCCATTTTCCCCTCTTGAGTCCATCTGATTACATAACTAACTTAAAACAGATCCTTACGCTTAAATTACGTCATCGGTGTAAACCCCGTGATTTCTGTAATTAAACTCTGAACGGTTGGCACAGACAACTATTTAACCACAATGCACATGTTTTGCTGACAGCATTCTGTGAGAGTCGTGACTATGTCAGTTTGATCTAAAAATTCCATTGTCTTCATTTCTGCTATGTTTTTCGATTGAAGACTCCAGCGCTATGTTTTGTATATGAGACAAATATATGATATATTATATATATTTATATTATATTTTATATATATATATATATATATATTATATATATATTGTATATAAAAATATATATATTTTATATATATATATAAATATATATGATTATATATATTATTTATAATTTATATATAATATATATATATATATATATATTTATATTTATATATAATATATATATATATATTATATAATATATAAAACAATATATATATATTATTTATAATATATATATATATAAAATTTAAATATATATCCTTTTTTTATATATATTAATTTATATATATATTATATATTATATCAGGCCTTCTATATATATATATTTATATTTATATATTATTTATATATAAAATTTATATATATATATATATATATTTTATATATATATATATATATATATATATATATATATATATATAATTTTCTAAAGATAGAAAAAAAATATTAGAAGATAATTTTATTTAAATAATTTTATATTTAGTAATAAACTTATATTCTTTAGGGAATGGAATCATAAAAGTTGTGAATAGTGTATAGAGTAATATTGTTGTATTCTTTATTTTTGAAAGTTCCTCAAGAGATGTTGGTGGATGATCTTGATTTCAAATAAAATGATTTAAAATTTACCATAATTATTCCATTATATAGATGTTAGGGGAATATGTTAGCTAATGTATGTTATATATGTTAGCTCTTAAATCCATCTTTAAGGTCTGTTGAATGAATACGAATATTAGCATTCTTGAATATTTCATCTTCTGCTGGAAAGAAATTTTACATTATTTAATGGAACTGACCAGATCTTTAAAACTACTCTAAATTTCTCAGTTATCCTTCTTGTAGGGATTACAGTTGGGGCATAATAAAACCATGACAAAAATTGCATAAAACCTTCATGTTGTAGACTGAAAAAAATGATTTTAACAAGTGTTTTAAAAATGTTCTGGAGAAAAGTATAAAAGTTATTTTATACCTCTTATAATTATCATAAATATATTTTATTTTGAAACTCTATCTAATATAATTTTACGTAAAATTTTCAAAATGTCTCCCGGGCCGGAGGAAATACGCGTACGCTGTGCACACGCGAATGTTTTGGGTGGAGTTTTTCCCCTGCACAAGAAATTTTTTTTGTGAAAAACACTATAAGTATCATTTTAAAGCATTTGGACAGAGAAATTTGACAGTTAATAAAAGATAATAGTAATAATAAATTGTCTTACTTAGGTGTATATGCGAACAATTTGTGCCCAGTAAAATATGTCACGTAATTTTTAAAGAAATATGATCCATTATATTAAATTAATGGTCATTAAATAAATCAGTTAATGAAAGATTTTATTTTGATATTTATTTATATCTTAACGATACAAATTATTTTATTTTGATCATAGTTATTACATTTTTATATTTATATTACATTTTGTAAATATAATAGTAAATAGAATTATAAAAAGAAAAGACAAACATCAAACGTTAAAATAGAATAGTTTTAGTTAATGCGAAACGTGAAATCTGGAATGTTCATTTGATATTATTTCTTCAAAATTTGGATCCAAATCACTTGTAGCAATCCTTAATACCGAGTGTAGATTTTCGTCAGTAATTT
>CM063501.1:148598182-148608182 GCA_032207245.1 Pardosa pseudoannulata
GATTTGCCTAGAGGAATTTAGGACTCCAATTGTTCACGTCAAGTTTAGGGACCCCTGCAGAGAAGGTATAGATCACGGAATGGCAGCGTAACGGTCAAGCGCGCACAGAGATGTAACCGTGAGTTATGGGAGCAGGGGCTAAAAGGTAATGTCAGCTTGCACAAAAGGGGCTACTTTAATGAGCCCACCTGCACTCCCGGGATGCAGATGTGGGATTTCCCGAAAACAAGCGATTGGAGAGGAATTTCCCGAAAAAAAAGGGGGGCGTTGGAACCGAGGTGAGGAGTTTAGAGACGAAGTTAAGGAGAGGAGTTGAAGTCGGGAGTCGAGAGAAGTGGGACAAGGATCCACCAGCACCACAGATCGTGCGCCCGGAACGACACCACAGGAGGAAAGTCCCCGCCTGATCATTTGGACCCACGGAAGGACCGACACCGCCCCGCTCACCCTCGCCAACTCGTCCCGTGCGTCCTGGCCGACACCGCGTGAGGAAAGCCACTGCCTGCACCCCTGTGCCTTTAATATAGGTAAAGATAAAATAATATTTACAGTTACTTAACTTAGTCCTCTGTTAATAATTTAACAGTGTGATAGAATTGTATAAATTATAGTGTAAATGTAAGACATGGATAATTGATGACTATGATATATTATAACCAAGGATCTATTTGTAAATGAATGTACAGAATAAATGTCTGAATCTGAATATAAAGTATTATATTCTTTCTTTATTTCTCCCTTGTAACGAACACTGGTGTATAGGTTGTACATAAGTACATTACAACAGTAATAATATCTACATATGATACAAGGCAATTCGTCTACAGATGATAGTTGCCAAGCTACATCGTCTACTATGAATTTGTTTTGTCGCCATGTATGTTAGCATATAATTTAGGAAACTACTCGATTTGTTCCTCCCAAGCAGCATCTTCTATTATGGACTTGTTTTGTAGCTATGTATGTCAGCATATAATTTAGGAAACTAACTAAATTTGTTCTCCCTAAGATGCATGGCCTACTATGGACTTGTTTTGTAGCCTGTATATTACCATATAATTTAGGAAACTAGTCAATTTGTTATTCCCCAGCAGCATTGTCTACTATGGACTTGATTTGTAGCCATGTATGTTAGCATATAATTTAGTAAACTAGCTAAATTTGTTCTCCATAAGATGCATGGTCTACTATGAATTGCTTTGTAGTCATGTTTGTTACCATGTAACTTAGGAAACTAGCTAAATTTATTCCCCTAAGATGTATGGTCTAATATGGACTTGTTTTGTAGAGCTATACAGTTGGGCTGAAAAGTTCGTAAGCTAACATAGAAAAATGTTTTTTCTAAAATTTCATTTTATTATTCAATGTAGTTGTCTTCAAGGGAGATACAATGATTATACTGATTATACAATTTTTTGATACCATTTTTATAGTACGAATTGTCTTTAGCCTCAGAATAGGCCTTAGTTTCGGAGATTACTTCTTCATAGGCGCTAAATTTTTTTTCTAGCTAGAATATTTTGATGTCTAAGAACAGGAAAAAGTCGCTAAATTCCAGATATGGAAAATATGGTGCATGCGGAAGCAATTCGGAGCCGAAATCATATAACTTTGCTATCGTTTTCACTAACTTATCACTAGATGCATTGCGTTGATGGAACAACACTTTCTTCTTCAAATGGGGCCGCTTTCCCTCGATTTCTTCCTTCAAACGTCCTAATAACGCTATGTAATAGTCGCTGTTGAAGGTTTTTCACTTTTCAAGATAGTCTATGAATAATATGACATGCCATCCCAAAATACTGACGCCATAATCTTACCAGCTGACTGTTGCATCTTTCCATGTTTTGGAGTTAGTTCATCACGTCCAGCCCACTCGGCTGACTGCCGTTTGAACTCCGGTTGGAAATAAGCAATTTTTCATCCATTGTCACATATCGACGAATAAATCCGGGTTTATTACGATTACACAGCTTCAAACACAGCTCATAATTATCAATTCGTTGTTGGTTTTTGTCGATTGTAAGCTCGTTCGGCACCCACTTTTCACAGAGCTTTCTCATATCCCAATATTCATTCACGATAAGTCCAACACGTTCATTGTATACCTTTAGAGTCTCATATACCTCAATCAACTTTACTTTATGGTCATCCAAAGTTATTTTGTGGAATTTTATGAAGTTTTCATCGGTAACGGCCCTTTAAGTCTTCCATCGTCCCCGGTGCTCATTTCTCGTCGTTTAAACTTACCAAACCACTTCTCAACGGTTGATTTTCCTGGTGTAGAGTCCGAATAATGTTTATCAAGCTAAGTCTTGGCTTCATCAATATATTTTTTTCTAAAAATCAATACTTTATTAACACACGAAAATCTTTGTTATCCATTGTTTTCAAACTAACAAAAGCTGCTTCACTCAAAATACTATATTTCACAAACTAATAGTCGGACAGCTGTCAAATTGATACACGTGTCTTTCAAAGATTAGGACTAGCTGGTAATCATACGGAATTAATACTAGTAGCGCTACCTATGTGTCAGCCTACGAACTTTTCAGCTCACCTGTTATGTTAGCATATAATTCTGGAAACTACTCAATTTGTTCTTTCCAAGCAGCATACTATACACTTATTTTGTAGCGATGTATATGTTAGCATATAATTTAGAAAACTAGCCAAATTTGTTCTTCGTGGGACTTGGCTCGTCAAAGTCTAGATGCTGCAATATTTTGCATCAACCACCAACATAAGATTGTAGAAATAGGATATTCCTTAACCCACCACTGATTTACGCCAAAACTTTGAACCTTGGCCGAGATCCGTACACATCTATCCAAGGATAGCTTTACTAGTGATCTCAATGAAATTAGTCTTCTTAGAACGATACAAATTTTATTTTGCTATGAGTATTGTTGTTTTTTAAGAATGATTACCGTATAAATAAGTGATTAACGAATTCGTTTTTGCAAGTTTCAAGTTTCAAAATAGTTATGCGTATAATGTGAGAACCATGTGACACAGGAGAGTAAAAAGCAAGATAGGAAAAAGAATCATGGGAAAAAACGGTAACAAAAGCCCTCATGGAATGACGAACTATCTTTTATTAACTATTCTTCATATAGAAATGAAATTCGTGAAATGCGGTATATGTATGTTTAAGTAAAATGTTTAATTATTACACACACAAAAATACACATATCTATATACATATGCATCGGTGTGTCAATGTGTGTGTTTATAGAAAATAGTGCATTACAATTTCCAGTTAACTGGTATTAAAGAAATATATTATATTTTCGAAATTTAACTGTCTCCTTAATAATTAATTTTAAAATGATTTATGTTTCATAACTGAACATAACATTCATATGTAAACAAATATTATAACCTTTAAAGTTATAAATAACAAAGGGTTTTATCTGAGAAAATGTTACAGTAAATTCTTTAAAAGCAATTAAGCTATAGTTGCATTTTCATTTCAGTGTAATCTTACTAAACATTTTCATGTCATATGAAATATTTTTCTATTACTCTTCAATAATATGTTTGTTGAAATCAACTTATACTGGCATGGTTTAAATGGATGTACATTCCAAACATACCAATAATTCCAAAATACTATTCACGTATAAAGAAATAAATGTAATTGCTAAATAAACCACACATGATTTCATTGAATTAAATATTTTAAAAATAAGATTTGAATGTGCTTATCACAAGAAATTATTATCCAAAGCTTAAACTTTAAATAAACAATAATAATTTTGTATAGTATCAATGTAGCAGGATGAATTGCATCCAATGAAAAGGAAATTTAATTTACTTTCAAATTCTATTAAATGGATCTTTAATAACTTAGCAGGTTAAAATTTTGTAAATTCTTTTCAAGTACATCTGCGTTAGGATATTTATGGAAAATATTTATCTAATAACAAATATATTGTAATGAAATGAAATGAATTTATATATATATATATTTATTATATATATTATTTATTTAAATATAAAATTTAATATATTTATTATATTATATAAATTATAAATATTTATAAATATTTATAATTATATTATAATATATCTTATATATATAAATATATATATATATATAATATATTTAATATATTTATATATATTATTATATATATATATATATATATATATATATATATATATATATATATATATATATATATATATATATATATATATATATATGTGTGTGTGTGTGTGTGTGTGTGTGTGAATTTAGTGCAGCGCATTCTCGCAAGGTCGCGCCCTCATCACTGAGTGGGGTAAGTAAGGAACGACAGAGGGACATTCGAGTCGGAGTCGTGGAGAAGGAGTGACCAGGTCGAGTCAAAGACCCGTGGCACTTGAGCTCCCTCAATTTATTAAACACCGAGGAGGGCGTATTTTCTATGTTAAACACCGAGTAGGGTGTCTATGTTAAGCTTCGAGTAGGAAGTCTTGTCTATACTTCGTCGTCACTGTGATTTTACTATTTGTCTATGTTCTTAAATGTTTTCTGTGTTATTACGTCATTAAATGTTGTTATTGTTAATTTACTCTGCCATCGAATTTGTCAAACGACACCCTAGACAACGAACCCTACATATATATATATATATATATATATATATATATATGTGTGTGTGTGTGTGTGTGTGTGTGTGTGTGTGTGTGTGTGTGTGTGTGATGATATTTTTAAGCTAAAAAAAAAACCGCAGCAATTATACGTCTATCTTAAAATATATTTTTTGATGGTTCTATCAGATTAAGGAAACACTTGACTACTATTGTTTGTCATTTCTATCTAGTTGGCGAGTCCGAAAACACCAAATATAATTCCGGATTCAGTTGGCAATTCTTGTACAATTCTTTATATAATTAGTTTCGATTTCTCCATGGCATCACATATCTAACCATTAAAGAATTGATCAAACCTCTATAAATTTCCATGTTCAGCCAATGCGAACTGATCAGGTAAAACGTAGATAAAACGTAGGTAATAATTTTGAAAATAAAATGTACTGCCTCCTCTCCTTATCTCTTTAAATGGGATGATTTGCATCTTGAAATTTAAAACTTTTATCCCCGATCTGTTTAAAACGAGATATAAAGTACCCTTTCTGTGTCTGTTTTGTCAGCTTTTTATCATAAGATTTGCTTTTTAACAAACTTACAATAAATAATTTTCATTGCAAAACAATATCGTCCGTAGTTCCGTAGATGCATACAAAAATCCGTAGATATATACATAGAAAATAATCTCAAAATTATTATCACTATAATTCCTTTTGCAACAATTACCTTTTCTCCCCTTCTAATTTTCAAATAATTAATTCCCCAGCAGTAAAATATCAGATAAAGGAGTATGTATTCTCCGACTTTTTAGTCGAAGAATACTCCTACCACTAGAATAAATGCTAAATGCCAATTTTCTGTCCATCGACCACAGTATTTCAACTGTCCCATTAAAATGGTAGTGCTTCTTGTATAATTAAATTACAGAACTGTGTGTTTTGACCCATATTTAGAAGATCCAGGTTTACACTTGTCTCCTGAAATCTACCAATCTATAGTCATGGGAACAAAATCACGTGATTCTCTACCTTTGGGAATGACATCTATAAAAGAAGTACATTATTTTGTGTGCAGATTAGTTGGTCTGTAATGATGATCACTTAGACTAGTTCTTTTCAATCTTTTTATAAATATATACATCGCAGGATCTCATCTTCTTTAGGTGTGTACGGGTTTCACGCACCCGGTGTACTTGAGTGATCTTTCTCTAGCATTCTTCTTGGTAGTCTTGAACTTACCTTTGCATTGTTTGCTCTTTATCGGGTTGGACCACATAAAACTCCAAATCCTGACTGGCCTCTCGTAGGTCAACAGCAGCTTTATATATGCTGTGGTTAACGGAAGTTGCTTTATATATATATATATATATATATATATATATATATATATATATATATATATATATATATATATATATATATATATATATATATACATATATATATATATATATATATATATATATATATATATATATATATATATATATATATATATATATATATATATATATATATATATATATATATATATATATATATATATATATATATATATATATATATATATATATATATATATATATATATATATATATATATATACATACATATATATGAATATGTGTGTGTGTGCATAGCTTATATATTTTACAAATATTTTAATTAATCATTTAACTTTTTATCATTATCGTTTTTTATATTTAATCATTTAATCATTTAATCATCTAACTTTTCTCTACAATTACGGAAATGGAAAAAAAATATCGCAATTGGATTGAATACTGTTTTAAATAACCCTAAATTATACTATAAGATTCATTTACGAATATATTCAGGTGGTGTAAATAAATAGAGGTAATGTGTATATTCTTTGAAATCTGTCTCATAGAATATCTATCTCTTTGGCATAGATAGATATACATGAAAATTCAACTACTCTTTTTTCCAACGAGAATATTTCAAGAATGCTGTACTGGAATAGTTTCTCTTTTAAATATTTAACAAAATAAAAGTATTGATGCATGTTTTAGCTGACATATATATATTTAACTGAAAAATAACTGAATTTCAAGTTGAATTATATTGATACAATGATCTTATGTTCTTTAGGTTATAAGAGAGATTTATTTAATTCACTACTATAAAGAACTAAGCGATGCCTTTAACAGTATTATTTATATAAAAATATATTTCAAAGTTACCATGTATCCAGTACAGATATATGTTTCATAATAGTGGTGTATCTAAATGTAAACAAATAACACTTTTTCTTTTCGAGAGTGTAAAAAATTATTAGCTTAACCTTTTAAATCCTGAAGTAATTTACCATCAAATTTCTTAGTGCATTTTTGCATCATTAGATCAGTTTTAATAGAGAACAATCATAAAAAAAGAAAAATAATTTTTACTGTATTTTAGTAGTTAATTTTGCAGCTGGTACTTTATAGTACCAACATATTTTTTTTTGACTCTATGATGGAAAATAAAACAGTAAATTATGAATAAAAGAAATGAAATGCTTGCCTGTGAAGTATAAAAGCCTCTAAAAAATAACAGAACCAAATAAATGGTAATAAACCACTAAATTTATTCAATTGAACAACACGTGTATCAACTCTACCAGAAAATGACCTTCGAATGCAGCACGCCAATTATGTTATATACTATGTGAGAAAAACTAATGCCTAATTGATGCTGTCATTTCTTTTCTGCGTAGGGACTGTATCGTTCATGTCCTTGTGAGTACCGCCAGAAAAAACGGTTTAATTAGGAATATATAGGTGTTTGATTGAAGCGGCTCATATAAGTACCGTCAGGATAAAAATGGTCAAAAGATTTCAGTTCAGTTCTTGCTTTTAATGAAATTTTCTTATTTATATTCCACAAAATTTCTATTCGAATAAATTCCTACTTAGAGATTGCAGAACAATGAACTGTTAAGCATAGCTCCATATAAGCTCAATTTCACGTTTTGCAAAACTGAATGGATCACCATGCAATTATATATTAACATATATTTATAGATTGCCTCCTGTGTAGGAATGAACTGTAACCCTTGCCTGTGAACCCCGAACTGAATTCGGGCAACGAAAAGCACTAATTTTGAAATGCCTGACCTGAGTTCGGGCAAGAGAAAAAAGATATTTCATTTCCATGAGGCCTGAAATAGGTTCGTCCAATACATAATATTTAATTTGCCTATTTCTCACCAGTTAGAGTTACTTTCCCGTGAGGAGTTCGGCAGTTTTGAGCCAATTGTAGCTATTTCTAGAATGCTGCAAATGATTTCTGAAATTAATCGGAATGTAAGTGACATGGAATTATGACTTTTGATATAGATAATAATACTGTACTATTAGTTTATTATATTTATCAAGAAGACGCACGGCATTTGATTTATTTTGCTGTAATTTGAACAAAAATTAATGTAATCCCCTATATAATAATAGCCTAAGTTATTTGTCTGTCTGTCCTCGAATTTATGAAGCGGTTGAACCTGGAATGGATAGAGGCATCCATATTGAATTTTTGATAAATTAAAGTTATGAAAATCCAAAAGGAGTAAAGTTTATCTCATCCTAAACTATCGATCCGATTCTAAAATAAATTTGTATAAATATGCTTCATATCACAGAAAAAATACTGTCTCTTTAAAAAGCTGCCTCTATTTATCCACTTCTTCCCACCTTTTCGAACGTTTAATGCCATTATTTCAAGCCTTATTTTACCCATTGAAGAGCAGCTGATTAAAATTATCACTTTATCACATAATAAATAGGTAAAAATAACATTTTTTTCTAGCATTATGACGTCATTTCTTTCGCCATCTCATTTAATCTTTTCTTATTTTAAATTATTTAAATATTGTTTGCATTATTTTCAAACGTTTTATCACTAAACTCAGATATTACGTACATAATTTTATTTTATATTTGCCTTAAATAATAAATTAGGTACATGTGTGATAATTTTAAATTTAATCATGGATTATTTTTGTTGCAATGAAAATTGTATCACCGGTATTAACTAGAAATGCTTCTCATAAAAGTGTATGAGTCTATTTCACGGACATCTAGCGTTTATGTTCTAGATCTTTGAACATTAAGAAGTTTGTTCGTTTCTCTGTTTGTTTTTATACATAATCACACAGTTTGCAATCAATTCGCTAAATTCATATATACCGCCAAATAATTACTGTCAATATTATAACCTCTGCCGTTACGTAATATGCAAGATAAATTAAAGTTGGCAAATAACATACGGTCAGTAATTATTTTTTTAATCTTAATTTTATATTTTATCATGTTCAAAACTTTTCCATGAAACAATTCTAAACATGAGATAATTCTAAACATTTAAGATAAATTCATAATCCCTTCATTTTATTTATTTCAAAAAAATTGGGAAGATCTGACCAATAATTTCTACGTATCTTTGAAAACGTATCTTCGACATATCTTTCTGAATGAATTTAACGTGATTTTAAACTGCATTCACAGTATCGGGAGACTTTAGAGGAGTATGGAGATAAACAAATTATTGAGCTTGTATGAGATAATTCTTAGCCAAAAAAACAAACCATTTTTTTTACCTGCCTCATAGGGAACTATACAATTCTGGAAAAATTAAAAATTTTACCCCGCTCTCTATACGACGGACTATATGCTAGTTCATTAATATTTTCCATATGTGTGAAAATATTAAAAATAGTAGCTATTTTTTTAATACTTTTATAATCTGCTTCTAACAGTTTGATGATAATAACGAAAAAACTAAACAGAAAAAATCCTTTTTGGTAAGTTTTTCTCAAATAGGGCAAGGTGCAGGGAAGATACATTTTTTATTTCAGGATATTTCATTTACCAGAAATATTAGTATAAGCTCCTTTAGACATAAAAACAATAAAAAGGCAGGAATAATAGAAAATTGACAATATGGTTATAAAGCATTTCCCTTTGAATATTAGCTAGTAATAAGTTTTTTAAAGTCTATGACACAACTTTCACAATCTTAATTCTTTTCATTGATTAAAATATAATTTTAAGTTATACTCAATGTAAGGTTTTTAAATCTAAATTCAACATTAAGTATTACTGCTTATTATATAACAAATAAAAAGTATATCATTGTTTTCATTTTTAACTCATGTACAGAAAATGTAACAAATTCTAATAAGTACGGCACATACAAAAGTGTTAAGGGATTTTATAGACATGAATAGAACGATACTTTTAACAATATTTCTTTCAATCTAAAATACCTTTATTTCTTTGCGTTACATAGGTATTTAACTTTAATTAACTTTGGTTCAATTTAACATAAGTTTTTGTAGTGGGCATGCTAGTTAACTTAATTCAGTACGAAAACGATACTTTATAAAAATTTTAAAATCAATTATGATTAGACAAATTTGTGAA
>CM063501.1:148610682-148613182 GCA_032207245.1 Pardosa pseudoannulata
TATAAAGAAGGGATAAAGTAATAAATAAAATGTTAAGAGGCAATTTTTAAGTTGAATTTTTAAAGAAAACTTCAAGAAGATCATGTAAACATCTGAAAGATCGACAAATCGCTCATAGCTGACATAATTAAACACTTTTCGTTTCCCAACATTTTCTATAATTTTTTATCGAAACAGTACACAGTTGGAATTTTTTTTTCTTCCGAAAACATCATATTTTCCCCATAAATCATTCGCAACTGGGCCACATCTGTTCTGTACAAAATCCTTTAATCTGAAAGGGAGATAATAATTAAGACGTATGGAAACGCCGATGCTGTTCCTTTCCGTGATAGATTTATGAACTGGACGCTTTTATTGTCAAAATCATGCCATTTTTTCAGCAGGAAGTAGAAAAATAAAGGGCAAGCAGTAGGCCGGCAAAAAATGCCCGCTTACTTCACCCCAAGCAAATAAATAGCTTTACTAATGATTTAGTTTGGGAACTTCTTATGACAAAGTGTCTTATTTATCATTGGGATGGTCAGAGAAAATTTTTCTTCTCATTGTCAAATGTCTATTTCTATTTAATCTTATCTTTGAAAAGATTTTATTATGAGGGCCACTGATTATTAATTTCATGAAAAATATTTTATTTTTAAAAGAATGCAAAATCTGTTATTTAATTTTAGTCGGGGTCATTTTTTTAAAATTTCTTTCATTTTATGTCTCAAACGATATAAATTGCCTATTGTGAAGTATATCAAAATTAAAAAATGACGATAAAATAGTTTACTTTATTTCACTTTACTTAAGTGCAAATGTGGCAAATAGAAATTAATCTTTCAAAAAGCTTTTCATTTATAAGCATCAAACGTTAAACGTACTTCACAAAATATTGTTTTCTTAGAGTACAAGAAAGTCATTCTCAGAAAATAAAATTAGTTAAGCTTTTATTCTTTTTATCTATATTTCCCGTTGTTCCATAACACTTCACCTACATATAGTTTTAACACAACATTTTTCTTGATTTAAAGCTACAACATATTTCATTATTTCGTCGACAAATTCTTTCTGATTTTTTTACACTCTTGTATGCAAAGTTTGCTTAGTTCAGTTATTTTTGTATTTTTAGGGCTTTATATATTCTCGATATGGCTTTACCAATATATATTACATATAATGCTTCGATGTTTGTTCCTTGTAAAATATACGGTTTCTAGATCTAGAATTTTTTGTAGGGTAGAAAGTAGAAAAGAGACCTCCTAGAAAAGAAACCAGGAATTCTTCATTTCAATATTTCTTTGATATTTTTAAATTCAAGTGAGTTCATTGAATGATGTAAAACATTTAAATTCTAATATATATCTATAAAGCCTTATATAGATTTGGAAAACTCGGTTCATTTTGGCCCAAAAGAGATTAATGTAATCAGTTAAGATGCTTAGATCAGGTTTCAAAAGTGCGACCAACAAAATCAGATACCTACTGTAAAATTATTATTACATTTTTTTAAGTTTGATAATTTGCATAAATCTGTTTACTCTATCTTGTTAATTACATGGTTCTCTAATAATATAAACTGTTTATGAATATTACTTTGGTAATTGAGAATTGAGTGTTAAATTAAATTGTGGTATTTGATAGCCTAATAGGATTTACAGCTACTTTTATAAGATAATAAAATTACTTCACTTTTCCAATATTTATATACTTTAATATTATTATTAATTCTTCCATGAAGGTTTCTCAATATACTTGGGAGAGTGCAGCTATGTTTAGGTTTGCGAAACTGATTTGCTTGACACACTCACACGTTGTGGGGTGAATGCCCAAGTTTTTTTCCCAACTCCAAGAAGTGTGTGGTGTGGCCAGAGAAAATAAGTGCCCTCAAACTTCACCAAGTTTTAGAGAATTGTGATTTGTCTCCAGGAGGCGATTCAGGACCATCCTTGGAATCCCGGTCCTTCTGGGCAGAAACGGAAAAGGACGCATTTTAAAAAGGACAATTGAACAACGAACAGGATAATGGAAAAAGTGTAGGGTTGCCTGAGTCGAAAGAAAGAAGGTAAAGAATGCAGCGTTCTCTTGGACATTGGCAATTTTTTTGAGGCGTAGCACGTGGAGTGCTCCTTTTACTTTTAATATATATATATATATATATATATATATATATATATATATATATATATATATATATATATATATATATATATATATATATATTGATTGCATATTTTCTTCTAATTTAGAACATTGTAATATAGAACAGTGGTACTATACTATAATTAAAAGCAATGTAAAGCAACTTGGGGTTATCAATGTCTTCGAAATGACAATGCAATGTACTACACCACAACAATACTTAAGTTTGTTTAACTTACCTGGTTAATCATCTGGCCGTATAATAATATAATTCTCATATGAATACCGTTTAGGTGATTGAGTATTAAACTTAATTGTGGTATTTAGAAAACGAAGTGCTTTTAAAAGACAAATTAAACCTGCATATATAAAACAC
>CM063501.1:148618182-148660682 GCA_032207245.1 Pardosa pseudoannulata
ACAGTATTTTCAATTACTGTTGTAATGAAATCTTTCGGTGAATTTAAAAGTAAAATTTTAAGAAATTACTGGAATCATTTTCTATCGAAAGCTTAACTTTATAATAGTTGAGATACAAAATGTATAAATAAACAATATTTCAGGTATCAAATGTAATATTATGAAATAAAAAACACAGAATGACAAATACAATGTTACCTATTAAAAAACTATTATTAAGGCATCAAAAATAAATAGTATTATAGGTAAAATTTTTTTATGACATATATTAATTTTTTTAATTGTTATAAATGAATTTCATAAGGGTAATATATGTTTAATACATATAATATATATATAAATATTAATATATATATATATATATATATATATATATATTTAACATATATATATATATATTGGTTGTGTGTATGTATATAAATGTATATATATATATATATAATATAAATATATATATATATAATATATATAAATATATATATTTATATAATATATATATATATTTTGTGTGTGTAAAAAATTGTATTCAGTTTAAACTAAAATACAAACATATAAAAAAAAAACACAAATATATATCTTGTTAGTATCTTTCTTATAACGCTTTGTTAGAAAATCCTTTATTGGTAAATTAATATAATATTAAGATTTTTCTATTAAAGTAATATTTTAGTTGCTAAAATAAAATTTAAAGTACTCTTATAAATCTTATTCTTTTCGCCGACGACAAAATATATAAATATATATAATATATATATATTATATATATATATAAAAATATATATATATATATTATATAAATATACATATATATATATATATGTATATATATATGTATATATATTATATATGTATATAATATGTATATATATATATATGTAATATATAGATATATATATATATATATATATTATATTATATATATAATATGTATATGTATATATATGTATGTTATGTATATATATATATATATATATATATATATATATATATATATATATTATATAATATATATATATATATATTATATATATATATATATAAATATATATATATATGTATGTATATATATGTATATGTATATATATATATATATATATATATATATAGATATATGCTTTATTTATATAATATATATAATTATATAATATATATATATATATATATAATATATATATATATAATATATTATATATATATATATATATAATATTTATATATAAGAAATATTTTATTCTAATTGATACATATTTAATATATAAATATATATATATATATATAATAATATAATATTATGTATTATATATTTAAGTTACTCACACATACACACGTGTGTGTGATGATAAATAATAATAAAATATAATATAATCGAAAAATAATTATAAAAATGTATGTGACGGGGTAGAGTATAAAGTAATTTAAATTACTTTTAAAAAACTACAATTCCCGTTGCTTTAAAAGGTTTATTTACAATTCTTCAAATATATTACCGGATCCTTTTATCTCGATTATTTAATCCTATTTAAATACTTCAGGTAGTCTATAAGGATGTTATATAGTTCATGTATTCATGCTCTACAATCCCCACTATTTCGAACATCTCAGAAGGAATTTTAGCACACATGCCTTAAATATTAAACTTTTTTTCCCATTCGATTTTTCTCTGTTTCCAAAAAAAGCATATCCACACTGATTATATATTTCTTTGATTGTTTTTGTAGACAAGTAGTTGGTTGGGTTACATCTAGTATCCTGTCATTGTATCCTAGTTCAAAAGTTGACTACTGGAGATCTCCGGTTTTCTTAAAGTTATCCTTTATTCTACGGTAATGAAAAAACTGAGTGTTTGATTTAGTATTGTTTCCAAAATTTAGTTTCCAAATAGACTTCAGAAAAATAAAGAAAAACGATGTTTTACAATAGATTAAAACGAACCATAATCAATTTACACATATAAAACTTGAAAGCTGTTATCCTGAATGTTAATATATGCAAATACATTTTACAAGGAAAACATTCGTCTACTATTCAAGGCTATCAAGAATTTTTATTTTAGTTAATATTTCAGCTATAATGTGCTATGCATAACTAAACCTAAGATTAACCAAGCATACATTACATATCCTTTGTATGGATTTAATTTTTATTTCTCAGTCTCTTATTGCATTTGGGAAATATTACTGCATAACCTTAATATCTTCATCCGGACATGTTCAAGAAAAAACCATAATGGTGTCTGAATGCAAATATATTGAACCAAATAAATCTTTAAATATTGTATGAGAAAACAAAATAAGAGATAACTGATATGTGTAAGCATTATTAAGGTAGGGTACCACAAAACAGCAGTTTAAAATATGCTAAAATTAATTTTTGACAATAACCTACAGTTTTGAGATAGTTATAACACCTAAGTATTTTATAATTATATAATGCTGACATCGTATGTGTTTGGTATTCAGATCTACATTTATAGATTTGTTAATACCACATACAGAGTGTCCCCAAACAACCGCATAACCTCTGCATTCCTCGTTGGGAGTACATAAAAACTGCTCAAAGAAGCGTTCGTATACGATCCATAGTTTACAAAAAAATACGAAAAACAAAGTATGACGACAATGCCGGTGCCAGAAAAAACACTTTATTGAACATATCAACAGCAGTATATGCACTGGCATATCCTTAACTGTTCGTAAGGTATTTCCATTACACCGGCCGTACATCTGGTACATGTCGCAATAGTCACGAGCGGAATACACGGCCACCATACGAAGACTAGAAATAGCTGCAAGATTCAGCCAGTACCAGTTCAACGGCGGCTTAACATCATTCCATAGCACGATCGCATGCATGACGCGATATGCACGGCGAACGTTTTAAACACTATCATCTTTAAAGATATGCAAATACTGTTGGTGATATGTCCAATAAAAGGTTTTTTCTTGTACCGGCAGTGACGCCATACATTGTTTTTCTTATTTTTCTCGTAAACTGTGGATCGTACAGAATCTCTTCTTTGGACAGTTTTTATGTACTACCAACGAGGAATCTAGCTCTGCAGAGTTTATGCGGACACCCTGTATAATGGGGGGGAATGAACTACTGAGACAATGTTTTCAGCATGAGGAAAATGTCACCAGGAAGTATAACCCTCGTACGGCAAAGTTTTATAATATTTCTCAAACTCGAAACACATACCAAAACAATGAACTATAATACTCTATGAAAACGTATATGACTGTAATAATCATCCTGAAAATATGTTTAATATGATTTATTTTATATACTACTCAGATAAACTCGAATGCAAATTGGTATTAAGAAATTACATCGTTAAATCCAACGGAAATCACCAGATTTCTATTAAAGTCACATAACTCAACACAGGATAGAAAATATGCTCATAACTATCTTCTTATAAAAGTTTTTTTCTCTTTTTTAATGTAGGAAAAAAACTTCTTTAGACCTGAAGATTATATTTTGCAAATGATTGCGCTTTGCCTCGTCTACCGTAAAACAACATTTTATTCAAATTATTATCTATCTAAATCATAGTAGATTTATGCCCTCGAAAAAAATATATATATCCCGCTTCCATGAAGCTCCAGGCGCGGCTTGTATCGATGTTTACAGATCATTTTGGGAAGAAAAAAGTGACAGAGCAGTTTTTTGTGGTTTCTACGTGGAAATAAATGGGTCCTGATTTGAATAAACCCATAAGCACGTAAGAGCAGAAGATAAACCTTACAAAACTTAAATGAAGTAGAAAGAAAATCATCGAAGTGGTGGGATGGAAAAAAGTGGATAGTACTGAGAATATTTTTTTTTCTCTTAACACTACAATAATGTATTTTTTAGCTACATTTTTTAAAGAAGAGCTTTTCAGCTCATTTAAAGTAAACATTTCAGACCGGGATCAAAGTATAGTCTACATTTTAGTAATAAGAAATTTGATTAGTTTTATTTATGGGTTGTTAAGTATTTCTAATAAAGTAAAATGTATTAAGTTATTTTAAATAATAACCTGAAATTTGATGGATGAATTTAATGTACATAAGTATACATATCTTTCTATAACAATCTAGCTGTTTTTGCAATACTTAATTAAGAAAATATATTTATATAATCTCTATTAATATGAAATAATATATAAATAATTGGAAAGAAGCTAGTTTTATTACTATTTTCTTATATTTTTCTTATATCTGTTAAGCTGTCCATTTCTTTTAATTTTTTTTAGCTACATTCTTAAAGAAGATCTCTTCAGCTCATTTAAAGTAAACATTTTAGATAGGGATTAAAGTATAGTCTACATTTCAATAATAAGTTATTTGATTAAATTTATTTATAGGGTGTTAAACATTTCTAATAAAGCAAAATGTATTAAGTTATTTAAATAATTGTAATTTGATAAGTGAATTTAATGTATATAAGTATACATGTCTTTCTGTAATAAACTAGCTGTTTGCAATATTTAATTAGGAAACTAAATTTATATGATCTCTATTAGTAAGAAATTATATATAAATAATTGGAAAGAAGCTAGTTTGTTATTATTTTCTTATTTTTGTCTTATATCTGTTAGGCTATTCATTTCTTTTAAATATTTTAGCTACATTTTTAAAGAAGTACTTTTCAGCTGATTTAAAGTAATAATTTCAGATCGAGATCAAAGTATAGTCTACATTACAGTAATAAGAAATTTGATTATTTTTATTTACGGGTTGTTAAACATTTCTAATAAAGCAGAATGTATTATGTTATTTAAATAACTGTAATTTAATGAGTGAATTTAATGTATATAAGTATACATGTATTTCTATAACAAACTGTTTTGCATTATTTAAATAAGAAAAATATATTTATATGATTTCTATTAATATGAAACAATATATAAATAATTGGAAAAAACCTAGTTTGTTATTATTTGGAACAATTTTCCTATTTTTGTCTCATATCTTTTAAGCTATTTATTTCTTTTAAATATTTTTAGCTACATTTTTAAAGAATTTCATTTGAGCTCATTTAAAGTACACATTTCAGATCGGAATCACAGTATAGTCTACATTCTAGTAATGAGAAATTTTATTGGACTTATTTATGGGGTGTTAAACATTTCTAATAACTCAAAATGTATTAAGTTATTTTAAATAAACAACCTGTAATTTGATGAGTGGATTTAATGTATATTTAAAGAGGAAAAATATATGTATATGATCTCTATTAATATGAAATAATATATAAACAATTTTAAAGAAACTAGTTTGTTATTATTTTGCAACAATTTTCATACTTTTGTCTCATATCTATTGCGCTCTTTATTTAAGTTTTTTAGTTATATTTTTTAAAAAGTGCTTTTCAGCTCATTTAAACTAAACATTTCAGACCGGGATCAAAGTATAGTCTACATTTCAGTAATAAGAAATTTGATTAGTTTTATGTATGGGTTGTTAAGTATTTCTAATAAAGTAAAAAGTATTAATTTATTTTAAATAATAACCTGTAATTTGATGGGTGGATTTAATGTATATAAGTATACATATCTTTCTGTAACAAACTAGCTGTTTTTGAAATATTTAACATTAGATTACCCAAGGCAGTCATTTTGACTGTTTTTTAATTTCAATTAGGAAAAAAAATTATGAACTATAATGACACAATTTCTTAGAATTTGGTGACTTTTTCTATAACATATAAATGGGTTTATGAATAATTGTAGTTACTTCCACCATCCTTTATTATATAATATTAAAAATTAATTTTAAACAAATGTCTTTAGATATTTCTTATTTTTTCACAATGCAGTCATTTTGACTGTTTGGGAGCAATATAGGTATACTAGAAATCTCGGGCAATCTAGTGTTAATTAGGAAAATATATTTATACAATCTCTATTAATATGAAATAATATATAAATAATTGAAAAGAAGCTAGTTTTATTATTATTTTCTTATTTTTGTCTTATATCTGTTAGGCTCACCATTTCTGTCAATTTTTTTAGCTACATTTTTAAAGAAGATATTTTCAGATCACTTCAAGTAAACATTTTAGATCGGGATCAAAGTATAGTCTACATTTCAGTAGTATGAAATTTGATTAGATTTATTTATAGTGTTAAACATTTCTAATAAAGCAAAATATATTACGTTATTTTAAATAATAACTCTGTAATTTGATTGGTGGGTTTAATGTATATAAGTATACATGTGTTTCTGTAACTAACTAGCTGTTTGTAATATTTAATTATGAAAAATATATTTATATGATATCTATTAATATGAAATAATATATAAATAATTGGCATGAAGCTAGTTTTATTATTTTGCAACAATTTTCATATTTTAGTTTCATATATATTAGGCTATTCATTTCTTTTAAATATTTTAGCTACATTTTTAAAGAAGTACTATTCAGCTGATTTAAAGTAAAAATTTCAGATCGAGATCAAAGTATAGTTTACATTTCAGTATTAAGAAATTTGATTAGTTTTATTTATGGGTTTTTAAGTATTTCTAATAAAGTAAAATGTATTAATTTATTTTAAATAATTACCTGTAATTTGATGGGTGGATTTAATGTATATAAGTATACATATCTTTCTGTAACAAACTAGCTGTTTTTGAAATATTTAATTAGGAAAATATATTTATATATTCTCTATTAATATGAAATAATATATAAATAATTGGAAAGAAGCTAGTTTTATTATTTTTTTCTTATTTTTTTCTTATATCTGTTAGGCTGTCCTTTTTTTTTAATTTTTTTTAGCTACATTCTTAAAGAAGACTATTTCAGCTCATTTAAAGTAAACATTTTAGATCGGGATTAAAATATAGTCTACATTTCAATAATAAGTAATTTGATTAAATTTATTTATGGGGTGTTAAACATTTCTAATAAAGCAAAATGTATTAAGTTATTTAAATAATTGTAATTTGATAAGTGGATTTAATGTATATAAGTATACATGTCTTACTGTAATAAACTAGCTGTTTGCATTATTTAATTAGGAAAATAAATTTATATGATCTCTATTAGTAAGAAATTATATATAAATAATTGGAAAGAAACTAGTTTGTTATTATTTTCTTATTTTTGTCTTATATCTGTTAGGCTGTCCATTTCTTTAAAATTTTTTAGCTACATTCTTAAAGAAGATATTTTCAGCTCATTTAAAGGAAACATTTTAGGTCTGGATCAAAGTATAGTCTACATTTCTGTAATAAGAAATTTGATTAAATTTATTTATGGGGTGTTAAACATTTATAATAAAGCAAAATGTATTAAGTTATTTAAATAACTGTAATTTGATGAGTGAATTTATTGTATATAAATATATATGTCTTTCTATAACAAACTATTTGCAATATTTAAATAGAAAAAATATATTTATATGATCTCTATTAATATGAAATGATATATAAGTAATTGGAAAGAACCTAGTTTGTTATTATTTTACAACAATTTTCATATTTTTCTCTCATATCTATTAGGCTATTTATTTTTTTAAAATTACTTTAGCTATATTTTTAAAGAAGTTCTTTTCAGCTCATTTAAAGTAAACATTTCAGATCGAGATCAAAGTATAGTCTACATTCTAGTAACAAAAAATTTGATTAGTTTTATTTATGGTGTGTTAAACATTTCTAATAAAGTAAATTGTATTAAGTTATTTTAAATAATTATCTGTGATTTGATGAGTGGATTTATATATACAGGGTGTCTATAAAAGAACTCCGGGGTTTTGAGGCAAAATATTTTAATGAAATAAAAAACATACATACATGTTTTATACATGACTGGCAAGCTTACATTTTCAAGTTTTTTTAACACTTAGTAAAGTTCTATATGAGCCCCGTTAGTGGCACGGCAGAAGTCTAAACGGTATTCTACCTCTTCCCATGTCCTGGCGAGCATGTCTGGGGGGACGGTTGCCACACAATAGACTATTCGTTCCCTGAGATGTTGAACATCACGAATTTTCTCTGCATACACAAGATTCTTGATATGCCCCCAGAAGAAAAAATCCAACGGAGTTCTGTCCACTTTCTCTTGAGACACACTCGGCCTACCCGCCGACTTTTGCTTCAAAACACTCCCTGTTTCCTTAAATGCACTGAACCATTGACGAATGGTTTTGTCAGAAGGCGGGTTAACACCATAGTTACGTCGAAAGTTTCTTTGCACGGTAACTACAGACTTCGTTTCTATGAGCCAAATAACACACTGAGCCTTTTGTTGCGGAGTCGCCATCATTTCAAATTTCGCGACGTCATTTCAAGGTCAACGCCCTGCAGCGCAGCCAATAGTTGATACAAACATTCCCAAATGATATGAGTAAAACTTTTTGAGCTACTCTTTTCAGAGAAATCGACTAAATTTTGCTATCTTTTATAGTTAGTGAGATATGAATTTTTAAAACCCCGGAGTTCTTTTATAGACACCCTGTATAAGTGTACATGTCTTTCTGTAACAAACTAGCTTTTTGCAATATTTAATTAAGAAAAACATATTTATATGATCTCTTTTAATATGAAACAATATATAAATAATTGAAAACAAACTAGTTTTATTATTTTGCAACAATTTTCAAATTTTGGTTTCCTCTCTATTAGGCTATTCATTTCTTTTCAAAGAACAACTAGTTACTAGTTTTCCTTCTTATTTTCATTTTTTAATGAAGATTTAAGACCTATTTCCATATATTGCTGACACTTTCTTGTTGTTTATTCTTTGCGATATCCACCATTATAAAATAACATAATTTTTATAAATAATAATTCTTCAAAACTATTATTTAATATGTGCACTAAGTGCACTAAGTATCAACCTCGTAAAAGAATAGTTTATTCGGGCTCTTTGTAATGCCTGCTATCCATTTAAATAGACATAAAGCAATATAATAAGTTTGTGTTTATGTCTTCAACAAATATAAGATTAACTCTTCATTTTTGCATTTCTATGGGCCTGTCTCATCAAAGTCGTTTAACGGCTAAACGGCCCGTAATTGCATCACACCATTGGTTGGCGTCGTGGGTTAATTCCGGATAGCCGTTAATCGACTTTTGTGATACCTGCCCTATGTGTTATTGGTAACTAAATTTAATTTGAAGTTACATATAAGGCTATAAGAAGAATAACTTAAATTAAAAAGTTCGAGGAAAAATAGTTGTTAACAATTTATATTGGAAACCCGTTAGAGAGTTCCGGAAAGAAGAGAAGATATAAGAAAGAAAATTAAGTTTCGCAATCAAATAATTTGTTATCTAACATTTAAGTCTATTTTTTTTTACTTTTATAGAAATCCATCTTTTATTACTTTAAATGAAATGCATACAAGGTTTAGACTCAATTCTTGCTTATGTAGAAATTAATGTAATTAATTTTTATGAAGGAAACTATTATATTTGGTGCATTTCTATGGGCTAGTCTCGCCAAAGTCGTTTAACTGCTGAAAGTGATTAATTTCTGTTTAAACATACAATTGCATCCCACCATTGTTTGGCGTCATGGGTTAATTGCAGATAGCCATTAACCGACTTTCGTGAGACCGGTCCTATGTGATATAGGTAACTAAATTTAAATTGAAGATGCATATACGGTTATAAGAAGAATCACTTAAGATAAAATGTTTGTAGAAAATTAATTTTAACAACTTATATTGAAGTCCCGTTATGAAGTTCAAGCAAGAGGAGAAGATATAAGAAAGTAAATTAAATTTCGAAATCAAATAATTTGTTATCTAACATTTAAGTCTAATTTTTTTCATTTTATACAAATCCATCTTTTATTACTTTAAATGAAATACATACAAGGTTTAGACTCAATTCCTGCTTATGTAGAAATTAATGTAACTAATTTTTATAAAGGAAACTATTACATGAGGTGCATTTCTACGGACTGGTTTCACCAAAGTCGTTTAATGGCTAAAAGCGATTAATTTCTGTTTAAATGTACAATTGTATCCCGCCATTCGTTGGCGTCATGGGTTAATTGCTGATAGCAGCTAAATGACTTTCGTGAGGCCAGTCCTATGTGATATCGGTAACTAAATTTAATTTGAAGATACATATAAGGCTATAAGAAGAATCACTTAATATAAAAGGTTTGAGGAAAAATAATTTTAAACAACTTATATTGAAGATCCGTTATGAAGTTCAAGCAATAAGAGGAGATATAAGAAAGTAAATTAAGTTTTGAAATCAAATAATTTGTTATCTAACATTTAAGTCTATTTATTTTACTATTATACAAATCCATCTTTTATTACTTTAAATGAAATGCATACAAGGTTTAGACGCAATTCCTGCTAATGTAATTAATTTTTATGAAGGAAACTATTATATTAGGTGCATTTCTATGAGCTGTTCTCACCAAAATCGTTTAACGGCTAAAAGCGATTAATTTCTGTTTAAACGTACAATTGTATCCCGCCATTCGTTGGCGTCATGGGTTAATTCCGGATAGCCGTTAAACGACTTTTGTGAGACCGGTTCTATGTGATATCGGTAACTAAATTTAACTTGAAAATACATATAAGGCTATAAAAAGAATAACTTAAATTAAATAGTTTGAGGAAAAATAATTGTTAACAATTTATATTGGAGACCCATTATGGAATTCGAGCAAGAAGAGAAGATATAAGAAAGAAAATTAAGTTTCGAAATCAAATTATTTGTTATCTAACATTTAAGTCTATTTTTTTCACTTTTGTACAAATTCATCTTTATTACTCTAAATGAAATGCATATAAGGTTTAGACACAATTCCTGCTTATGTAGAAATTAATATAATTAATTTTATGAAGGAAGCTATTATATTAGGTGCATTTCTATGGGCTGGTCTCACCAAAGTCGTTTAACGGGTAAAAGTGATTAATTTTTGGTTAAACGTAGAATTGAATCTCACCATTGGTTGGCATCATGGGTTAATTGCGGATAGCCGTTAAATGATTTTCGTGAGACTGGTCCTATGTGATATCGGTAACTAAATTTAACTTGAAGATACATATAAGGCTATAAGAAGAATCACTTAAATTATATAGTTTGAGGAAAAATAATCGTTAACAATTTATATTGGAAACCCGTTATGGCGTTTGAACAAGAATATAAGATATAAGAAAGAAAATTAAATTTCGAAATCAAATAATTTGTTATCTAACATTTAAGTCTAATTTTTTTCATTTTATACAAATCCATCTTTTATTGGAGACCCTTTATAATTTTGAGCAAGAACAGAAGGTATAGAAAAGTAAATTAATATCAAGTAATTTTTTATGAAACATAAGCTATTTTTTTTTTTTACTTTTATATACAAATTTCTTTATGGAGACTTATGAAGTTTCACAAGAGGAGGTAAGGTAATTAATGTCAATTAATTTTTTATAAAATAAATATTAATTTTAAACAAATTATTGGAGACCCGTTATGAAGTTCGAGCAAGAGGAGAAGATATAAAAAAGGAAATTAAATTTCGCAATCAAGTAATTTGTTATCAAACATAATTCTAATTTTTTTAACTTTTATACAAATTTTTATTACTTATGAATTCGAGCAAGAGGAGAAGATAAAAAAGTAAATTAATTTCGCAATCAAGTAATTTTTTATCAAAACATAAGATTTTTTTTTTTTACTTTATACATTCATTTATTGGAGATTTTGAAATTCGAGCAGAAAAGATATAAGAAAGTAAATTGTGAATCATTTTTTATCAAAATTAAGATAATTAAACTTTAACAATTATTGATTATGAATTCGAGCAAGAAGAAGATATAGAAAGTAAATTAAGTTTCGAAATCAAATTTTTTTTATCAAACATAATTCTAATTTTTTTAACTTTTATACAAATTCATCTTTTAATAATTTAAATGAAATGCATACAAGGTTTAGACACTTCCTGCTTATGTAGAAATTAATGTAATTGATTTTTATGAAGGAAACTATTATATTAGATGGTTAAATAATTTAAATAATAGCTACCAGTTTGAGTATTGAAATGCACAAAATATTTTGAGTTTCAGAATAATAGACAATTACACCTGAATTATTCATCAAGTTATTAAAATCATAAATTACACTCGTAATTAAAGAAGTTTTCGTAATTTATAGAACAGCATATTAAACATATTTGTTAAATTAGTTAATAAATGCATTATGTTATAAATAGTTATTCTTATCACTAGAGATAACTCTGCTTACATCATTAATCTACTAAATATTTCATAAGTGTCTATTAAAATTAATCTATTCATATATATGGAACATTAAATTTAATCTTTTCATTGTACAATAGTGAATTAATAATTAAATATTTGTTTGAAATCACATTTTAATATGAATCGACCACTTTTATATCTATCTCATTATGGAAAATCATCGCTAGTTTAAATATTACTTACATATAGCAATTAAGCCTAATTCATCAAATTAGACCTAAACTAAAATTTCTATTTTCAGTTTAGTCATTGAATTATAATTCTGATTATTATAAATGTATGTAAATAAATAAGGACTGAATTTAATAGGAGGTATATGTTTACTTGAACGGTTCGAATGGACTTGACACTTGCTATAGCTGTGAGAAAATTTCTAGAAAAATCTAAGATGACACAAATGTGCATCTACAGTGTACAGAAAATGCGAAGACAATTATGATTTTGTCAAAAAACAAAAATTGTATTTTTTGTCTGCCTTTTAATAAATATTTCTATACAGATATAGAGTTAACCAAATATTTCATATGAAAGAGTTTATCAGGTTGAACACAAATATTGTAAATTTACAATAAAAACCTTCCGGTTCTTATCATTAACATGATTCCTTTGACAGCAGCCATTAGTAGTATGTTTTATGTATTCAGTAAGCTTTGGAATTTTGAAGTTAAAATTAAAGGAGGGATTAAAATACTAGATTAAAGTATTTGTAATTTGAATAAAGAGGTAAAACTACATTATTTAAACATAAAGCTCACCAAGTTCCAAGAGAAAACAGTTAAATCTAGTTGGCTTGTGATCTGCTTTTGGACTGAATATATTGTTGAAATCAAAATGGCTAATGTGTAATACAACATTCGAATATACAAGACTTTAACACTGGGATGTATATATTTCTTATTTTTCTAATCTCAGTCTTACATGTATCTATAGGTAATGAACCTACTTAGGAAAACCCAAATATATTTCCATTAATATTAAAAGTTGTAACACTATTTCGAATTTATTTTTAACTTTCTCCTCTTTAATAATTATTTTATTAAAAAATTAAGTGGAACTATTTTGAATTCACATTCTTTTTTGTAATAGTCTTGTTATTTAGTCTATGTAGAAATATTTCTGCATATATTTTATGTGTTTCCAGGAAATTACATAGGTTATGTAAATTGATACAACTGAACTTTTCTACTATTAGAGATATTCATTTTGCTTTCACTATGACACTAACTATACACCCATTCTTTTGATATATTCGTGTTATACTATATTGATATTTACTATCGCACACATATTAGAGTTTACAAGTTCTAGATATTTACATAACTGTTATTATACTTTAAACACTTTAACAAATGTTGTTCACTAAGTTCTAAAAGAAAACAGGTAAATCTTGTTGGCCTGTGACCTGCTTTCGGACTTAGTCTATTGTTGAAAACAAAATGGCTGGAGGATTGTCAGATTTGAATTTGCCATCAATACTCGGACAGCATTTACCGTACGTCCTTACACCTAACGTTGTAATCCACAAGGGATGACTGTGCCATCCAAGAGCATGTGTTTTGATGATGCTCATTTGATGAAATAATTTTAGCTCACTGTTTTGGGGTACTAACAAAATGTCAGATGGTAGGTAAATATAGACACTAATAGGGAAAAATCCAAGACCTTATCATAACTGCATTGAAATATGGAAAATAACAAGTTAATTATACAAGAAGCCCTTTCGAAATGACAGATTTGATCAAAAATATAGAATAGATTTCTCCTAAAAATTGAATTTAGCAGGTTTAACACAAATATTGTAAAATTACAATAAAAACCTCGCGGTTGATGTCCCTAACACGATTCCTTTGACAGCCATTAGTGGTATGTTTCATGTAATCAGACAGGTTTGGAATTGAAGTTAAAAATTAAAGCCGTGATTAAAAAATAGATTAAAGTATTTATGAATGGAATATGGAGGTGAAACTACACTGTTTAAACATGTAGCTCACCAAGTTCCTAGAGAAAATGAATAACTCTTGTTGGCTTGTGACCTGCTTTCGGACTGAGTCTATTTTTGCAAACAAAATGGCTAATGTGGAATATGACATTCAAATGGTCCATTTTTCCTCTGGCAGCCTTCTGTGGTTGTGGTGGGGAGGACTATCAGTTTTGGATTTGCCTTCGATACTCGGATAGCATTTACTGTACGTCCTTTCATCTCTAGATCTAGTTCACAAGTGATGACTCTGTCATCCGAAAACATGGGTTTTGATGATACTCATAGGAATCATTTTAGCTCACTTTTTTGGGGTACTAAAAAAAAATCAGATGGTAGGTAAAAATCGGCACTATTAAAGAAAATTCCAAGACGTTGTGATAACTGCATTGAAATATGAAAAATAACAAGTTAGCAGTGCAAAATACAGTTGAAATGACAGATTTGACCAAAATTATAGAATCAAATATCTCTCCTAAAAATTTAAGTTACGTATATTGTTCTTTATAAGAGGGCATTTTATTAAATAAAATGAATAGTTTACTGCCGGAAATCCAATTTTTTGATATACAATATTATTTTAAACTTATAAAAAATGTTTTTTTAAGTTTGACAGCATTTGTATTGAATTCGTAAATTCAATTTGCTTTATTTGACTTGAAGTGTTGTATTTTAACTTTTATGCATTTTTAATGTAAAAGTTTGGTGAATGTCTATTAATGTGTTGGGTAGAAAACTCGATATGATTTTTAAAATTGCTAAGTATTTTCTTAAATTATAAAGATTTTAATAGCGTTAAAATGCTACTAAAGTATTATGTAAAATTAAATTATTGTCTTGAATAAGTACTATACAATGCATGTAAAAATGAAGACCCATTTTTGTTTGTACATAAATTCTGAAGATAGGCTTTGACATTCTGCATTACGAAGAATGATAACTTAATATTTTAAAAAATCAACACATCATTTCAATTATTTTGTATCGCAGCTTATATCACATGCTTTGATTTTTATATGCAAATATCTAAAATTAGTTTTAAAATATTTTAATGCAACGTAAATGCAACTTTCAGGTTCAAAATAATAGATATTTTTACGAATTAGTTAGTGAACCTTGCATTTAACATGGGACTCTATGGGTATTTCTCTATGGTGAGATGTCTCTTTGGCAATAGTTTCGGCAACTTATTTTTGTCGCCAAGTTCGTCGCCAAGCGTCTCAAAATGTTGCCAAATGTGGCGATACGTGACAATTTCCGGTTCCGGTTTCTGGTCTAATATGGAATGTTCGAGCAGTCTCTTTGAGCCTATAAAAGGCAAGCTGAATCTCACACAATTTCATAGTTTTAAACATTACTATAAATAGTATTCCAGCACTAGAGGGCTTGGCCCAGGCAGTGCTGTAGCCAACTCTTTCTGTGTGAGCTTCTGTGTAAACGAAGAGAGTCTAAGTAGATTTCTCGGTGTACAGAGTACGCACGGTGTGTTGTGTTTTACATGTGCTTCTGTTTTGTTTTATGCGGAAAGAAGTACGCGAGTCCAAGGCTTTCTGTTCTTGTTGTTCAGCGATGATTTTGTAAGTTTGGAACGAGTGTGCAGCACCTTAACATTGATGCATTTCTGACATTGTATTTTAAAACTGACTGCCAATAAATAATTGTTTTCATGCTTAAAGTCCATTCAATCCCCGAACCCAGCTTTGAAGTTCGTAAAAATATTGAAACAATATTTAACAATATATGAAGATCCGAGATAAATTGATATTAATATTTTATATATATAAACAAATAAAAGCAGCCTTATTGAAATACATAATATAATCAAATTTTAATATGTTTAAAACACACAAAACATTGGCAGGTTTTGTGTTTTCCTTAAAATTTGGATGTCTATTTACTTTACTATAAAATATACTGTGTAAATCTCTGTTTTATTCAAATTTGTCTAAAGCCACTTAACAGGATTGAAAATTGAAAACAGTGCATAATATCGGAATAGTATTATGCAATATAAATAAATTTTTCACATTTCGTTATATATCGATTTTTATTTGTCAGCTATCGATATTTAGCAAAACTTTTTCACAGATGTGGCTTTCATAACCACTCGAATTCTACTCCAATTAAATTTATTTTCCCTGAAATATATTTCTATGAATAGTAACTTCTACTTGAGAAAAATACATTTCTAGGGATTAATATTTTTTTCTTTCCTGACAGTTACAATCTACTTTTAAACGTCTCCATGGAAACATTTTATTCAATTCGCATGAAGAATCTGTTCTTAGTTTTTACAGCTAATTATACGTAACGAGAAAAACACTAAGTTTTGCTGACATTATATTTATCGGAGGTTTGGGGGAGATGTTAATTAGGAAAATTTTATATATGCTACGTAATCTATAATTTAAATATAACCTGCAGAGGTGGTTTAATAATAATTAAAAAAGGAGATGTCTTAAATCGATAGTTCTTGCCCGATTATATACTTGTTACTTGTAAAAATATATTTTAAGAATTCTGCCAGAGTCAAGGAAAATCAGCAAGAATTTTTATTTCGTGCGAATGATTACAGTCAAGCTAACTGCTGCGCTAAATGGAGTAGCAGCGTCGTTTATATTTTATAATTTGGGCAGCATCACTTCATTTCAGTTGAAATGTTTTCATTCTCAATATTACTGGTAGTTAATACCAGTGATTACCAGTTACAATGATGTCTTGCATCTATGTATATGGAAAAAATACTCATGTTTGAGTGTGACTATGAGAAAAGAGAGTGTAAGAAAAATCAGTCGAATTCACATTGGTTATTAATGTTATCAGTAAGTAGGAATTTAACAATAAATTTATGCAATGTATAAGTTATATTAAACTTTTACGAGGAGATTAGATTTATTATATTTACAGCACAGAGGTCCAGCAAAGAGACGACATTTACGCAAGCACCCACGTTTAATCTCCTAAGAGCCCACCCTGCTTCCCTGTGAATGCTTGGAGGTAATAGACTTAATATTCATGATTATAACTTGGGTCTCATAACATTTTGATAATACCATTTAAAAAATATTGATGAATATCCAAACAAAATAATCAATGTCATGTTATATATTAATCAAGTTATATATTAATCTGTAAATAATGTATCTAATAAATGTTTAGTTTAAATATAATGTATTTACCTTTAATTCTCTAGCGTATATTTTACTGTGTTTACCCTTTGAGAACAAACACTGGTGTAAGTGTTGTAAGTACATTGGAACAGGCATATTATTTATAATTTAATTTTCAGAATTATCGAAATTTAAAAAAAAGTAATTGAATTTAACTTTTCTTAAAACCTAACACAATAAATATTCAGCTAAGGATGGGTTATATCACGTTAAGATTCTGGCTTATAATAAGCTACTGATTCCTGTGATCATCACGACCATCACTATCGCATTGCCAATTAAAACAGCTTATTTATATGAAAAACTATTTTGTTTGTATGTAGCAATTTGGACAAAATATCAGACGGGGCTTAATGCAACAGGAACAGAACCTAAATTTAAAAAATATAACGAATATAGATTTGGATTTTTTGTGTAAAAGAAGTATACATTCACTGAAAGAATAGGTCTTTCACTGCACTTGACGGTTTGAAAATTGAGACATGTTATTTTAACACAGATAAATGAAATAAGATTTGTGTAAAGATGGAATTCCATCACTTTTCTTTATTTTAATTTTTACTTCCAGAACATGCATATTGAATCATATAATTTATATATGCTTCCTTAAACGGTATTATGTTTTACCAGAAGACCATGTTGTTCAGGGGGTCCAATAGGTCTTAAAACTTTGAAAATAGCTCATTTATGTGTTTTATGGTATATTCAAGAACGCCTATTATTTTAAGCTCATTAACTCACTGGTTTTCCGCATGAGAGAATAAATAATCTTGTCTGTATTTCATATTCTTTTGTATTTCATACTAAAAATATAACTACATTACAGACGCTACAGCAGATTCTTTTACGTTTACCATGCATTATCTTTATATATATCACATATGATGTGCAACAGTATAAAGTATTAGATTAATATACCTTATGTAATGTACAGGTTAAAAACCTAGCTATGTAACTCTAACTAACCCCATAACAGTTGCCTCAAAAGACACCATAACATTATTGGCATCATGGACAGTCGGGTATGTAGGGGGGTGTCGTGGCGGAGGAGAGTTCCTTACACATCTTGTGTGATTGTGATTACTACTCTGCTAAGTTTTTTAAATTTCATGGTTATCATTTCATCGAACCGTGGTAGTTAGCCAATTTCCGGATTAGGTTGCTGCTTAGATTTATCTCAGCTATAGGTCTCTTTGAGACTTAATTGTTAATATCCTTAACCTATTGCTGGGACTCTTTTGATCCAGTAAATGGGGTGGGGTTTCAGTAAAATAGGCCTAAGGTTGCAGTGCTGGTGATCTTATGAGCCGCTCCACCCTAAATCTAAATCTAAATCTAACCCCATAACAATGCATAAATACACTGTTTCAACAATTATGCTGAAACTTATATATGAACAGATATTTCGTTACTATTGAAACTTTAAGCACTTTCTTTCTTTATTAAGTCTCCAAAAGAAAGTTATTCTTTAAACCCTTTTGGGACATAATGGATTTTGTTTTGCAACAGTGAAGATTATTAATAGGCTTAGATTTATTTAGAAACGGATTCCCGTCCGTTTATCTCATTTTCTAAGAAAAATAAATAAGTTTCTATGGAAATAGTCAGAGTTTATATAAAACTAAAAATAAATTATAAGTCTTGCCGAAAAAAAACGTTTATTTTAAAACGTGTTACGTAAGCCCAAAAGACTTATCTCTATTTCAGAACGTGATATACCAATTACACCAAACCTAAAGTAAAGTCTTTAAGTAACTTAGATAATCCCTATAATTTAAAATAGTGTTACATAAAAATAAATACGGTTTCATACAGAAAACGTTTTCTAATTTTTTTATGTATCATTAAATAAGGAGAAACGGCAAAATTTCTGCATTGTAAAACTAGGGTGTTTTAACTAAAATTTCATTTTTAGTATAAATAAGTTTCTACGCTAAAGCGATAAATGTTCTCAAATAATGTAATTTGGAAATTTACTGTAAAATATTTAGCAATAATCTAACAAATAAATTGCCATCCCGTGATTTTAGACTCAAATACTTTCAAATCAATATAAGTTTCTTGAAATTTTGATAATATATAAAATTTTGAAATAGCAAATATTGAACGAAATATTGAACATTATAATTTAATAATATTTTTATAATCGATAAAGAAATTTCAAATACAGATTTTATAACCCTATATCCATTAACGATTAAGTGATTTTTATTTTCTCTTGAAGTAATATGTGTTTAATTTATATCTAAGCTTTATGTTATTTTAATAATTTTATCAAAGGATGTTTTGATAGATTTAACCCATGAGAACGTACATTTTCCAGAGTTACACCAGATCGCGCGCCAGGATCGGTGCAACTTCTTTTTAAACACAATACCAACAAAATTGCTTTTGATGATGAATAGAAATTTTGTATTGCCAAATATACGGTATTAAAAGTTTAAAATATATATCAGATTATTTGAAATATTCATTTTTATAATTATTTCGGACTCATACTTTTTATAATTATTTTACATTTTATTAGCATTCTTAAAGCACAAACATGAGACACACACAAATTAAAAACTTAAATCACATTTTTATAGTTCATCTTTATATTCCATCATTTTAATCATATAACGATACTCTTTTGAATGCTTCTATCATCCGACCACCAAACACTAAATAAAATTGCAAAATTGTATGCGCATACACTGTGACTCTGGAGCCCAAAAAAGTTAAAAGTATCTGTTTCTGAGAATAATATTCATAGAAAAGTAAGGATAAGGCATGTTATTGGAGTCTAGAAGACGTAGAAGACAGTTCCTGAAACTTTAGGAAGTTTATTTCGATTGGGTGATTTTGTGTGGTATATTTTTTGTACCGCTCGGTCCTCAGAGGCCCAGTGCGCGTTCTCGTAGGTTAAACTGAATGTACTTGACAGACGGGTTAAAGGTAATAGTATAAAAAAAAAGAGTTCAAAAGTGTATCAATAGATGGTTCTGTAAGTGACATAATGAAAGTGGATTGGGTTACCAGAAGCATTTTGTAATGAAATACAATGGCCTTGAAACACCTGTACTGTTCAACATAACGTGTTTTGGTAGTTTGGGGGAAAATGACTTCTATATCAGTCAACAATTGTGACACATTGTTACTGTAAAGACATGCAAGGTCGTATCACATTGGATAGGAAAAACTGGTGATTAATTGTTTAACTTTTGTTCTTCATACAGTATATTCAGTTTTTTCTCTCTCTCTCTTCTCTCTCTCATATATATATATAATATATATAAAATATATATATATATATATATATATATATATATTATATATATATATATATATATATAAATATATAAAATATATATATATATATATATATAATTTCTCTCTCTCTCTCTCTCTCTCTCTCTCTCTCTCTCTCTATATATATATATATATATATATATATATATATATATATATATATATATATATATATATATATATATATATATAAATATATATATATATATATATATATATATATATATATATATATATATATATATATATATATATATATATATATATATATATATATATATATTTATATATATATATATATATATATATTATATATATATACATATATATATATAACATAATATATATATATATATACATATATATATATATATATACATATATATATATATATATATATATATATATATATATATATATATATATATATATATATATATATATATATATATATATATATATATATATATATATATATATATATATATATATATATATATATATATATATATATATATATATATATATATATATATATATATATATATATATATATATATATATATATATATATATATATATATATATATATATATATATATATATATATAACATTTTATTAATACTTAATATGACATGCAACAAAACGTTTTGAATTTTAAAATTATTATGTCACCGTTCATTCACTTTACAAAAGACAGAGTGAGTGGGAGTTTTATTCTTAATTAAGACAGACTTAATTACGACCCCAAAACTTTTATTTTTAAATTATAAAAAGAAATTCTTTCATTCAACTCCTAGTTAAAATTTTTATCATTGTTTTTTTTAAATAATGAATAGTAAACACAGGAACTTATTTATTTCCTTCCAGAACTCTCATTAAAAGAAACTTGCCCATGTTCATTTAAAATTATGATACTGTAGAAAAATTATGTCTTTTAATCCATTCTATCATCAAAGACTTGTTTTTTTATAACAAATAATGGTTCTTTAACGTATAAACTTTTTTTTTATCATTTTCCTGTTTTCAAAATCTCTTCAAAGCAGTAATTATGCCATTATTACTGAGATACCAGTTTTTGAGTATATTCTGATTTAATCGGGTAAGAACTTGTGTATAATCATTTTGGATGTTACATTTCAAATTTAATTTTAAATTTACTCTACCAGAAACATTTTCAAATGTATAATTATTATTACTTACATTTGCAAACTCTCGTAGTGCAGTTTTAAAACCTTGTTACCCTTTGAGCACACATAAGATTGATAACTATTTCAATTGATTTGTTTATAACCCGATATTTGTTAGCGTGTCGTCCTGGTCACAAAGCCTTTGTAGGTTTTAAGCAAACGTACATTTTTTAATTCATACTGTGCGGTAACAAATGAGATATGGGAGTAAAAAGGAACATTTTATTCAAATCATATTTGTTTATTCCGTATAAACCTACATTTTTTTTAAAAATAGAAATTAAATTTTAAGTAAATGTTATGTAAAGGAAACAAACTTAATTTTATATTGTAGTTAAGATAAAACATTGAAATGTCATTAATAAATTTGAAAACATGTTTAACATTAAACGTGCTAGCTTTAATGAGAAGGATGACACATTTTCTGGTCCTCAACACGTTTGATTAAATTTGTAAGAGTTGATTTTGACTGCTATCTTTACTGCAGTTATCTTACTGCGGTTATATTTTCTGTAATTGTATTTTATACATTTCATATTTGTAAAAGAGACCATACACAAATATGTAGATCTGAATATTGTCTTCACTTTTAATCAATAACAATCAAAATTTGATATTTTCATTCTTTGTCATTGAGATTGGTCATTTTATCAGAAAAAAAACACCAAGTATTTTCAGAGCTTACAAAATAATTTTAAAAGTATCTTAAAGAGAAAAGTGCAGGTAATTCAAAATTGTCAAGACATTCGGAACTACCGAAATTTTCCCAGTAGAATATTATTACTAGTAGCTCACGATTAGTAATTTTATGATCTCAGACTCAAAATTTCAAATTTTCCTTCGAATGGATTGATGATCAATGAACATGTTTCTAATCCTACTGAACATGTGAGGAGCAGAGTTGTAGATGGATATTTGTAGAGATCTGTGCACATACATTGCTTGGTCTTCCTCAAAATTGTTGAAGTTTAGACTTTGCATTCTAAGTAAGTTGGTGTAAGTTTTTCAACCATCTCTAGACATTATTATTCTTGAATTGAATCAACCATGATAAACATGAACTAAATGCTGACATAATTGTATTTCGCCTTTCCAATACCACTAACATTTTACTTTAAATCACGACCTATATTACACTGTATTATTCCCGTGACAGAGTAGTTAATACTGATTCGAAATTCTCTCGTAAAGTTCGTTGATTGAATAGACATTTCTATGACAAAAACAATAAAAATTTATTAACAAGCCAAATGAATCCCAATTAAAATGGATGGCGATAAAACTTGGCAGCCTTTTGGCGAACTTTTTCAGTGCAATACGGAGAGAATTAACACAGGTCCTACTTTCCCCAGATCTAAGAGTTAACTGACTTCTTTCTTGAGAACTTACGGTCTGTTTATATAGCTTTCAGGTTTCTGGAAATTTCCACAAGCTTCTAGTAAAATCAAGAAAAAGGGGAGGACGGTAACAAATGTCGCTAAGTCACCAATATCCGGCCAATTTGGCCAGATACCATACGAATTACATGTTTACAGCATTCTTAAGAATACATTGTTCTCCGTAAAGAACTTCATTAAGTAATTATTACAGGTTCAATTTTCCATCAAAGGACTTAAGCAACTTAAATGTGACAATAACTACTTTGTTATAAATTAGGTTAGACTGAAAAATGACAAATTGCTAAAAATCAAATTAACTACAAAATTTTTACTATCGATTAGAATTTTATCTCAATATATTTTATACTAGAGTTTCCTACGGAAAACAGAAACACCATTATATTTTATTTCAGATCTATTTTTTCCTATTCTTCCTACATTTTTTTACTCTATCCAGAAAATAAATCTTTTAAACATGACCGAAAAAATATGAGATTCTAAATGAAAAGAAAAAAACACATTAAGTTACGTACAGGAAATCCTTTGAAACGAAAATAGCATTAAAAAACTTAATGCTAATTTGACATAACTTTTCCGTTAGGGGTTTATTTTTCCATCATTATATACTTAGATTTTTATTTTCATTTTTTTCTAAAGAACAGCAGTTTTTTTATAATGTTATGTTATATTTTCTAAATAAATCATTTGTACCAGCACCACATCTATTTTACAAAAAAAAAGTCATGTAAAGTAGTAGAAAGGGGGCAATAATTGATGTGTATAAAGTGAATATTATTTCTTTATCCATAGCTTTATGACGTGATTATTACATATATCTTTTCTTAAAAAAAAACAAGGTATGAATTAGAGGTAAAAATAAATTTCCATCTTATTTCGTTTGCAATTAAATTAATACCCTCTCAAACTTCTTAGTATGATAAACAACCTAATTTTTCAACGAAATGTCATCCCGTCATTTTTCACTATTATACCATATATCTTTAATATATTTGATTGTATTGAATGTTATTGTATTGCTATACAAAGCAAATAAATTACATGATTTGTAGTCGGAATGTTTTCATATATTAAACTATTTTTCTACTATCTCAATGCAGTAGACATGAGAAATGTTTTCTGTTATTGATTTGTCATTGTGAAGAACCAAACCGTTTACTTCTTTTGTCCATAAACGTAAATTGCATATCTGATAAAAGGACTATTCTATATTTTAATGCAACTAAACTCTAGCCTCGAGCATTAACCAATCTGCAAAGCAGATCTGTTGACAGTTTTTTCATGGAAATTTATTAGAGATTAATAAATTCTCTGAGAGATGGCAGGTAATTATGGCTAGCTCTCTTTAGCTGTAATTTTAGATATTAGTATCTTTACTTCCACACTCCTCTGAATTAATCTAAAACAACAAAATGTTAATTGTAGTTTAAGCTGTCGGCTCTGTTTAAATCCAAAAATTTTTAATTTAGTAGTTTTATAAATTGTTACAAATTTTGTAAATTTGCATGCATTTTTTTCATATATTGTGTATTTTATTGAATAATTTATCAGGTTCAATTTGACGTTTGTTGCAAGAAAATAGGTAAATTAGCTGAATTTTTATGATCTGTAATATGAATCGTATTGTAATGAGTGAGATATTTGCTCCTTGGCGCTGTTTAGGTAACTAATTTTTTTCTCCAATTTGGAGATATATTGCCAAAAAATCCGGGGCTTGTTGACATGTTTGGCTACGTTTGTCCCTAGTGCCTTCTAGAACATTCCAGGCTTTTGAAAGCATATACAAATAGATGCAGCTGTCAGCTAGGAGAGTCAGTCAGCTTAAAAACCTCTTAGTGTTCACACCTGTGTCATTTGGGGTGATAATTTCATTTTGATTGTATTAATGCCAACCTAGTCAATTTTTCGTGTCATTGACTGTTGTAAATGTGCTTTCACTGCAATACAAATAAAGTTTTGTTATTTTGCTGTTCTCTTTTTCAAGTTTACTCAATCCATGAACGCCACGCTTGGAAAATTCGTAACAAAGTGTTATCATTGGCTTAAAAATCAATTTAAATATCGATATATTAATCTTCGTACCAAAATCAATATATATATAAACTCTACTGCAACGAGACATATATAAGACCCTATAGAACAATTTGTCGCAGCATCATGAACTACAATAATGCCCTTCCCATTCATTTTCATATGTACAACAACCAATAGACAAACAATAAACTGCCTTTCCGTTTGAAACTAAAGCCAGAATTATCATAAGTTGAGATGTGCCCTACTGCGTGAAATCGCCTTATCACAATGTTATGGCTGTGAATGCTAGGAAACCACTTAATAATCAAAAACACACTTTGATCAAATACGCACTATTGAATTTTGAGAGCAAAATACTAAGAAAAATATTTGCAGAAATTTGTAAAATTGGCATTTGGAGATCAATGTTTAACTACGAAATCTGTATCCATTAAAATGAATATCATTTCTTTACACATAGCCTTATGACGTGATTATTGCATATATCTTTTCTTTAAAAAGAAGGTATGAAACAGAGGTAAAAATAAATGTCCATCTTATTTCATGTGCAATTTAATTAATACCCTCTCAAACTTCTTAGTATGATAAACAACCTAATTTATCTACGACATGACATCCCGTCATTTTTCACTATTATACCAAATATCTTTAATATATTTGATTGTGTTGAATGTTATTGTATTGCTATACAAAGCAAATAAATTATATGATTTGTAGTCGGAATATTTTCATATATTAAATTATTTTTCTACTATCGCAATGCAGTAGACATGAGAAATGTTTTCTCTTATTGATTTGCCATTGTGAAGAACCAAACCGTTTACTTCTTTTGTCCATAAACGTAAATTGCATATCCGATAAAAGGACTGTTCTATATTTTAATGCAACCAAACTCTATCTTCGAGCATTAACCAATCTGCAATGCAGATCGGTTGACAGATTTTTCTTGGAAATTTATTAGAGATTAACAAATTCTCTGAGAGATGGCAAGTAATTATGGCGAGCTGTCGATTGTTGTAATGCCAAAGAATAGTATTTTTACTTCCAGACTTCTCTGAATTAATCTAATAGTTTATATTAGTTTAAGTGGTCTGCTCTATTTAAATGCAGAAATTTTAACTTTAATTAATAAATTGTTACAAATTGTGTAATAACATTCATTTTTGTCTCATATTTTTTATTCTATTGAATAATTTATGAGGTTTTAATTTGGTGTTTGTTGCATGAAAATTGGTAAATTAGCTGATTGTTTATGACCTGCAATGTGAATCCTATTGTAATTTAATTTAATGTCGCCAAATTGGCGAGATATTGGCTCCTTTGCGCTGTTTTAGTCAACTAATTTCTGGCTCCGATTTGGGGATACATTGCCAAATTTCGGGTTTTAGTGACGTTTGAAGACTTTTTTTCCTAGTACCTTCTAGAACATTCCAGGCTTTTGTGAACCTATATAAATTGATTCAGATGTCAGCTAAGAGAATCAGTCAGCTTAAAAACGTGTTAGTATTCACTCCTGTGTCATTTGAAGTGACAGTTTTATTTTAATTGTATTAACACCAACCTAGTAATTTTTTCGTCTCATTGACGGTTGTAAATGTCCTTTCACGTCAATATAAATAAAGTTACGTCAATTTGCTGTCCTTTTATTAAATTCTACTCAATCCAAGAATGTTACGCTTGAAAAGTTAGTAACAAAGTGTTATCCTTATCTTAAAAATCAATTTAAATGTTGATATATTGGTCCAAGAGCCAAAATTAAAGTGTTAAGAATACTGTAAACATGTAATTTCTATGGTATCTCGCCAAATTGGAGAGGTATTGGTGACTTGGCGACATTTGTTGCTGATCCCATTTTTCTCGATTTTACTAGAAGCTTGTAGAAATTTCCAGAAACCTAAAAGCTGTATAAAGGGGCCTTGAGTTCTCATAAAAACAGTCAATTCTTGCTCAGATCTATTGAAAGTAGGACCTGTGTTAATTCTCCCCGTATTGCCCTAAAAAGGTTCGTGAAAAAGCTGCCAAGTTTTATCGCCATACGTTGTAATTGTGATTCATTTGGCGTGTTAATAAATTGCGATTATTTTTGTCTTAAAGTCTACTCAATCAACGAACTTCACGCAAAAATTTTGCAACAAATGTATATAAAACACTACTGCAACAAGATATGTTATGGCTCTGATTGCTAGGTAATGAATTAATCTATTAAAAACAGACTATTGAATTTTGAGCGCAAGATACTAAAAAAATATTTAGAGAAATTTGTAAAAACGGCATTTGAAGATCAATGTTTATCTACAAAATCTGTCAAAAGTATTGGTAACCGGACATTGATTGTTCAGAACATAAAAAGGCACAGGAGTCGGTAGCTACAATTATGCTACTATTTGTGCTGAGAATATTAAGCCATGAAAAAAGCTTACATTTAACAAACCTATGGGAGCTAAAAATGTAACATAAAAGAATGAAGATTAAAGGGATATTGTCTGGGATAAGACCATAAAATTAAGACTCATTGGGATGATCTTATACTTTAATTGGCTGTAATGTCTTAGAAAAAAAATTTAACGGAAACTACTTATATTATCAAAATTACTATAATTCTCTCTATTAAGGACCGCAGCACAACAAGTACTCTCATTCTGAAAATAAAGAAATGAAAAACATACTTACTATTTTACTAGAAAATGAATGTTATACTTTTTATTGGAGAGTTACTACAAGAACTCTTTTTTAAAATCATTTAAAAGACTATTTTTTCTGTCCGATTTCTCTTCATAAAACATATATGTCGTCAGTTTTTATGCCAGCTAAAAGTAACTGTAAAGTGATAATTCTGAGCCACAAAGTAGACTACATCTGAACACATAAAGCTCTGCTTTTCAACATCCTAATTTTTGAGTTGAAATCTACTGTTTTCGTAACCAGTCGAAATGGTTTGAGAGGTATGAAATAGTTTTGTAAGTAAATTTTTAAAAAACACAGCTCATAGATATCCACGACAACTCTGAGGAGGGTTCATTTCAAAATAGCTTGTTCTTTAAGCTCAGTATGACTTTGTAGAAAAATCTCAATTATATCGCTAGTTTTGTATCTAGTTATCATAATACAATGAATATACCTTGGACATCTTTATACGTGTTCTAACATATCGTCGGTTTTAACAACGAGAATAAGCTAACTTTTCAACTACAATAAGCATTTGATTTTAATTACTTTTACTCGAATTTTAAAGAAATATATCTTATATATATTTAATGATGAATTTAATATGCATTGTGGTTAATCAAACGTGGTTACAACATCTTTCATACAAAAAAAACATACAAAGTTTGGAAACGTAAAATTACATAATGTACTATGGAACTATTTGTAAAGCATTTTATATCTTAACATTATAAATCTTTACAGAGATAAACAGCCAATTCATCCTTACATAGGTAATATTTAGAATACATTGTATTTCAGTTATATTACTGTCATATTTACATTCAAGAGCAAAACATTATGACCACCTGTCAATAACGAGTTGGCCTACCTTTGGCTCGCAACACAGCTTCAACCCACTTTGGCATGGCTGCCACCTTGGTAGATTTCCGGAAACAGATTGTACTAGATGTGTAAGCAACGGTTGCGCAAATTCGAGATATTCGGAATTGGTGGTCTTTGAACTATGAGCTGCCCTCCCATGACATCCCAAATGTGTTCTATCCGGTTGAGATACGGTGAGTTAGGTGGCCAGGATATTAACTGGAATTCAATATCATGTTCCTGGAACCACTCCAACACAATTTTAGCCTTGTGACACGGAGCGTTGTCCTGTTGGAACATTCCATTCCCAGCTGGAAAAACAGAGGCCATGTAAGGGTGAAACTGGCCGGCAATGATGTCCAGACACCCTTTAGAATTCATGGTCTGCTCTACCACAACTACGGTTATCAGAGACATCCAAGAGAACGTTCCCGAAAGCGCAATACCGCTACCATCGACCTGTGTATGACCTACTGAACATTGAGGGAGCCATTGTTCGCCTGGAAGATACTATATTTTGACACTGCCATCGGCGTGATGAATGACAAACCATGATTCATCTGACCAGGCAACTCTCTCCCACTGATCCATGGGCCAATATTCAGTCGCAATATTCTCGAGCCAAGCATAGGCACAATTGGCTATGACGCTTGGTCAGCAAAGGCACACGAGTTGGACGTTTGCTGCGGAGCCCCTTATCCAACAGTGTATGCAGATACAAATCTACTACTATTATACTTCGATACTATTCTACTTGGCCCTTCATTTCATGGGGTTGTCACTGTCTGGCTCCGGTTTTGCTGCACCATGCGAGACAGTCTCCGACGACCTTTTTCTTTGATAGCATGTGGACGGCCAACACCATGTCATCTTCTTCTGGTTTGACCGTCATTCATCTACTTTACAATAGAACTGACAACTGTAGATCAAGAAAAACCTACGAGTCGTGCAGTTTTGGAAATACTTACTCCGACCCTTAGAGCCACTACAATGTGCCGTCTTTCAAAATCGCTTAGATCCACAGCCTTTCCTATCACAAAAAGAAGTAAGTGAAAGAATGATTCTTCAGATTCTCCAGCCGTACTTAAATACCACTTCCACCTGATCATGTGCCTTCCACGTCATCTAGGCAAGTTCACTGCAAAATGTAGGGGTGGTCATAATGTTTTGGCTCTTGAGTGGAATTGTAAACGGTCATAAATAGATACATATTCTATTTTTGAATATTGAAGCAAAATGTACTGTAGCACATGTTACAATTGTAAATTGAATGACGTATTTATTTGCATTAATTTAAGTGTTTGTTTGCAATTGCATTTAACTATCTTATATTCCTCCATCTTTACAAATTTATTGTTATGTTGCGTATTTAATAATAACTCAAAATGGTATCTTAAATGGCATAATAACTCTATGCCATAACACAAAAAAATTTACTTACCTTTAAATAAGACACACATTTTTGATTTTAGCAATGCTATTCAAACAATTTACACTGATACGTTTTACAGTTTTAGTATTTAAAATTAAGCTTTGCATATTTATTTCAGAATCACATTAATCTTCAGTTTTTTTTTAAACCATTTCTAACAATTTAATCTCAAAATAAAAATTTAGTACACAGCTAAGTATTCGAATTTTTAAAAGATTTATTTGGAATTGTATTCCAATAGCATACCTTTGAAATACTTTCTTACAGAATGTGACTTTCCCAATTTAAGCATAACTTAATGCGCAAAGATTATGGATTAAATATTAATGTTAAATTTATTTCATTAGTAAATCTAATAATAACACGTAAGTTAAATATAGTCCCAAATGCTACTGAAATACAACATATGATATTTTGTTTTTACTCCAAATGCTGTAATTTAACAAACAAACATATATTATTACATGAAAACATTAAGTAAAAGTATTAAAAAAACTATTTTATGTGACTATAATTTAAAATACATCATTGTGGGATCAATGAAGCATAGCTACCTTTTTCTATCATGTAGCTAAATATAATTATAATAATATAAATAATTGTTACATATTTATTATATTTTCATCCTTACTTTATTTTTGAATTTATTCTTTTATAAAATTGAGATATCATATATTATTCTTTACAATGTTCTGTAATTTACATAGCTAATTTTATTCTTCTGATCATACTTAATTGACCAAAAATGTAATAAATGTTAATTTTTATAATTCTAGTTCTAGAATATCAACTGAAAATTTTATCTCGTCGAGAATCCCTTTTATTTTTCTAGCTAGTATCTATTTTTAGTCTGAAATCAGACATTAAAGTAAGAAGTGAGCTATAAAACGTGGAGATTTATTGTTCCAGGCCATAAAACAAATGTCTTTTTAGCTTTTAGTTGTCTTCAAACAAAATAAAAATGAGGAATAATATTTAGTAAAGGGGAAATATCCCAATTCCCTAAGCATTAAAGTGATTAATAGCATTTCTAACGATTCGACGATATTACATATTTTAACAAACCTTCTTTCATATGTGGTAAGGGATGATACTAAGAAGAGCTAACACATACATTTATCATTTAGAAGAATATGCTATGTTCTAAATTTACTGTGTTGCCTCTCCAAAAACTAATATTAGAAAATTGATTCTAAAAGTCTTTTATATTTACGTTCACTTTTAACTTTTATGTTTAAATTATCGATATAATTTTAAATATGTTTTTCAAGCACATACCTAAAATACGTCTTGTATAATTAATGATGCTTTTGTAGAGTAAAAAGTGTATTATGTAAATTACAATATATTTTAAAATATTTTATAATGTTTTTTACTTATCCGACATTTTTTCAGTATAATCGGCATATATGGCACATTTTACAAATAGCTTCAGAAGTATTTAATTTCACACATTAAGGTGTGTTTTTCATCATCATTTTTATAATTTGGATGATGTTTTCATTTCATTTTTGATAATAATATTACAGAATATACTATGGTCTAAATTTACTGTGTTGCCTCTCAAAAAATTAATATTAGTAAATTGATTCTAAAAGTCTTTTATATTTAAGTTCATTTTTAACTTTTATGTTTAAATTATCGATATAATTTTAAATATGTTTTTCAAAAACATAACTAAAACACGTTTTGTAAATTTAATGATTCTTTTGTAGAGTAAAAAGTATACTATGTAAAGTACAATATATTTTAAATTATTTTATATTGTCTTTTACTTATCCAACATTTTTCAGTATAATCGGCATAAATGGCACATTTTAAAAATAGCTTCAGCAGCATTTAATTTCACACATTAAGTTGTTTCTTTCATCGTCATTTTTATAATTTGGATTATGTTTCATTTAATTTTTGATAATAATATTACAGAAATGAAATATAAATGTATACATATTACAATATTTTTATGTAGTAATGTTTTCATATTTTAATCATGTATTAATACTTGTATATTTTATTGGTTACACTTTAATGCCGGCATATCTAGAAATACATGGAAAATGATTGTACAAAGCTTACAAAAGTTACTCTATATGATATTTGTAAAGATATATAGTAAAACTCCACTTAACTAATCAACTGCTATACAAATTGCTTTGAGATAAAAAAAGAAATTTTCAAATGAAATGTGCCTACAGAAAATTAGTATTTATATGCGGTAGCACTGGTAGTTTTATTGAGAAATATGTATATCAATTGTGTATTTGCAACTGATGAGTTGTTAGTACCCCATTACACTAAAAGCGTAGGCGTTGTACTAATGGGTGGTGGGTTATGAAATAATTATAGGAGAATACAAAAGCTGTTGAACATTATTCATTGTTGTAGATTAAAAAATCAGGTTTTAAGATATACAAATTTCCTTTTCTAGAGGCTCTTAGTGATAATAAGAATAAACAAAATTTAGTGAGCCGTGGTAGCTCAGACAGCAAAGGCAACGATCTGGTAACTGCAAAAGTTGAGGGTTCGGAACCCGAGCCGGGTTCTACCCGAGATCAACTGGTGAACCCGAGATCAACCGTGTTTTTAAAGGTGACTGGGGCACGTAAAATATGTTCTTGGTCACAATGTCATCCAAGTTCTCAATCAATACCTTTGCGGGTAGCAGGCCAAGTCTGAGGGTCTTCTGCTTAGTACATACTTCAAACTTACGTGGACTTATTTGAGCGAAGTCGTTCTTTCACCTTAATGTTGCTCATTAAAACGAAAGGTTCACACCTTGACCTTAATATGAGAGCCTGCCGGTTCAATCGTGGTTGGTTTTTCCAAGTAGCATAAGAAACAAAAACACAACAGCAACAAGTTTTAGTTAACTTTAAACAACTACAGCAACTAGTTAACTTTTCCCAATCAACTGATTATTTAAAATTATTGCAGTAACACTGAGGGGTATTGGTAACTGCTAAAAACACCGTATGAGTTATTGGTCAACACTGGACTATAGATATACATTAAAGTGTTATTAAAAAATGGTTAGCTGAAAAAAATCTCGTGGCTCCTGTATCTCGTAATCGAGATAGCTAGAGAATCTGTACTTCGAAATTTGCCCTTTAATCTCTTCGATTTCATTTTTGGGGATAAGAAAACAAGACGACTTTTCATCTACTTTCCACCTATTGGCTGGTGGATGATAAATAACCGCTACTGGAAAGCTAACAAAGTAGACTATTTCATTTAATTTCTTTTCTTACAAACAATCAACATCAAACGGTAATAACTCATGAGGATTTCCGTTTCCATTTTAATTTGATGTTATATTTTAAAGTTAACTGACTTGTGGTAAATATTTAAAAACCTAATTGCTAGAGAAGTCTATTACAATGAATATCAAGTACTTGGAGGAAGATAACTTATTATATCAATAGGCTCGCTCACTATAAAATCTGTCGTATATTTTCTACAAATCCTTATATTTCGTAACTATAAAACTTCAGGTTGGCTGCAGACGTTGTTATATTATGTCCGCAAAGTATCTCATACCAAATAGGTGTAATTTACAACATCTTATAGGTTCGAGGTTTTTCTACAATTTTTACTGAAGTATAAATTCTAAAACAAAATATGCTTTATCGTAGGCAGTAAAAGTAAATTAAAATCTGGAAAAAGACTGGAAATTAAGAACTTTCAAATTCTATTATCTAAAATCCAGTTATCCTGGAGTGCTTCCCGAAAGCAAAATCCTCGAATGAAATTTTTCTGAAAACATCGCATAATCAGATACAGCAAATTTTGCAATCAACAGATGTATAAGATGTTATTTGACACCTACAAACCTCAGACACAACAGCAGAAAAGGTATAATACTGTATTATTACTATGTCCGTGTGAATTCTAAAACAATATGTATTGATTTACCTAATGTTAACACTTCATAAACATTAAGACTTCAACCAGGGATTACATAATAAGTATACACATAATAAATACGTAAATTAGCAAAATCTTTACCTCGTTAATTCATTACTGTTCATATAATATTTTAACAAATAAAATACTATAATAATTATCAATAAAATATGAAGTGAAATAGCGTAATAAAATAATCAAACAAAATTAAACAAAGTAATCAAAATGGGATAAGAAAAAATAAGAATTTATATTTAAAACAAAATTTAACATTGGTGTTTAATACATTCATTTACATTTCGTAGTTTGAATGATGGTTTAAATATGATTTCGAAATTGAAAATTTTAAATTATTAGGTATTTATTTTTTTATTTAAGTAGTTCCAAGCTGAAAATGGAATCCTTCCAATTAAAATGATGAAAAATATAATAACACTCTTAACACATTCCAAAATATTAAAGAAGGATCGTATCTAAAATTAATCAACTATGAATAACTAATAGTTGTAATGAGGTCAGATACAGTTGAAACATTTCGTAATTATTCTTTTGGTTTCCATAGGATTCGTTCAGTATTAAGATTCAATAAATAATTGTAGTTTCTGTTAAAATACTGTATAGTATGAGTTGCGTACGAAATTGAATGCGCAAAACCTAGCTAGGAAGGTAGAGCCGACTGAAAAATTGATCTAACTTCACTTATGTATGAAAAATTTTCTGCTTCTTTAAATTACCTCAAAGTATATGAAAATAATATTCTAAACGCATTATTAAAAATGCATTGCATAAAAACAGGCATACTATAAAAATATAAAAAATTATATTGATGAAAATAAATTAGCCCAAATCCATTTAAAAGTTTTGTACAATACTTCATAATACATTTCTATATAAATAAATTTAAATACAAAAGACCTGAGATAATATTTATTTAAAATGTTATTTTGATTATAAACGTCGAACGTATATTTCAAACATTTTTTCAGTATTTCTATTTAAATGTTAGTAATTTTAGTTTTTTAAAACTATTAATAATAATCGCTTTTATTATGGATTTCTTTTTCTATTATTGTTTTAAATTACTGGTTTGAGGTGTGTCTTTAAACATTAAAGTATTAGACATTACATTTCACTCAACTAGAATAAGTTTGATTAAATTATGTAATAATTAAGGTAATTTTAATTAAAATAAACAACTCCAAATAAAAAAATGTAAACGCAGTCCATATACATATTAAGCATACTTAATGAGCAAAATATAATGGTTAGCAAGTATTTTATTAAAGAGAAGTTGAATAAAAATGTCAAGAGTAAAAGAGAAAGCTTCTTCAGAATTCTAAGAATAAATAAATATTTATTCCAAATATATTTATATAAAAAAACCAATAAAAAATAAAATTTATGAAAACTTTTACAAAACAAATGTTTTAAAAAATTTTAAAGTGATAATAATCATTGCTATTAAGAAGTTTAATCTTTAAAATAATAATAATTATCCTTTAAGAAAAAGTAGAGAAAAATGAAGACAAAGGATTTTAATTCTAGTTTGTCTAGTTAGAAATATTTTGTAAAGAAAAAATAAAAGAAACAATCCAATTTTTTTGTATGTCACGCAAGAATATTTTCAAAATATTTTCCTTTCCACAGCTGAATTTGGACAAGATATATTTTCTCATATTTTATATAAAGCGAAAGTAAATCATATATAAACTATTACAAAATTATACGGTAGCTAAATTCTAATAGTTTTACAACACTAATATTATTTATTCTACTGTACATAAGGAAATGTTCCTTTAATTATAAGAAATGTATTTATAATGTAAGTTATAGGAGACATGCAGTTACAAACACAGCTAACGTTTTACAAGACATATTATGAAATACAAAAAAAAAGAAACTTTCTTCTTTTCAGACTCAGTTATTATTCTTTAAAATGCGCATAAAGAATGGTAAAGAACGAAAGATTTTTATTCACTGAACAACAGCTCACCGACCTGAAATTATAAAATAAAATCTCGCATAACGACATTGAAATATTTTTAAAAAGTGTTCAACATTAAAAATAAATATCATATAAAGGTAAACATCTGTCAATTGAACATTTAAAAATGGATTTTGGCATTTTTTATAATTAGTGGGTACCGAATATCAGATTCGGATATTCAATTCTCGTAAAATAATTAATAATTAAAAAATTATTACTTTTCAACGGTGTTTTTAAAAAAGTAATACGAATGATATTAAATAAATTGAACTTTAAAAAATTGTAGAAAAGGACTGTCTATCCTAACTGAGATTTTACGATAAAGCCTTACTTTAATGACATTAACACATTTCAAAGGTTGTTTAACTGAAGTTGAAGAATATGAAACAAGTAAACTTGAACTAATCGCGAAGGAACTTTAAAACATGGATTTAGGCATTGTTTATAATTTAACAGATTTAAGTATTTCAGAAATAAAACACGTGGGAAATAAAGAAGCTAATTATAAAAATCTAAAAATTACTATTTTTCAACGTTGTTTTAAAAATATAAAACTATTGAAGTTTAAAAATTTAAACATTAAAGTGCACTTTAAAAATTATAACTATAAAAAGAAAGAATGAGTTATGACATTCTAAAATAAAAATTTTCTTTTATGATATTAAAATATTCTGAAAATGAAAACTATACAACAAATAAACATGAACGACTCGTAAAAGAACTTAAAAAATGAGTTTTGCAATGTTTGTAATTTGATAGATTTCATAATGAAATTAAATATGAAAATTACAAATATACTATTTCTTAATATTTTTTAGAAACACCAATGTATTTATAAACCATTAAATGTACTAAAAATCTTTTTAAACAGTAAGATATCGATTATTTTCTAAACTGAAGAAGATCTGTGATTTTAAAATTAAAAAAAAAATATTTAAAGGGACAAAGGTCGATGCATCTCAGCTTTAATTTTTAAGGATATATAGTGATATATAAATGAATATATAATGTTATTACATTAAGTATAATAGAAAGTAAATTTATTTGAAAAGAATTTTTGAAAATAAACTATTGTTTAATAAAAATTCAGTCGTCGAATAATATTACTTCAAAGTGGTTCTTCTTCATAATACACTAAGAGGTGTTTTTTATATATTTATAATTTATAGAGAAATATATTTGTGTAACAAATTTCACTAACGTTAAATATTATTTATAAAAGACAATAAATGAAAGTTATATGATTTAGAAACTCATTTCATTGTTCGCTATAAAATTCTTGATAACACAACAAAATGTCTTGCGATTTAAAAACACATTTCCAGTTTTTTGAAATTTATTTCTAAATTTAAAATAAGTGATTAAAAATAGATTTCAAATAAAGTAACAATATTATTTGATTTGCAGTTTTTCTAAATTTCATTGCATTCGAGAAAGTATTGTTATAAATCGAAAAATGCCTTTTTACAATAAAGTAAAGTATACTTAATTAGAAATTTCCAAAACATTTAATATATTTTTTTAATCTACCATTTTGAAGTTATTTTGTAACCTTAAAGAAATAAAATATTTTAAAAAAGATTTTATTTTACCTTAAAAATTACATTCTAGAGATATATGTAAACGACAGGAAAATTCAATTGTTTATATTTAATTAGTGTTTTGATCAAAATATTCGTAAAATAAGGAAATGAAATATAAAAATTATTAAGTTGCTGTTTTCTAACGATATATATTTGTGTAACAAATTTCACTAACTTTAAATACTACTTTTAAAAGACAGTGAATGAAAATTATATGATTTAGCAACTATTTTCTTTGTTTTGCTATAAAATTCTTGATAACACAAGAAAATATCTTTCGGTTTAAAAAATCATTTCGAGTAATATGAAAAATTATTTCTAAATTTAAAATAATTAAAACAGTGTATGATTCAAAATAGATTTTCAATAAAGTAACAATATTATTCGATTTCCCAATTTTTTTAATTCCATTGTATTCAATTCAAATGCGAGAAAGTATTATTAAAAATGCCTTTTTATAATAAAGTGTATACTTAATTAGAAATTTTCAAAACTTCCAATATTTTTTTTTCGAATTCTACCATTTCGGAAATATTATGAAAAATTTAAATTATTCTAAAAATGTTTTTAATTTACCTTAAAAATACACACAAATGATATATGTAAACGACATTAATATTAAAAATTGAATCTCGGCATTGTTTATATTTAATTAGCATTCTGAGCAAAATGCTCGGAAAATAAGGAAATCAAATATAAAAATTATTCAGATGCTGCTTTCTAACGATATTTATTTGTGTAACAAATTTCATTATTTTTAAATACTATTTATAAAAGGCAATAAATGAAAGTAATAGGATTCAGCAGCTCTTTTCATTGTTTCAATATTCTAGATAACACAACAAAATATTTTGAGATTTAAAAAAAAAAACATTTCCAGTTTTATGAAAAATTATTTCTAAATTTAAAATAAGTGTGTATAATTTAAAATAGATTTGCAATAAAATAACAATATTATTCAATTTTCAAATATTTTGAATTCCATTGTATTCGATTCAAATGCGAGAAAGTATTGTTATTATTCGAAAAATGAGTTTTTATAATAAATTGTATACTTAATTAGAAATTTTCAAAACATTTAATATTTTTTCCAATTCTACCATCTTACAGATACCTTGTCCTCATAAAGAATTAAAATATTCTAAAAGTTGTTTTAATTTACCTTAAAAATACACACCAAAGCTATATGTAAACAAAAGGAAAATTAAAAATTGAATTTCTGCATTGTTTTTATTTAATTAGCATTCTGAGCAAAATACTAGGAAAATAAAGAAATGAAATATACAAATTATTAAATTAATGTTTTCTAACGATATATATTTTGTAACAAATTTAACTAAAGTTAAATACTACTTATAAAAGACAATGAATGAAAATTTTATGAATTAGCAACTATTTTCTTTGTCTTACTATAAAATTCTTGATAAAACAAGAAAATATCTTTCGATTAAAAAAAATACATTTCCAGTAATATGAAAAATTATTTCTAAATTTAAAATAAATGTGTATGATTCAAAATAGATTTGCAATAAAGTAACAATATTACTCGATTTGCCAATTTTTTTCCATTGTATTTGATTCAAATGCGAGAAAATATTATTACTATTATTAGAAAAACGCATTTTTATAATAAAATGTACACTTAATTAGAAATTTTCAAAATATCTAATATTTGTTTTCGAATTCTACCATTTTCAAAGTATTGTAAAAAAAAAGAAATAATTCTAAAAATGTTTTTAATTTACCTTAAAAAATTAACACAAAAGATATATGTAAACGACATTAATATTAAAAATTGAACATCGGCATTGTCTACATTTAATTAGCATTCTGAGCAAAATACTCGGAAAATAAGGAAATGAAATATAAAAATTATTAAATTAATGTTTTACTGACGATATATATTTGAGTAACAAATTTCAATATTTTTAAATAATACACATAAAAGGCAATAAATGAAAGTAATATTTAGCAACTCTTTTTATTGTTTCGCTAAAAAAATTCTAGATAACACAACAAAATATCATGATATTTAATAAAAAACATTTCCAGTTTTATGGAAAATTATTTCTAAATTTAAAATAAGTGTGTATGATTTAAAATAGATTTGTAATAAAGTAACAATACTATTCGATTTGCTTTTTTTAAAATTCAATTGAATTTGATTTAAATGCGACAAAGTAGTCTTATTATTCGAAAAATGCCATTTTATAATAAAATGTATTCTTAATTAGAAATTTTCAAAATATTTAATGTTTTTTTTTCCGAATTCTACAATTTTGAAGGCACGTTTTCACCTTAAAGAATTAAAATATTCTGGAAAGTTTTTTAATTTACCTTAAAAATTACACACGAAAGGTATATACAAATGACAGGAACATTAAAAAATGAATATCGGTTCATTAATTATATTAATTATATTAATTATATAATAATATTTAATTAGCATTCTGAGAATGAGATTTAAAATACTCGGAAAATAAGGAAATTATATATAAAAGTTATTAAGTTACTATTTTCTAACGATGATTTTATAAATATAATACTAATACAGTTTTAAAAGTTTCGATAAGATAACAAAAAATAGAGGATTTTAAAACAATTATTATGGGGAATGTTGCTTGCTGTTTAATGGTTACATAGACTTTTATAGAATTGCTGAGTGCTATGTGTTCAGATTTAAGTTCAAATTTAGGCTACGTGTTCCGATTAGGAGTAACAGCACTTCTTGTAAAGATAAAATTAGGAAAATGCGGCTTCTACAATCTTCTCGAAATATTTTTGGCATATTAAGGTTTTGTTGGCAAAATCAGTCTTCATCGTCAGTTTTATTATTAATTAGGGCTTAGCTACCATGCACCTCTCGAAACATTATTGTTTCCAGTATAAAACCTATACTTCCAAGTCATAGTTCTTGACGAGCTATTTGATTCATACAGATTAAAGCTTTTAAATGTCATGTTCATAAAAAAACCTTTTTCTCTGAAAAAAGCAATTTTTTAAATCTATTTTTCAATTATTTTTACAACTTTAAAATGTGTTTTCAATTTTGTAATTAAACTTTACGAATAATATTAAATAAATTGAACGTTAAAATGCTAGAAAAGTATTGTCTATCCTAACAGATATTTTAAAATGATTCCTTACTTTAATGGCATTAAAATATTTCAAAAGTAGTTTATATGAAGCTGCAGAATGTCATGTAGTCCTCGTTTATATTTGAGTATTAACCTGTGATCAAATGTATAGTGGTAATTTTATTTTGATTTCGTTCTGTAAAAGTATTTTTGTACTAAATTTAACCACAGGTTCTGAGAAACTACATAATATTACATAAATATGAAGATAAACTAAAAGCTAAATTAACAGCATCCAAAACTAGCTTAATATAAAAAAATTAAATTTATTATAATATATATACATCTATGTACATACAAAACTGATGCTAATTTTCATAAAATAAGTTTTGTCAACATCTTCTATATTAGTTCTGACAATTTTTTAATACTTAAGTAATTTTGTAAATAGAGCGAGGACCTAATCTCAATTTCAAAATGTATGTAAAAGGGGGTACCTTTGGGGAGTGAAAATGGTGTGCCCGGAACACTGCTGGTTGATGGGTATCTATGGATCTTTCGTCGGTCTAGTCCTCCTGAGTGTTTGGGGTGCGGCCGTGCAATTTTATGCAGGAACCCTTCCTGTCGGACTTGGCTCGAACTCGGTCCGTCGGACTTCTCACCTCATCTCGACCATCGAACACTTTCTGTCGGATTCTCTCCTCGTCTCAACTCTCGAACAGCTTCTGTCGGACTCTCCTCTAGTTTCGACTCTCGAACACCTTCTGTCGGAGTCTCCTCTAGTCTAGACTCTCGAACACCTTTTTTTTTGGACTCCCGATCAACTTTTCAATTTTTCAATTTTTCTTATTTTATTAATGTCAAACTTGTTCCCTCTTCCTTCTTATCGTCCAATCGGGATAATCTCATTGGTCTTCATAAACCCCACCTTGAGACCGCCAACGTGAAAAACCTTATCCCTTCTAATTGGGCACTTTCCCTTAGGGACTCATAAATACTCCACAAAGGTATATTCTTATTTAATATCAAGTACGGAGACGGGATTCTAATCTGGGACTGGGATCAGAACTTCGTCCTAGACCACCGTACAAGACAACATTATCCGTAAAATATAAATTTATGGTCCTCTGTCTTTTTACAAAGATGTGATGAGGTAAGATTTAGATCCCGAGCATTTTACTTCTTGTATGAATGAATCAATTATATTACTGATCTAAATCGCCTCATCACACAGAATAAACAACAAGTAAAAGTGAACTAATCAAAAAGGAATTTTAAAACGTGGTTTACAATTTAATAATTTATGTATTTCAGGAATACAACACGTAGGAAATAAAGAAGCTAATTATAAAAATCATGAAATTGCTATTTTCAACAGTTTTTTTTTTAAATTACAAAACTAGTGAAGTTTTAAAAATTAAATATTAAAATACACTTTAAAAAATTATGCAAAAACAGTTATGACATTAAACTTTACAAAAACACTTTTATTATTTCTTTTCCTTTTTAAAACAATAAATTTTGATAGCTATGGCAATTCAGATTTATTCAGATAAGCATATATAGCGATATCTGCAGCTTTATTTAACTATTTTTTACAAATAAGAATATGAAATTCCCTGTTATCTTTCTCCCCAAGTATCTGGCTACGGCCTTGTTTATCTATATGTTAATAAACTTCCCGTATAATTAATTCAATTTTTTATCTATTCCTC
>CM063501.1:148665682-148695682 GCA_032207245.1 Pardosa pseudoannulata
CAGAAAAAAGCCACTTTTGCTTTTAAACGGTATTTACTATCCCTTTACCTTAATAGGTTTTTCCGATTTATATTTTAATGGGATTCATATTTTGAAAATTCCTCTGGGATCTTTAAAGTGTTTTCAAATTTTGACGAAATTTTATAATTGTTGCAATAATCAGTTACGTAATATTAAAAATTTGTTTACTTAAATGATTAGTTATAATGTCATACTAAAGGAGTAATAGATAATAATTCACATAAGTAAATATAAGTCAAATTGTATCATACGTGAAATTTTTTTTAAAATTTTGTATCAGTAATAAAATTATAGATGTGTGGTATTTTCGAAGCAAATTTGTTAAACCAAAGTAAAAATTACACATATTTGAAAACACTGATTTCTTTTGCTATCAAAGAAGAGTAAGGCAAGCTAAAATAAGACATTTCATTTATTTGGTGTATGCCCCATTAAAATATATTAAAAGATCCTTAAGTCTATAAAAATATGATTTTTATGAGCTGAATATATTTAACAGATCTAACAATTTAAAAATATATTCATATCCTTGGATGACCCTTGATGTTTTTAAATATTATGAGAAAGAAGCGCTAAAATCTAAAAACAAACTTATTTTTAGCAGCAAATGATAAAAGCATAAATCTTGTACTTAATCATTCATCTAAAGTGCTTTTAAATAGTATCCTAGTAGCAAGAAGAAAGCCTATAACAACTATCTGGTGTATGCCCTCTGAAAATGTATTAATATATCGATAAGTCTAATAAAATATAATTTTTATTTAGTTCATGTGTTTAACAGGCCTTATAATTTAAAAGCATTTTTGTAGTTTCAGATTCCCCTAGGCGCCTGTCAACAACCAAACGTGTTTTCAGAAAAAAAGCCACTTTTGCATTTTAACGGTATTTACTATCACTTTACCTTAATAATTAAGGAACGTTTTTCTGATTTAATATTTTTAATGGAATTCATATTTTGAAAGTTCCTCTGGGACCTTTAAAATGTTTTAAATTTTTGACGAAATTTTATAATTGTTGCAATAATCAGTTACGTAAGTTAAAAATTTGTTTACTTAAATGATTAATCATAATGCCATACTAATGGGGTAATAGATAGTAATTCATAAAGGTAAATATAAGTTAAATTGTATCATACGTGAAATTTTTTTAAATTTTGTACCAGTAATAAAATTATAGATGAGTGGTATTTTAGAAGCACATTTCTTTAAACCAAAGTAAAAATTGCACATATTTAAAAACAATGATTTCTTTTGATATCAAAGAACAGTAAGACAAGTTAAAATACGACATATTATTTATCTGGTGTATGCCCCCTAAAAATATATTAAAAGATCCTTAAGTCTATAAAAATACCATTTTTATGAGCTTAATATATTTAAGAGATCTTACAATTAAAAAATATATACACATATTCTTGGATGTCCCTTGATGTTTTTAAATATTATGAGATAGGACTCTAAAATCTCAAAACAAATTTATTTTTAGCAGCAAATGGTGAAACCATAAATCTTTTACTTAATTATTCATTAAAATGCTTTTAATTAATAACCTAGTACCTAGAAGAATGCATATAACAACTACCTGGTCTATTAAAATCTAATTTTTATTAAGTTCATGTGTTTAATAGGCCTTATAAATTAGAACCATTTTCGTACTTTTAGATGCCCCTAGACTACTTTTAACAAGCAAACGTGTTTCCAGAAAAAAAAAACACTTTAGGATTTTAACAGTATTTAGTATCACTTTACTTTAATGCTTAACATTAAGAAACGTTTTTCTGATTTAATATTTTTAATGGGATTAATATTTTGAAATTTCATCTGGGACCTTTAAGTGTTTTTTTTCAAATTTTGATGAAATTCATAATTAGTTCAGGAATACTAAAAATTTGTTTAATTGGTATCAACAATTTCTTTTGCTATCAAAAAAGAGTAAGATAAGCTTTAATAGCACATGAGTATTTATTTTTTGATTTTAGGAAAGCATATTGCAATTATCTGGTGTATGCCTCCTAAAAATATATTAAAATATCCGTAAGTCTATAAAAATATAATTTTTATGAACTGAATATATTTAACATCTTACATTTCTTTTGATAACAAAGAACAGTGAGACAAGCTAAAATAAGCCCTAAATATTTATTTTTTTAATTTTATGTAAGCATATTGCAATTATCTGGTGTATTCCAATTAAAAATATAGTAAAATATCCGTAAGTCTATAAAATTATAACTTTTTATGAACTGATTATATTTAACAAATCTTACAATTTAAAAATATATTCATATTCTTACATGTCCCTTGAAATTTTTAAACATTGAATTATGAAAAAAGCGCTAAAATCTTAAAACAGCAGCTCAAAAACAGCTGAAAGCATTTTAGCAGCAAAAGATAGAACCATAAATCTTTTAATTAATCATTCGCTTAAAATACTTTTAAATAGTATCCTCGTACCTTGAAGAAAGCATATTACAGTTCTCTGGTGTATGCCTTCTGAAAATGTATTAAGATGTCCATAAGTCTAATAAAGCATTTTATTAAGTATAGATAGTATTCACATAGGTAAATGTACGTCAAATTGTATCATATGTGAAGATTTTTTTAAATAAAATTATAATATATATGCGTGATATTTTCGAAGCAAATATATTTAAACCAAATTAAAAATTACACATATTTTAAATCAGTGATTTTTTTAAATTTCAAACAACAGTAAGACAAGCTAAAATAAGACATGAATATAGTTTTAATTTTATGAAAGTATATTACAATTATCTGGGTATGTCCATTAAAAATATATTAAAATATCAGTAAGTCTATAAAATATTAATTTTAATGAGTTACATATATTTCACAGATCTTACAATTTAAAAATATATTCATATTTTAGATGTCCTTTGAAATTTTTAAACATTGAATTATGAAAAAGTAGCTCTAAAATCTCAAAACAAATTTATTTTTAGCAGCAAGTGATTGAAGCATAAATATTTTACTTAATCATTCATTTAAAGTACTGTTAAATAGTATCCTAGTACCAAAAAAGAAACATATAACAATTATTTGGTGTATGCCATCTAAAAATAGATGTCGATAAGTCTAGTAAAACATAATTTTCATTAAGTTTATCTGTTTAACAGGCCTTATAATTTGAAACCATTTTAGTACTTCTAAATGACCCTTTCTGTTTATATATTCAAAAGTTGCCACACCACAAAAGAATAATTAAAATTAAGCTAATGACAAACGATATTTTTAAAACAAATATTAAAACCATTGATGTACGCAACACCCCTAGACTACTCTTAACACTCAAATGTGTTAAGAGTAGTCTAGGTGTGTTGCATACATCAGAAAAAAGTGTCAGAAAAAAGCAACTTCAGATTTTTAACTGTATTTACAATCACTTTACTTTAATGATGCATACTTTGAAATTTCCTTTTTAACCTTTAAAGTGTTTTCAAATTTTGACGAAATTTTTTAATTGTTGCAATAATTAGTTACGTAATATTAAATGAATGATCATAATGACATACCAAAGGGGAAATAGATAGTAATTCATATAGGTAAATGTAAGCGAAACTGTATCATATGTGAGGATTTTTTAAAATTTTTACCAGTAATAAAATTATAAATTCGTGATATTTTCGAAGCAAATTTATTTAAGTTAAAATTACATATATTTGAAATAACTGATTTCTTTTGCTATCAAAGAACAGTAAGACAAGCTCAAATAAGGAATAAATATTTATTTTTTAATTTTATGAAAGCATATTACAATTATCTGGTGTATGCCCATAAAAATATAGTAAAATATCCGTAAATCTATACAATTATAACTTTTTATGAACTGAATATATTTAACAAATCTTACAATTTAAAAATATATTCATATTCTTAGATATCCCTTGAAAATTTTAAACATTGAAGTATGAAAAGAAGTGCTAAAATCTTAAAACAGCAGCTCAAAAACAGCTCAAAGCATTTTTAGCAGCAAAAAATAGAACCATAAATCTTTAAATTAATCATTCGCTTAAAATACTTTTAAATAGTATCCTCGTACCGAGAAGAAAGCATATTATAGTTATCTAGTGTATGCCTTCTGAAAATGTATTAAGATGTCCATAAGTCTAATAAAGCATTTTATTAAGTTAATGTGTTTAACAGTCCTTGTAATTTAAAGTCTTATCCGAACTTTTAGATGTCCCTAGACGTCTATGAACACACAAACGTGTTTACAGAAAAAGTCACTTTAGGTTTTTAAAGATATTTACTATCACTTTACTTTAATCAATAAGGAAGGGGTTTTGATTTATTTTTTTAGTGAAATTATATTTTGAAATTTTCTCTGGGACTTTTTAAAAGTTTTGCAATTAGGACGAAACTGTATAATTCTTGCAGTAACCACTTAAAGAAATTTAGAAAATATGCTTACTAAAATAAATAATCGTAATGTCCTACGGAAAGAAAAGTAGATAGTAATTTGGAATGGTAAATTCTAGTAAAACTGCATCATATGCGGAGATTTTTTTAAATTTTTGTAGCAGTAATAAAATTATAGATACGTGATAGCTCCCAAAAATTTGTTTAAATCAAAGTACATACTTGAAATCAATGATATTTTTCGCTACCAAATAACAATAAGACAATCTAAAATAAGACATGAAAATTTATTTTTTTTTTATTTTAAAAAAACATATTGCAATTATCTAGTGTATGTCCCCTGAAAATATGTTAAAAGATACGTAAGTCTAGAAAAACATAATTTTTTATTAAATTATTATATTTAATAGGCATTATAATTTAAAAATATGTTCGTATTATTACATGCTCCTTGACGTTTTTTTTTAAGAATTATGAGAAATAAAGCTAAAATCTCAAAGCAAATTTATTTTTAGCAACAAAATTTAAAAGCATAAATATTTTACTTAATTATTCTTTTAAACAGTTTTTAAATACAATCTACTATTAAGAAGAAAACATCATAATTATGTTGTGTATGGAACACTCTGAGTGTATATCTGAGAATATATAAGGTATTCATAAGTGTAATAAAATATTATATTTATTAATTTAATAAGTTGTTCAACAAGACTTAGAATTTAAAAATATTTTCGCAATTTCAGATGGCCCTAGATGCCTATTAACACAGAAACGTAATTGCAGGAAAAAAGCCACTTTACCAGTTTTAACAGTATTTACTATAACTTTGCCTTAATCAATAAAGAATGATTGCTCGATATAATATTTTTAGTTGTATTTATGCTTTGAAATTTCTACTAGTACCGTTAAAGTGCATACCAATTTTGACAAAACTCCTAATTGTGGCGATAATCAATTAAAGAATAATAAAAATAATATGTTAATAAATAATCGTAAATAAATAATCATAATTTCATACTAAAAGAAAATTAGATAGTAATGCGTATAAGTAAATGTTAATAAAATTATCATATGTGAATAATTTTTTTAAATAAGTTTGTAGCAGTAATAAAATTATAGATACGTAAAATCTCCCTAAAAATCGTTTAAATTAAAATAAAAAGTATACATATTTGAAATCAATGCAATTTCTTTTTCTATCAAAGAGCAATAAGACAATCTAAAATAAGACATGAATATTTACTTTTTTGATTTTAAGAAAACATATTGCAATTATCTAGTATATGCCCCTGAAAATAAATTAAAAAAACTTAAGTCTAAAAACACATAATTTTTAATTAAATTATTATATTTAATTAATAGACCTTATAATTTAAAAATATGTTCGTATTATTAGATGACACTTGACGTTATTAAGAATTATGAGGAATAAAGCTAAAATCCCAAAGCAAATTTATTTTTAGAAACAAAAGATAAAAGCATAAATATTTTACTTAATTATTCGTTTAAACTGTTTTTAAATACTATCTACTCTTGAGAAGGAAACATATTATAATTATATAGTGTATGTCCTCTGAGAATATATCAAGGTATTCATAAGTCTAATAAAAATAGTTTTTATTAATTTAATAAGCTGTTTAACAAGCCTTAGAATTTAAAAATATTTTCGTAATTTCAGATGCCCCTAGACGCCTGTTAACACAGAAACTTGTTCGCAGAAAAAAAAACCACTTTACTGTTTTTAACGGTATTTACTGTTACTTTGCCTTAACCAATAAAGAATATTTGTTCGATTTATTATTTTTAATGGTATTTATGTTTTGAAATTTCCACTAGTACCTTTAAAGTGTATACCAATTTTGACAAAACTCCATAATTGTGGTGATAATCATTTAAAGATTAATAAAAATAATATGTTTACTTAAATAAATAATCATAATTTCATACTAAAGGAAAAATAGATAGTAATCCATACAGGTAAATGTTAATAAAACTAAACCATATATGAAGAAATTTTTAAGTTGAGTTTGTAGCAGTAATAAAATTATAGATACGTAATATCTTCCAAGAGAATTTGTTTAAATGAAAAAAAAATTATACATATTTGGTATCAATGAAGTTTTTCTTGGTTTTTTTTTTTAAATATTATTATTATTTTTTTTTTATTTTACTTAAATATATATATATATATATATATATATAATATGTATAATATATATATATATATATATATATATTATATATATATATATATATATATATATATATATATATATATATATGTATATATATATATATATATATTATATATATATATATATATATATATATGTATATGTATATATATATACATATATGTATATATATACATATATGTATATATATATATATACATATACATATATGTATATGCATACATATATGTATGTGTATATATATATATATTTATATATATATATATATATATATACATATATATATATATATATATATATATATATATATATATATATATATATATATATATATATATATATATATATATATATATATATATATATATATATATATATATATATATATATATATATATTATTTTCTAAATTAAATAGCAGCATTTTATGGTTGATATTTAATTGAAACCAAAAGCTGCACCACTGTAATTCTTACATTATTTTCATTAATTATGCAGAATCTTTCTAAATTCCAGTCAGTGATTTCATTCTTTAATTTCATGGTTAAGTACACTCAAACATATGAATAATGTATTTATTAATAATATAAGTGTCATAAATATAATTAAAATATTTGATAAAAGCTGTTTCTAATCAACCTCATATTGTTTTTTAATCATTTTAGAAATTTAATTGATATAATTGCAGTGTACATTAATCGACATTGTAATAAGAAATCTTGCAACGCTCAATGATAATTATCCAAAATATATTCAATAAATATTAGAGGATTATATTTTTCAGTTTGCTAAGATATTAGATACACAAATTTGTAATGATATTTAGTAACAAAATTTTTTTAACAAAATTATATTATTTCTGTAAGGCTATAAGTGAACATATATCATTTTCTTATCGAAAGTTTCACTACTATCACTTGAGCTACAAATGCTGGTTTTCAAAATTTGAAGATTTCCTACGTATTCATAAACAAAATTTACGAAACCTTCCCTTACACTAGATTAAGGATTTATTAAAAATATTTGAAATTAATGCTGCTGTTTATCATGTGAGCATTTCCGCTCATTTTTAACTTAGTGACTAAATATATGTGTTGTACTCATTAACTAAGCGTTATACTTCTATTTTTTAAATCCCTTAACGTCAGTAATTGAATGATTGTTTCAGGAGAGAATTCACAAAAGATTGGATAGTCACAATTTACAAAATAATGGGTATGAAATCCTCCTTTACACATTAAATTTCCTAAATTAGACTTGTATTTATTCTTTAATATTTTAATTTTTCTGAGATTACCTACATTCATATATAAAACAAGAAAAAAATATTAAATTTATTATTATTATTATATAGGGTGTGTCAGTTTTGGGTTTACAAACATCTGTAGGTAGTTATATCTAGACAAATGTTGGTTCAAAATATTGCAATATGTTTATAAATCACTCTAATGACAAGTTTTGTCGGGAAACAGTAGATTTTCAGTGTTATTTATACTGTCTGGAAATCATTTGCGATGCATCAATATGTCTTACGAAGAACAATAATTAATTGTAACTATCACAACCACACTTTCATTTATTTAAATATACTTTGTATGGGATTTTCTATTCCGCATATCACACATGCACACATACACACTCTTCATATCTTTTTTCCTAGTGTTTTGAATAATAGCCCTTGTATGAGCAACAAAGAAAACTTTTGTTTGTTTTTCAAGACTAACATTAAATTAGAAAAAGAAATTCCTCTGAAATATTATCCTTTTTTAATTTTTTTAATTCCTATTTCCCTATTTTCCCTCAAATAAAGTGTATTTCAATTTTGAAGGTAAACAACCAAATATAAAGAATTGTGGACAAGAAAAATTGACTACATAAATCTGTTAGAAATAAATGACAGGAATTTAAAATTGTGTAGGGAATAATATAAAATTCAAAAGAAAGTATCAAAAATCCTTAAATTAAGGATAATTAATACAAAATTGTAAGAAATGTTCAGAAAAGACTGTAACAGTATAAATAACACAATGCCTTCACTATTTTCCAATTTTCAAATAATTTAAAGTACTTAAGTTAACTTTGTTATTATTGTACTAAACAGGCGTAAATAGTCTTATTAGTCCATCATTGTTAGATTATTAACCATTTTATATGAGGGATAGAAAAAAAAATTACAAGTTTCCATGACTGATGTCAATTACTGATACTTTTCCAGTTTCTTTATTCTTCAATAGATCTTGAAAATAGTATTTCTTGAATTAAATCAAGCAGATATCACTTGTGAAGATAAACAATCATATAATAACCAGAAAAGAAAGAAAAGAGCAGACAAGGAAAATAAATATATACAAGTCATAGAAATAAATAGCTTGACATGATCTTAAAAATATGTTTCCTTCCTCAATAACAACTTGGATGAGCCTTGGACTTCACAAGAAGTAATATGTATAAAATAATGAAAAATACAAATATAAAAATTAAATTGTCTTAATATTATAGAATAAAAATTTGACAGGAATTTAAAATTGTGTAGGAAATAATATAAAGTACAAAAGCAATAATCAAAAATCCTTAAATTAGGGATAATTAATAAAAATTTGTAAGAAATGTTCAACAAAGACTGTAACAGTATAGATAACAAAATGCCATCACTATTTTCCAATTTTCAAATATTTTAAAGTACTTGAATTAAATTTGGTTATTCTTGTACTAGACAGTCGTAAACAGCCTTTTATCAGCCCATCATTATTAGATTATTAGCCCATTTTATATGAGGGATAGAAAAGAAATGACAAGTTTCCAAGACTGATGTTAATTACTGGTACTTTTGCAATTTCTTTATTCTTCAATAGATCGTGAAAATAGTATTTCTTGAATTAAATCAAGTAGATATCACTTGTCAAAATAAACAATCATATAATAACAAGATAAGAAAGAAAAGCAGACAAGAAAAATAAATAGATGTAACTCATAGAAACAAATGGCTTGACATGATCTTAAAAATATGTTTCCTTCCTCAATAACAATCAGGATGAGCCTTGGACTTCACATGAAGTAATATGTATAAAATAATGAAAAATACAAACATGAAATTTGAAATGTCTTAATATTATAGAATAAAAATTTGACAAGAATTTAAAATTGTGTAGGGAATAATATAAAATAGATAAACAAGAATCAAAAATACTTAAATTAATGATAAGTAATAAAAATTTGTAAGAAATGTCCAGAAAAGACTGTAACAGTATAAATAACAAAATGCCTTCACTATTTTCCAATTTTCAAATATTTTAAGGTACTTAAGTTAAATTTTGTTATTCTTGTACTAAAAAATCTTAATCATTCTTATTAGCCTATCCTTATTTTTAGCCCATGTTGCATGAGGGATAGAAAAGAAATGACAAGTTTCCAAGACTGATTTCAATTACTCCTCCTTTTGCACTTTCTTTATTCTTCAATAGATCTTGAAAACAGTATTTCTTGAATTAAATCAAGTAGATATCACTTGTCAAGATAAATAATCATTTAATGACGAGATAAGAAAGAAAAGCAGACAAGAAAAATAAATAGATACAACTCATAGAAATAAAAGGCTTGACATGATCTTAAAAATATGTTTCCTTCCTCAATAACAACTCGGATGAGTCTTGGACTTCACATGAAGTAATATGTATAAAATAATGAAAAATATATATATAAAAATTGAAATGTCTTAATATTTTAGAATAAAAATTTGGCAGGAATTTAAAATTGTGTAGGGAATTATATAAAATTCAAAATCAAGAAACAAAAATCCTTAAATTAATGATAAGTAATAAAAACTTGTAAGAAATGTTCAGAAAAGACTGTGACAGTATAAATAACAAAAATGACATCACTATTTTCCAATTTTTAAATATTTTAAGGTACTTAAATTTTGTTATTCTTGTACTAAAAAATCGTTAAATAGTCTTATTAGTCCATCATTGTTAGATTATTAACCATTTTATATGAGGGATAGAAAAGAAATGACAAGTTTCCAAGACTGATGTCAGTTACTGATACTTTTGCAGTTTCTTTATTCTTCAATAGATCTTGAAAATAGTGTTTCTTGAATTAAATCAAGTGGATCTTACTTGTCAAGATAAACAATCATATAATAAAAAGATAATAAAGAAAAGAAGACAAAAAAATAAATAGATACAACTCATAGAAATAAATGGCATGACATGATCTTAAAAATATGTTTCCTTCCTCAATAACAACTTGGATGAGCCTTGGACTTCACAAGAAGTAATATGTATAAAATAATGAAAAATACAAATATAAAAATTAAATTGTCTTAATATTATAGAATAAAAATTTGATAGGAATTTAAAATTGTGTAGGAAATAATATAATATTCATAAGCAAGAATCAAAAATCCATAAATTAATTTCAATTAATAAAAACGTGTAAGAAATGTTCAGAAAAGACTGTAACAGTATAAATAACAAAATGCCATCACTATTTTTCAATTTTCAAATAATTTAAAGTACTTAAGTTAATTTTGTTATTATTGTACTAAACAGGCTTGAATAGTCTTATTAGCACATCATTATTAGATTATTAGCAATTTTGTATGAGGGATAAAAAAGAAATGACAAGTTTCCAAGACTGATGTAAGTTGTTGATACTTTTGCAGTTCCTTTCTTCTTCAATAGATCTTGAAAATAGTATTTCTTGAATTAAATCAAGTGGATCTTACTTGTCAAGAAGAACAATCATATAATAACAAGATAAGATAAGAAAAATAAATAGATATAACTCATAGAAATAAATGGCTTGACATGATCTTAAAAACATGTTTCCTTCCTCAATAACAACTCGGATGAGTCTTGAACTTCACAAGAAGTAATATGTATAAAATAATGAAAAATACAAATAAAATAAATTGAAATGTCTTAATACCTAGAATAAAAATTTGATAGGAATTTAAAATTGTGTAGGGAATAATATAATATTCATAAGCAAGAATCAAAAATCCTTAAATTAATGATAATTAATAAAAATTTGTAAGAAAAGTTCAGAAAAGACTGTAACAGTATAAATAACAAAATTCCATCACTATTTTCCAATTTTTAAATGTTTTAAAGTACTTAAGTTAATTTTGTTATTATTGTACTAAACAGTCGTAAACAGCCTTTTATTGGCCCATCATTATGAGATTATTAGCCCATTTTGTGTGAGGGATAGAAAAGAAATAAAAAGTTTCCAAGACTGATGTAAGTTACTGATCCTTTTGCAGTTTCTTTAATCTTCAATAGATCTTAAAGACAGTATTTCTTGAATTAAATCAAGTGGATCTCACTTGTCAAGATAAACAATCATATAATGACAAGATAAGAAAGAAAAGCAGACAAGAAAAGTAAATAGCGACAACTCATAGAAATAAATGGCATGACATGATCTTAAAAAATATGTTTCCTTCCTGAATAACAACCCGGATGAGTCTTGGACTTCACAAGAAGTAATATGTATAAAATAATGAAAAATACAAATATAAAAATTGAAATGTCTTAATATTGTAGAATAAAAATTTGACAGGAATTTAAAATTGTGTACGGAATAATATAAAATTAAAAAGCAAGAAACAAAAATCCTTAAATTAAGGATAATTATTACAAAATATTGTTAGAAAGGTTCAGAAAAGACTGTAACAGTATAAATAAAACAAATGCTATCACTATTTTCCAATTTTTAATATTTTAATGTACTTAAGTTAAATTTGGTTTTTCTAGTACTAAACAGTCGTAAACAGTCTTTTATTACCCCATCATTATTAGATTATTAGCCCATTTTGTATGAGAGATAGAAAAGAAATGACAAGTTTCCAAGACTGATGTCAATTACTGCTCATTTTGCAGTTTCTTTATTCTTCAATAGATCTTGAAAACAGTATTTCTTGAATTAAATCAAGTAGATCTCACTTGTCAAGATAAACAATCATATAATAACAAGATAAGAAAGAAAAGCAGACAAGAAAAATAAATAGATATAACTCATAGAAATAAATGGCTTGACATGATCTTAAAAATATGTTTCCTTCCTGAATAACAACCCGGATGAGCCCTGGACTTCACAAGAAGTAATATGTATAAAATAATGAAAAATACAAATATAAAAACTGAAATGTCTTAATATTGTAAAATAAAAATTGACAGGAATTTAAAATTGTGTAGGGAATAATATAAAATCCAAAAGCAAGAAACAAAAATCCTTAAATTAAGGATAATTAATAAAAATTTGTAAGAAAGGTTCAGAAAAGACTTTAACAGTATTAATAAAAAAATGCCCTCAGTATTTTCCAATTTTCAAATATTTTAAAGTACTTAAGTTAAATTTGGTTATTTTTGTACTAAACAGTCGTAAATAGCCTTTTATTAGCCCATCATTATTAGATTATTAGCCCATTTTGTATGAGGGATAGAAAATAAGCGACAAGTTTCTAAGACTGATGTCAATTACTGATCCTTTAGCAGTTTCTTTAATCTTCAATAAATCTTGAAAACAGTATTTCTTGAATTAAATCAAGTGGATCTCACTTGTCAAGATAAACAATCATATAATAACAAGATAAGAAAGAAAAGAACAGACAACATAGATAAATAGATACAACTCATAGAAATAAATGGCTTGACATGATCTTAAAAATATATTTTCTTCCTTAATAACAACCCAGATGATCCTTGGACTTCACAAGAAGTAATATGTATAAAATAATGAAAAATATAAATATAAAAATTAAAATCTCTTAATATTATAGAATAAAAATTTGACAGGAATTTAAAATTGTGTATTGAAAAATATAAAATTCAAAAGCAAGAATAAAAATCCTTAAATTAAGGATAATTAATAAAATGTTGTAAGAAATATTCAGAAAAGACTGTTACTGTATAAATAACAAAATGCCATCACTATTTTACACTTTTCAAATATTTTAAAGTATAATTGCAAGATAGAAAGAAAAACAGACCAGAAAAATAAATAGATACAACTCGTAGAAATAAATGGCATGACATGATCTTAAAAATATGTTTCCTTCCTCAATAACATCCCCGGATGACCTTGGACATCACAAGAAGTAATATGTATAAAATAATGAACAATATAAATACAAAAATTGAAATGTCTTAATATTGTAGAATAAAAATGTATGACAAATAAATTATTTCATTTATTAAAAATGTTTAAAAAAAACTCAGAGAAATAGAGTATCTCTGTCTATATGTATATAATAAGTATGAGTATATCATAAGTATACTAATAGTAGTAGTCTATATGTATATCATAAGTATACTAATAGTAGTATGCCTATATAGTAAGCTGTATAGTAGTAGTCTATATGTATATCATAAGAATACTAATAGTAGTATGCCTTTATAGTAGTCTGTATAGTAGTAGTCTATATGTATAGCATAGGTATAATAATACTAGTCTGTAGAGTAGTAGTCTATATGTATATCATAAGTATTCTAATAGTAGTATGCCTATATTGTAGTCTGTAGAGTAGTAGTCTATATGTATATCATAAGTATACTAATAGTAGTATGAGATTTTCATCATAGACAAAGAAAACATCATACAAACAAATATTTCGTTCAGAAAATAAATTTTAATTGTCATGATAATTATCACCCTATTCAATTAATTAGAAAGCTTTTTACAGGATTTTCTTCTTATCACATATAAACACACACTTCTTTCTTTTCTATATTATCTCTATTAACAATCAAAAACAGTCTTTAGTTAAATAAACTTTCTGTATGAGCAATAAAGAAAAAGCCGAATACTTTCCAAAGACACGGGAAAAGCGATTTCTTTAAAATTTTATTATTTTTCAATTCCTCTTAAATTCGTATTTCTTTATCGTCACTCAAATCAAGTGGATTTCACTTGTCAAGATAAACAGTCAAGTAATAACAAGATATAAGAACAGGGGATAAGGAAAAATGACGAGATAAAACCGCTAGAAATAAATAATATGACATGATCTTAAAAATATCTGTAGAATAGAGAAAATAGAAAAGTAAAAATCAAGATATTTTTGAAAATTTTCTAATAAATATTTATGAAATTATATTGTACAGTTTTTAATTTCACATTGAGTAATTATTATTTTTATTATTTTCCTTGATAAATTTTAAAATCGTTCGTAATTGAAAATATATTAAAATGGACTGATTACGTAAATAGGTAATTTTTTATTAATATTTTACATCAAATGTATGCAAATAATTTTCTAAATTTTAATACAAGGTCCGGCTATTAATTTCCAGGACTGACTTGACTGTAGGAGAACGAAAAGCCGGAAGATGGTGCTAATGATTGCATATTGAAGAGCGTTTCCTTGCACAGTGAAGTAAGTGGTTCTCGTGGAAAGGCGCATGAAAACGTTACTCTTAAATTCCTATTGTCGAAGTGAAAATGGAGCAAATAATTAACATTAAATTTTGCTTCAAATTGGGCAAGACGCCTGAAGAAACCTACGAAATGTTAAAACAAGTTTACGGCGAGGAAGCATTATCCAGCTCAACAACTTCTCAATGGTTTAACACTCCGACGGCCACGGTTTCCATATACCTAGAACGGCCGTAAATGGTCATTTTGACCGTACTTTTTCACATACGACTGCGTCTTGGAATAACTTCTTTTTGTACTTGAGGATTATTATTTGTTCTACACACAGTATTTGAATTATCATCTATTTCATTATGAGATCTGGAAGATGAAATACCTTATGTATTATCTATTTGCTGCATTTTGAAATCAAAGCTCGAATCAGACTCGTCTGCATAAAGGAGCATATCACTTTTGATAATATATTCATTTTCATTTCCAAGAAGCAGAATTTTTGGATGATAAAACTTGCATTAATTTCCCGATTTCTTCCGCAGTCAGAAAGTTCTTCCATACTGTTCTACGAGACATTTTTAAATAAAGTAAAAATAATAATAATTAGTCTTATATTGTTTACATAATTTTAAAAAGCAAGTAATAGATTGAAGTATCACTTCACTAATAAAACGATCACTTATCTTTCCATATTTATAAATATTTTTATGGCATGCACAGAACCAATTCAGACAGGTGTTCTTCGACAATACCGAATAGAGTAGTTGTCCAGCACCCTCCTCCCCCATACTTGTCATTCTTTGTCAAAAAAAAAACATCTTTACGGGAAAAAAAACCGGTACTTGTTCTGAAGGAGGATATTTTGACCCTTTCTGGCCGTTCTAGGTATACAATGTTTTTTAAAAACCTAGTCAACATATTTGAATGAAATTTATTTTGCATATTTCAATTATCACATTCTGTAGTTCTTTTTATTTTTTTATAGATTTAATATATTGTATATTATTCTGGATAGCGTTGCGCGACAGATTTTATAAAGATAATACTGATAATCTTGCTTAAGGATAAATTATAGCTTATATTTTTTAAAACATTTTATATTACTATTTTCAATTTTATATAGATTATTTAGGGATTAAAGTATTCTTCTATTTCAACAATTTTTATTCTTAATATTTTTACCTATATTTTATGTATATAAATTGTAAAAATATAAAAAAAAATAAAAAAATTAAATAAATATAAAAAAAAATTAAATATTAAAAAATAAATATATAATAAAAAAAAATAATATTTATAAATTTTTTAAATTAATAAAATATAAAGATGTTAAATTATGTATTAAATAAAAAATCAATTATTTTTTTTAAATTTAATATATAAATATAAAGAAATTTTTATAATATTTAGATAATTATAATTTTTTTTATATATAGAATAAAAATAAATATTTTTTAATATAAATATTTTTTTTTTATTTTTTTTATATAAAATATAAAAAATATTATATAAAAATATATATAATTTTATTAAAAAAAATTATTTTAAATAAATATAAAAAAAATTTTAATAATATATCTTATATAATATATATTATAAAAATAAATATGTTTTCTAATATGTTATATAAATATGAGAATATATATATATGAAATATATGTATATAATAAATATATATATATATATAAAAATAAAATTTATATAATATATAAATGTTATATATTAAAATATTAAATTTATATATATCTTTTTATATATATATGTATATATATATAACATAAATATAAAAATTTATAAATATATAATATATATATATAAATAATATATATATAAATTATATATATATCATATATATATATATATATAAATATATATACTAAAAATATATATATATATATATATATATATTGTATAAATAAATATATTTATATAAAAATATTTATATAATATATATAATATATATATATATATATATAAATATATGTATATAATTTTATATCTATATATTATATATATATAAATATAAATATAATATATTAATATATATATATATAATATATAACACTAAAAATTCTTATTTTATTTTATATTATAAATCTATTTCAATAATATATATTCTTAAATATAAATATATACTTTTCTTATATATATATATTTAAGTAAATCTTTAAATATAATCTAAATATAAGAGATTTATTTAAAACAATAAAAAATAGATAAACAGAAATAATTCGTGACATATTTTTAAAATTTTCTCTGTAAATATATATAAAATTTAAATAAAAAAATTTATTTTATATTTTTATAAATATATATAATATATAAATATATATTAATATATATAATTTATTTTAAATAATAAATGTATTTAGTATTTTAAATAAATTTATATAATAAAAAAAATATTAAAAATTTTAAAATTTATAAAAATTTTTTTAAATTTTTTCCATTTATATTTAATTTTTAAAATTATATATAAAAATATATAAAATATAACAATTTTTTTATTAAATTTTTTAATATTAAAATTTATTTTTAAAAAATAAATAGATATATAAAAAAAAATATTGTTTTAAAATTTTTTAAAATTTATATTTTAAATTTTAATTTTATTAAAATATTTATAAAAATATTTTTTATATTATTTTTAACTTAATGTTTGTTTTTTTTTTTATCTTTATATAAAAAAATTTTTTCACATTTTAAAATATATTTTAAATATTAAAAAAAATTATTTTTTTAAAATTTTAAAATATTTATAAAATAATATTTTTTTTTTAATATGTTTTATTTTATATATTAATTTAAATTAAATAAAGAAATAATTATATATTTTTATATTTTTTATTATATTTTTTAAATTAAAAATTTAATATCTTATAATAAAAATATTTATTTATTATTTCAAAAAAAAAAAATATTCATATATTATTAATAATTTCTAAATTTTATATTTATTTTTTATATTTATAATTTCTTAAATTTAGATTTTTATATAAAATAATTTTGCTTTGGTTTTAACTAATTTATTAATTATTTTATTCATAAACTTTACAGAGATATTTTTTATATATTACATGCAGTCTAGAGTGTATTTCTGTCTCCCTTGAAAAAAATAAAAAAAAAAACGAAAGTTTTGTATGCATTGATAATATTTTGAAATATTTGTTATTTATTTTATAATATATTTGTTTAATTCACGTGATACCTTACTTGAATTTTTTATTATACCAACGCGTTTAAAAACTACTTATTTTTTATATATAATTTATATATGTTTAATATATGTTTTTTTTTAAAAAAAAAAAAAAATTTTTTATTTTTATATTTATATTTTATATATTTATATATAAATATAATTTATATGTTTTTTCTTTATATTTATATATATATATATATATATTTTTTTACATATATATATTTTTTTGTATATATATATCAATTATTATTTTATAAATATTATTTTTTGTTTATATATATATATATATATATATATAATATATATTATATATACGTTTATTTTATTTTTTTTTAATTTTAATATATATTTTAATTTTAAAAATTTTATATTTATTTTTTATTTTTTCTTTTTTTATTATTTTTATATATTTTTATATTATAGATTTTTTTTTGTATATTGCAGTATTTTATTTTTTTTAATATAATTTTAAAAATATTATTGATATTATTTATATATTTTAAATTTTTTTTAAATATATTTTTTTTATATATACAAAATTATATTTATAATATACTTGTTTAAATATTATATATATTATATATATATAATATTTATATATATATATATATATATATATTGTTATATATTACACCAGATTTTTTATATAGTATTATTTTGTTTTAAAGAAAATTTAAAAAATTTGAAAGATTTTGTATTGCAGAGGTTAATAATATTTTAATGGAAGTACTGTCAGTTCGCTTTTATATTATAACTTATCCTTTTGTTTAATTCCAACGTGGTGACCTTAACGTTGAGTTTTTGATTACATACTAACGCGTTATAAATATGTATATGTTTTGTTATATGGATTACACTGCAATTTCTCCCACGAGTGTGTGATTTATGTCTTCCTTGAATAAAAATTTAAAACAAAAAGAATTCGAAAGATTTTGGTTTGGTTTGGAGGGCTACGATCTACTTTTTGCAACAAGAGGACTAATAAGTCCGCGACAGATATTGTATTGCAGAGATTGATAATATTTTAATGGAAGTACTGTCATTCGCTTTTATTTTATAACTTATCCTTTTGTTTAATTCCAACGTAGTGACCTTAACGTTGAGTTTTGATTGCATATCAATGCGTTATACATAGATAGATGTTTTGTTATATGGATTACACTGCAGTTTCTCCCACGAAGATGTGTTTTTAGTCTTCCTTGAATAAAAATTTAAAAAAAATCTTAAAGATTTTGTATTGCAGAGATTGATAATATTTTAATGGAAGTACTGTCAGTTCGCTTTTATTTTATAACATATCCTTTTGTTTAATTCCAACGTGATGACCTTAATATTGAATTTTTGATTCCATACCAACGCGTTATACATAGATAGATGTTTCGTTATATAGATTACACTGAAGTTATATAGATTACATGATTTTTGTCTTTCTTGAAAGAAACTTAAAAAAAGAGTACATTTAGTTGTACCTGTCCATGATGATTGAAAGTGATCAGAGACAGCGCTTTAAATGCTATGATTCGAGTAGTTTCAAATAGATATAACCCAAAGCAGAGTTTCGAAACTATTTTATTAAAATCTCATAATAAATGAATAGTTAAACTTAATGAATCCGAACGACCATCCCGGAGATTGAATGCCTTTTAAACAGGCCACTAACCCCCATTATCACTAAAGGGGAATTAGGCGTACTTATCTTGTTAAGCTACATTAGTGCCGAGCATTTTCGCAGAGATTGATAATATTTTAATAGCAGTAGTGTTAGCTGGCTTTTATTTTATAACTTATCTGCTTGCGGAATTTATTTAATGCAGATTAGATTCGAGATTTCTTATGAGCTAAAAATATCCCGCACGACTAAATTTTGTTATGTTTTCCATACAGCAGTATTTTAACAAAGAAAAGTTTTTAAGTAGACAGTGGATTTTTATGTGATTGAAATTTGATTTAATGATAAAACATAATTAAGATTGAAAACAAAAATAATTATAATGTTATCTATCTCATGACAAATATTTTTTTCATCCTAACCTACACATATACTAAAAATAATTTGAAATATTTTGCAGATACATTTTTAACTGCCTTTGCTCTTTGAAATTTTTCTACTATTTACTTTATAGTATAACTATATGACCTTACAGACGTTGTCCTCTATTAACACTGTAAGTTCAAAAATTGTAAAATGTTTTTAAATAAATTATATAATAGACCGTTTTGATGGAAAAGTAAGGAAAATATTATTTTAAAAATACTTGACACCATCACGCGTACAGTAATCACAAAAGTAATTAGATTCAATTGTAATTCCCACATTTCCTATACAGGGATTCGGTCCTGGGGTTTCTCGTACTAATGCCCGTTCCAGTAACCACTGAGCAGCTATATTGGCTGTGAAGGGGTTCAAGCGGCATTATAATAATCTCAATAAACGCACATTTCTGGATTTTTAGTAAAAATATATTTTCTATTGGATAAAATTGTGAATCTAAACCATTCTTGAATAAGCTTAATTACATACACAAAATTTCATCAAAATTAGTCTAGTCGTTTAGGAGGAGTCCTACTAGAAACACATGGACAGAAAAAATTTATATATAAAGATAACCATTTGGCATTCGCACATGTCTTCCTTTCCCGATATTTTTAAATGTTCCTCCTCCCAGCTTATATAGCCTAACGGTGGCCAATTGGTTAGGGTGCTGGCCTTCGGTACCGGGGTTCGTGGGTTCGAGTCCCACTGTGGCATGGATGTTCGTAGCCGTTCGGAATCGGCTTTGAACTGTAGGTCCCGGTCTCATTATCTCTCGTGTTGCAAAACGCAGACCGTTACACTCCAAACCAAACCAACCCAGCTTATATAAATAACGTGCTTTGCCAACGGACCTAATGTATTATTCAAATTGAAAGATATAATATCCTTTTCAAGTACTGCTCTAAATTATTACTCTTGAAAAAACAAATAGTAGTTTCGATCGTAGAGTGACAGTAGAGTGTACAATTTCTGCATATGATGATACGCTTGTCTTTGCTTATGTCTTTCTGTTATAGCATTTCAAAGTACATAAACCCAGTTTTTTTTTTATTTTATATTTTCTTCTCTTCGATACTGATTAGAAAACGACTGATTTCTGACCTTATGAAAGAGTATGCTGATACACTATACGGTTAAATTTATCGTTGAAATAAATGTTTCATTTAGCATATTTAATAAGTAAACATCTGTTTAAATTTGTCCAATATACCTTGCTTAACATTCCCATGGCAAAACTTTTGGGGGTATTTTTCTTGAATTCTATATTTTTGAAGATCTTTTGTATCCTTAAATGTTCTCAATATAATTTAATTTTAAAAAATTGCAATTTTTAAATTCTTTATAAAGTAAATAACAAACATTTCAACACATTTTGATACTAATATATTTTGCTCCAATATATTTTATAGAAACCATAGTATAATAGAAATCTTGTACATATATTTTTCAATATTGCTCTAAGTTATTGTTGAAAAAAACAGTCTTTTCGATCTTAGAGCGACAATAGAGTGTACAATTTCTGCATATGATGATACGCTTGTCTTTGCTTGCGTATTTGTGTTATATCATTTCAAAGTGCATAAGCCCAGTTATGTTTGATTTTATATTTTCCTCTCTTCGATATTGATTAGAAAATGATTGATTTGTGACCTTATGAAAGATTATGCTGATACACTACGGTTAAATTTACCGTTGAAATAAATGTTTCATTTAACATATTTAATAAGTAAACATCTATTTAAATATGACCCATATACCTTGCTTGAAATTTTCATGACAAAACGTTTTGGGGAATTTTTCTTGAATGAAACATTTTTTTTTTGTATCCTTAAATGTTCTCAATATAATTTAATTTTAAAAAATTTCAATTTTTAAATTCTTTATAAGGTCAATAACAAACATTTCAACACATTTTGATACTAAGACATTTTACTCCAATATATTTTATAGAAACCATAGTATAATAGAAATCTCGTATATATATTGTTCAATATTGCTGAAAAAAACAGTCGTTTTGATCTTAGAGCGACAGAAGAGTCTACAATTTCTGCATATGATGATACGCTTGTCTTTGTTTATGTCTTTGTGTTACAGCATTTCAAAGTGCATAAACCCAGTTATGTTTAATATTATATTTTCTTCATTTTGATATCGATGTGAAAACGACCAATATGTGACCTTATGAAAGAGGTTGCTGATACACTACAGTTAAATTTATATTTGAAATAAATGTGTTTTCATTGAACAAGCATATTTAATACATCCATTATATTAAAATATCTATTTAAATATGACCCATATATCTTGCTTGACATTTTCAGGACAAAACATTTTTGGGTATTTTTTTGTTAAATTTTACAATTTGAAGGTCTTTTGTATCCTTAAATAGTCTAAATATTATTTAACTTTCAAACATTTTAATTTTTCAATTCTTTATAGATTAAATAACAAACATTTTAACACATTTTGATACTAATACATTTTGCTCCATTATGTTTTATAGAAACCATAGAATAATATAAATCTCGTAAATATATCGTTAAATTCACGTTAACTACGAAACATATTCAAGAATGGATCTGGGTAATTGATATCAAATCTAAGTTTCATTAAAACTATTATAGTGCATTTAGTAAAAATTTGTCTTCTAATAAAGTAAAATAGATATTTTTTTAGACAACAGCAAGAAAAACGGTTGTAATGTAAGAAAGAAAAGATTGATTTTTTATTCGATAAATTACTAACATTTAATACCAGAAATAAATTGAAATTTCTCTTTTTTACCTCGTACAATTGATATGTCTGTATTTTTACAAATTTCCCAATTTTTACATTAATTTTGTTGAGCACTTAAAAAGAACATGGATCAATTTTCCTGAAAATTCATGTTTTCGAAGTTCTTTTTTTTATAATTGCGATTTCCAAGAGCGCTATTTGATTTTGCCCGTTTTTTCAAAATATTCAATAAATATGTTTCGTTGAATATAAAGATAAAATTTATTGGGTTTAATACCATCAAAATAAGTTAATAAAAATAGCATGGAAAATGTTTTTACGAAATGAAGCTGTAAATTTACTTTAATTTTGTTGAGTACTTTTAAAAGGTTTCATTTGGTTTGGTTTGGTTAGAAGAGTTATGCTGTTTTAATACACAAAGACTAACACTTCTATAAGGAGTCTAAATGAAACTTGTTGAAAATTATGCTTTCGAGATTCCATTTTTTCTCAAGAAATTTGGTATTTTTCATATTTTGCTTTAACGACTCTAATCCATTTGATCTTGCCCCTTTTATCAACATAGTCAAGAATTATATTACCAGACAATATGAGGCACATTTTAATCACTTTTAATTCATTAATATAATTAAAATAAGTTCTTTTTTATCTAAAAAAACATAAAAGTTCTTGTATAAATTTTTAGTTTGTGGAATGTGTTTAGAATTTAATCATGTATAATGAAGTGTGTCTATAACTAAAATAATCTCCTGTTATAACATACTACTATAACCACAATAACATACTAAATATAATTTAGAAATCTTAATACTTTAAGGTCTGAGATACGTTGACAATATAAGTTACTATCAACTGAGAGTTTTGGGTACTTTTCATTTTTTTTATAAAAGAACACTCTTGAGACACAACTTTAAATATTTTTATTAGAAATGCCTGAATGATTGCATTCATAGTAAAAAATATTTAATTTTAATTAAAGAATTATTATTTAAATAAAAATTATTGAAAAAAAGCAAAGAATGTTTTAAGTTAACCAAAAAGTTTACTAGTACTATTAAAAATAGTTTTACAATTTATATGCTTATAATTGTTTTTCATTCTTGTTGTTTCTCTACATTCTGAATGTTTTGTATTTTTCTCACTGCTTCTCCATTTTTTTATATTTTATACTCAGTATTTCTCTTGTTATATAATATAATACTTAATGTGCTATATGTTATGAGCTTGCTGATTTAAGAGCATTTGGGTTATTTATATAAAACAAAACTGTTAATTTATAGAACGATACCTGCATCATCTAAACGCATTTATAAACGCCTGAAAATCCTATATGAGTATATAAAATTTATGATACATTTCTTAATCAACTTCTAGATTCAAAACAAAACTTGAAATTTAGAAACAGTCATATAAGTTTCCTACTAGAAATTAAAGGAAAAACACCTTCGTTACCAAAGTAATTAAATACAGATTTAAACGATAACTGCATAAATAATTGGTAAAAGGCATGGAAGCATAGAATGGGAGTCATCCTCAAAAAGCACCTGTTATCAAACATGATCATTGATGCGTCTGCATTATCCGTTGTTATTAATTCTAAATTCTAAGTTAAAATCCCACTTGTTCAGATCGAATTTGCAGTAATTCAGACATATTTTAATCAGAATTAAAATCTAGAAAACCATAAATTATTCGGATTTGAGTGTGAAAAGTGCTAAACTTTGTAAGCAAACGTTTTATAATACCGTGGAATAAATAGTATATATATATATATATATATATATATAGATATATATACACACATACGCATACACATATATATATATATATACGCATATATATATATATATATATATATATATATATACATACATATATATACACATATATATATATATATATATATATATATATATATATATATATATATATATATATATATATATATATATATATATATATATATATATATATATAATTATTTATTATTGTATATTATTAGATTAATTCTCTCTCTATCTTAAGATATTATTTTAATCGTTATTTCGTATATTAGATAAGTAATAAGATTTTTTTAATAAATCAACAAATATTTTAAAAGGTTTAACTCAACAAATATTTTAATAGGTGCATAGGAATAAAAAAATATATAATAAGGTACCTTTTTTAGATATGATTTGTACAACAGTAAAGGTAAAAACAATAAGCAATTATTTGCGCTAAAACACATAACCTATTTTTCTTAAGTTTGAAAATAATACAGATAAAATTGTTCATACACAGTTGTTTAATTTGTTTTTTCTAGTGCCTTATGGAAAGTAAAAAAAAAAAAGATGTATTTTTCATATCTTTAATTATACTTATCATACAATATAATTTAAATCGTTATTTATGACTTTTTTTAAACTGAGATACTATATTTTATACATATTTAATTTTTCCGTTTAAAACATTTTATTTAAAGAAAATAATAAATAATAACCCGAATGAGCTAGTTCTAAAACGTTGGAAGGGTGTAGCAGAAATCTTCTACTAGTTCTCTGGTTTTTGAATCTTCAGCATATAGCTTATGAACGTCATGACACAGTAAAATATATTTCCTATTAAAAGTCTCTGAAGTGTTTCTGTGACTTATTTGTTTAAATCATTCATTTTGTGATAATATCTCTTCGAATTAAGATTGTTAGGTTTTAAAAGTTTGTAATACCTCTTAATTCATTTAAAAAGATTGTTTTAATTGGCTGTTTGTGGTCGAATGATATAAAAATAATATTTGACTTAGTGTTTTTACGTAGGCAACTACTTACCATTACGTGGCACAATCTCGTTCAATAAAGTTTCATTTTTCTTCTGGAGTAAGTAGAGAATTAGATTTCTATCATGCAATTTTTGTCAGAATTAACCATGAAGAATACATTTAGTACATATATTGTCCTTTTTTCTGATTTTTAAAATGGTCCAATATGATTGTGGAATTTGGTTAAGCATTTTACTCGATTTCTGATTTTGTCATTAAAGGTTTCTGCTCCATCATGATTTTTACACAAAAATCATCGATCAACAATATCCTCCTTTTTTCGGACTCACTATTAAGGTCGAAATCAAATGCTTCAAAATGTCTTACTGTCACCTTATTTTCTGCAGCTCTACTGGAATTCTTTAATCTATTTTGACAAGTAAAACTTATTCGTTGGTGAGAAAATGCTGTACAAAATGCTGTTTTACACATGAACTTAATAGATAGTTCTTTTATTCTCGAGATCGTCTCAGTAAAGATTAATATGAAACACTTTTTGTTGTTATTTAGAAGAGTACATGTACATCTATATAATTAGAAAATATGAAGTCATATAACTCTGTGACTAACACAGTATGCGTATTGGAACTTGAAATGACATTATCGGAGATCAGAATATCTAATCTATGCAGAATTAACATTTGTTTCACGATGTTAAATATTTAAGTAACCTAGATAAACTGTCATCTGGGATTGACTACCAGGGATGATTTCCCTTAAGCAGTAATATTACGATACAGTGCAAATGTATCAAGTATAACTGATCTTCAGAGTATGAATTGTCCTAGCATTTGACGAAATAAAATGTTCCGAAACATAGAGATATTAAACAATTTGTCCAAGTACCATAAGAAAGTAACGGTTAAAATATCTAAATTTTAGTGGCCACCTGAGACGTTGAAAATTTCCCCTCTACCAAATGTACTGTATGAGAAAAAACATATTTTAACTTTTTGTATTGTATTTGAAAAGAAATAAATTAGTGATTAATCATCATATAACTCCCAATTTAGAACTCGTCTTTCATTTATGCCATTAGATGTTTAAATGAAGATTTCTACATGTTAAAGAATAACTTTGAGAAGTTACACACACCTGTAGAATCTCTCTCTTCCTCCCACAAACACACACACAAACATATATGTTTGTGTGTGTGGAATTTTTAGGAGAATATAGATTAAGACAATATTTTAACGAAAGTGTGTAAAGAAAATGTACATTATTTAAATAATTCTATCTAATGTCTAGATACATGATAATCGATATCATTAAAGTTGTAAAACAATATTCGGCTTATATTTGAATTTATTAGAAAATGTAAAACATTTTTTCTTTTTAGAAGAATTAAATATTTCTTTCATACTTTGACAAATGACGAATGTAAATAACCTAGCTTGCTGACCAATTTTTTTTCTCTTTTTCTTAATACTATAAGAAATATTTTAATACTACATTTACTGATGGGTACTTTGTGTTGCGCTATCTAATGCACACATTTTTTTCTGCAAGATAATAATTATATTTTAAGCTTTTATTATGTGTTTAGTTACTTTATATTAGATATAATTGAATATATAAAAATAGGCTTTTATTTTCAGTAACTAAAAATTAGAAAATAATCGTTTTTGTTACAAAGATAAAAAACAATTATCTCACTTGTAAAAAATAAAGTTTGCAATTTATAGCATGCTGCCAAATTCTTTGATTAGGTTTCATGAAAGTTTTTAACACTGCAATGGGAAATATATGCTCTCGTTGTTTGTGTTATATTGTATTCACATAATTGAGATTTTTCTCTTTATATATTACATGTTTCCTTTCATATGTAATAGAATGGTTATATTTTTTCTAGGTATTCCATAATCCATATAATTAATATTATAAAAAAGTGTATGATTTTATTTAATCTAAATAGAAATTTTAAAATACTTTTACTTCTGTTAAATATAAATACTGTATCTTTTTAAATCATTTCTAAATAAAGTTTGCAAATTGAAATTAAGATTTTTAATTCTAACCAATTTATATATATATATATATATATATATATATATATATATATATATATATATATATATATATATATATATATATATATATATATATATATACATTCTCACTTGTTACGAAGACATTAAAAAACATATTTCCTTCTCCCTCGAGGAGACAAATTTCTAGAATATTGTCAAATAGTATGACTCAATTTTATATTAAAGAAGTTTTTTTTCCTACTGCATTTCAAAAATTAGCATTCTCAGTATTTCTAAGATCTCGTATTCCTATATTTTTTCATTTTTTTTAATTCCTGGCAGAATATTTTTAAATTTAGTAGATGAGAATATTTTTTTACAAATTCTACTGAAATAAAAGCTATTTTTCTATCTTGTTCGAAAAAGAATTTATGCAGTCGAATGGAAATATTTATATTTGATTATGAAGATGAATTAACTATTTCATAAATTCACATAAATTGCTAAAAATAGATAAATTTTAAAAACATGTATTTTAGTAATTAGTATTTACTTGTATTACTTTCTCTTAATTTTCTCTACTTATATTTTACAGATAAATGTAAAACCGTTTACCGTCAAATTATATAGTATGAAATCTTGAATAGTTAGCATTATATATTATCTTCATTAAAGCGTGTAAACCTATAAAAGACTAGTTATCTGCTTACATAAATTGTTCAAAGGGAAAATTCTTTAGTTGAAAAATATCTTTGAAGTATTAAATGATTTTATCTTCTCATTTATTAATTTAAATTTTACATATGTGAAGATTAATAAAAGTAACGAGCAGTGAATTAACTCAATCCACTAAGGTATGTACATTCAGAAAGTGATTATGAAACATTTTATAAGATATTTCATGATATTATAATATTGTGGTACATCTGAGACCATAATATTTTATAGAAGTTCATTTCGTCTGTTGAAATAATTATTTTCTCAAAATTATAGAAATTATTAAAGTAAACCTTTTGGGTTTAATGTGTGAGTTTTTGATAATGGTATGAAATTAGAATAATTTGCAAAAATTATTAAATGCAAAGCTCAATTTTCTTACTGAATATACATATATAATGCAGGTTAAGTAAAAAAAAATATTGTCTTTAAAGTTTTTGAAAATTTTTTTTAATCTAGGCTCATTTTTCTTACTTTTTTGTAAAGAGTAAAATAAAGTATTGTACCCAAGATAAATTTCAGAGCTCAAATTTCAACTAAAATATTTATTTTGACCAGGAGTGACTGAAGTTTGGTCATTTTAAGTGTCACGTCTGTGTGTATATAATTGTAAACTTTAATTCCAAAGCATTAAATATATATTTTGATCATTCCTGAATATTTCATGACTAGTATTCTCTTGATGATTGTATGTAAGTATGTGCTTACGTTTGTAACATACGTTATCTCACATAATTCAAAAATTATTAGTCATAGAAATTCGAAACAATTTTAGTAAGACGATTTTAATTGATTAAATTTTCCACCTAAAAGTTCTTCTATATCTAATTGTTCACCTCCGCCTTTTAATTGTAATCTGAACTCCATATAGCGAGATTTATCAATCTAATGTTGATTTACAATATGGCGGGAAAAGGATTATAAATGATGTGTTCAAATATTCTAGTTATGATTATTGTAGTATCTAGTTGTGTCTCTCTTCTTTTAAAAAAAAGACTTCATATTGTATAAAGCAGTGTTTCTTAACCTTTTTGACACAAGGGACCACTTTAAAATTTTAAATATTTCAAGGACCCCTCTGTGAAAAAAAATTTGCTTAAACATCATTTATTACAAACAAAAATATGTTTTATTATTTAATTATTTTAACCCTCTCGCTGCGCATCCCGCGATTTCCACGGGAAACATAAATGTAGCAAAATTTGCGCAACCCGCAATTTCCGCGGGCATGCATTTTAGCCTTCTATTTAAATGTGCAACCCGCTCTTTAACCGTTTATTGTTTCATTTTGGCTTTACTGTGATTTTTAATTGTTTATTTAGGGGTAAACTAGCAGGTGGCTTTAATTGTCCACATTTCTGCGAAATATAGAAGAATGTTTTGTAGTATTTTGAGCGCGCTTTTCATAGCTGAAAGATGTCTGGCAGGAAGCGTTTCGCGAGTGATATAACCTATACTCCTGACAATATTTCCGACACTGGTAGCACTTCTGACTCTTATTTCAAGTATATTGAAGATAGTTATAGCGAAACTGATGAGAATTTCTCGGATTCCTCTGTGGATAGGTATGAATCTGAAA
>CM063501.1:148700682-148718182 GCA_032207245.1 Pardosa pseudoannulata
TAATGGTAATCACTATTCCCCGCTGAAAATGCTTTTCTCATGAATGGATGAACCTGGTATACGGTTTTGAAGTAGATCACACACATCAGGGATTGTCCTATGGGGAATAAGGTTCTAATGTGTTCCATGAAAACATTCCTGACAATAAAATACTCCCCTCACTGGATTTTCTCTGTCAAACTGCGCATCCAAAACCCAGGGTTTCCTCTGGAAAGCGGTGTATTTGCACATGCCTTTCCATGTTATGGGCCATGAAACTTAATTCTTCGGGCCATGCAACGGGCCATCCATTTTTCTAATCACCTATTTCGATGTTTCTCCTCCCATTGCAGACGCAGCTAAACGTGACGTGCCGTCAGAGCTGATATATGCTTCAGCATCCGACTGCGTAATACCAGCATTAAAATATTCTGCCAGGTGTATTGAGAAACGCTGTCTGGGTCGCCACGTTTCTAACTGGTGGTGATTACGGCTGTTAGAACTCGTCGGTTATGACGAACAATGCATAGGAATATCCACTCTCCTCTAGAATATATGTCTTATACAACACACCTCTGCCAGGTGACTTGTCATTTTACCATCCAGACACCATTATCAATATGTGCTCACAAGAGAAGGCAGTAAACATCCCACTAAAAGCACTTTTATTATGATATTGATGTTCCAAGTCAACGAGCCATAAAGATTTTACCTTCATCGAAGTCATATAAATCAGAAACCTATCCCATTCAGGAGCTTATCCCATGTAGCTAATTGCGATATGTTTAGAAAAAAAAATGCATAACCTCAGTATGTACTCCAACATTGGTTGAAGTTGTTCCTACGCATTGTTCCTGGGCGAGGTCATAGTTATAAATTGAGGGTGTTGATAATTTAATGATTATTTGGTGTACATCTTGAGGTATATAAAATTATTTTTTTGTGATTTAGGGTATTATTGTGTTATTTTTGAAAATATTCTACTTAAAATAACAAAATTAAAATACTTTCTTTTAATAATTCACTGAATTCTAAATTCTAACTTTTTTAAATGAAACAACTATTTATTTTAATTCAATAAAACAGTTGCAATAAAATTTTTAGTCTTACAATAAAACAGTTGCAATAAAACGTCCTATCCATGTTTGTATTACCTGTATATCTGGTTTGGAGTAGATAAACACAGTGTACTTTTTTTTAACATCAGAACTAGTGAAAATGGGACTAACTTCTTAAAGCCAATTCTGATGGGATACAAAAATTCATTCCTGCCGAAAGATTTGATTATATAACAGCCGTGGCCGATGAGCAGTGTTCTAATATTCGGCTGTGGTTAAGCATATTTCCTGTAGAGAGTATTGGAATCTTCGAGATTCGAAAAAATATATATATCTGTTGGTTGTTATGAAGCTCTCCTAACTTTATTTATTTGGTACCTGAAATCGTCAGCTGTTTTATTTTGGTTGTTCTTTAAGATGGTTTTATTTAGTTTGCGTTGTGTTTAATATTTAATTTTCATACTTTATTTCATCAGATTCTATAAGGAGACGACAAAGATGAATTAAAAATTGATTTTTGGGAATAATTAAATAATTATTTGTTTAAAATAAAACTGGGATATAAAATGGAGAACTGATGAAATACATATGTGATATACAAACCTAACTGATAGAAGGGTACGATGAGAAGAAGTACTAGGATTTGGACAGGTGTTAAGAGATATTTTGGATGAGGTCTCATAAAACAAAATTATGATGGGGATGCTTAGGATTAGGGACTCAATTCGATGGTTGACGGTTTTTAACTGTTCGTCTTGCTGTCGGACACATATTCTCGAAGGATGTGGCAGTGTGTAACTCGCCTATCATTTTTTCGAAGTTCTCTCTACTAGGTTCTGTACAATCGCTGTTAGATCACTCTTCTGCCTCTCCAGTCCTCTTGTTTCTCTTGACCTCGTTCTGTATCAAGTGTTCTATGATACACCTCTCTTCCACACTTGACCAATAAGATCACAAATTACTTTCTTGCTAGAGTAAGAACCCTCAACTTCTTATTTGGCTAATATCTCGTGCCAGTATCTCCTTCGGCAACTCCCACGTTTACATCCCCTATAGGTTATACGTAAAAATACGTCACAGCAAGCTTGGTTCTTGAGTACTCAAATAATTATATAAAAGCACTGTTTTCCTAAGCATCAAATTCTCTGAAATCCTTCTTATACTGTCTGGGATCCCCTCTTCGACTTTAATTTACATCCATAAATCTACCAGGTCTTCCTAAGATATTTACAATGTAATAAGATCTGATTTAGATCTCAAAATTTTAGTTTTGGCATTTTGATTCAAATTTAATTTATTTTTCAAGACATCTAAATCGCCTGAGTACACAGGCTTTTTATAATTTTACAAATTAATTAATATTAAATTTATATGTAAAAGAAAAATATACTTAGAACCTTTAGAGTTAAATAAAATCTGTTATAATGAAATTTTTTAGTCCGTTTATGTGTTGAGTACTTTGAAGTATTATATTTCCTGAACAATACATCTGGATTCTATGTAAATTAAAAGTTCACATTTATTCTGGTTTGTTATAAATTTTCTACTACTATAATATTATACATATGTTGATGTCTAAATGTATTGTACATCTCTAGATATTTTATGCCTTAAATTTATTTCATCCCAAAATTTTAATCTTAAATATTCGTAAATATATTAACATATTAATGAAAGAACATTCATGAAAGAAAATGTAAATATATGTGTGTGTTTGTGTATTTCATAAAAGTCCATTGATTTTAACTTTTAAAATGTGTGTATGTATATGTATATTATATATATATATATATATAATATATATATATATATTTCATATATATATATATTTCATAAAAAGTCCATTATATTATTAACTTTTAAAGTGTATATATATATATATATATATATATATATATATATATATATATATATATATATATATATATATATATATATATATATATATATATTATATATATATATATATATATATATATATATATATATATATATATATATATATATATATATATATATATATATATATATATATATATATATATATATATATATATATATATATATATATATATATATATATATATATATATATATATATATATATATATATATATATATATATATATATATATATATATATATAAGGTATATATATATATATATATATATATATATATATATATATATATATATATATATATCTATATTTATATATATATTATATATTTATATATATATATATATGTGTGTGTGTGTGTGTTATATATATGTTATATATCTATGTATATATATATATATATGTATTTATGTGTATATATGTATATATATATATATATATATATATATATATATATATATATATATAATATATATATATATATATATATATATATATATATATATATGTATATATATATATGTATATATATATATATATATATATATATATATATATATATATATATATATATATATATATATATATATATATATATATATATATATATATATATATATATATATATATATATATATATATATATATATATATTATATATATATATATATATATATATATATATATATATATATATATATATATATATATATATATATATAACATGATACAGTTAAAGTTTAGGAAAAAACTACAAAAGGATTTAATAAAATATAAATTGTATTTTCATTTTTTATTATGAATTACGTTTTCAGTTAATACTAAAATTTACTAACTTTCTTTACTTTAATTTTTATTTACTAATTTACTTTATATATTTTAAACTAATTGTAGAAGACACTGAAACCTGAACATTTATATAGGCTGTAATAACAACTAAAATATATGGGATGATTTTCTGATTGCTATCTATGAAAACTGCTGCAATAAAGTTTTAAACACGAGATAAGATAATTTATTGGCAGTTAATTCATTGAAGAATTTATGTTATTACGACATTAAAAGGTTTTATTACGATTTATCGCATAGATAACAGTTTTCACTCTTTTATTATAAATGATATTTATTCGTAGCATAACAAGTTAAACATTTATTTACTCTATCATTTATTCATTCAATAGGATGTAACTTTATGAAAAATGAATTTTAAAAATTATATTTTTATATTATCATAAATAAATATAACTTCCATTTTGAAAAGCTTTTTAAAAGTTCTGTAGCAATTTTATGATGTTTAAACCTGATTAAATATTTAGAATAATTTCTACATTTTTTTAAAAAAGTTAATTTTTTCTAACATGAAATGAAGAATAAAAACATATATGTAATATTTCTTTATGAAATGTTTATGGACTCTTATATGGACTTAGTCTCGTCTCCACAATCCGCTTTCTTTTCTGGACACTAAGATGTTAAAACGTGTATGGTCAAAAATTCCTCGACTAGTGCATGCATGCCTCCATACACGCGGGAGACATTTTTAACATGTTCCTGTTCATTTTTCGAATAAAGATTTATTTAGTAGACCGGATATGAGTCCTACATTTTTTCTCGCTTTTTTCTAGAAAACTATGAATTGTACAGGTATAGTACTTTGGTCATTTTTTATGTATTACAAAAACAAATATTTCTGCGCAGACTTTATCCGGTCTTCCTGGGACACCCTGTATATGTAATACACCTACACAACTATTTATACAATTTTAAAATACACCGGAATGGTTATGTATAATCTATTGGAATGTGAAATAATGTGAAAGTTTCCGTAACTTGTACTTTAAAATATTATTTTAACCCATAGACCGGTCGCGTCGATGGGGGATCGACAGAGCGTTTTTGTTCATAAACGGACTGGTCGAACCCATCTAGTTCGTTTTGTCTACTTTTATTTTGGCAAGGCCTATACCCTCCCGACGGGGGTGATCTGTTTAAAATTTGTCACGCCGTTAACGTGTCATCAAACTATTCAGGCACTTTTTCTACTTTCAGTGAAATACACTGCGGTTTTCCGCTCTATTCATGCTCCGCTCTATTCATGAGATCTTGCAAATACACACAAATAACACCCACTAAATTTTGGCTACGAATTTTTTTATGTTCCATTATATAAAACCTTCTTTTTATATATACATTTGTAATAATTAGTGCTTGTCCTCTATTTTACTTCAGCTTTGTACATATCTATGAGAAATATCATTACAAACGCACATTCGTATTTATCATTCCCAGATTAGTTCGTAAATCCAAGACAAAATTATATGTATGTCCCAGGTTGTGATTTATCTCAAATTTTATTTTAAGTACATATATAAAATTAAAAACAGATATTCTTCAATTTGTGCTGGAGATGTTTAATTAAAAACATTATTTTTAATATCACCTAAAAGACAAAAAAATAAAAAATTAAATTTGTACTTTTTTTGTATGTATAATATTTTAGAAACATTTCTGAGGAAAAGAATCATTGCAAAGCGATTATAATTATAAAAAAAGCAACTTTGTGTCGCGGAACTCCACTACCTTGAAGGGAAAATAACATAAAAGTACCCTGACAACTTTCAAACGGGCAACATTTAAACGGTATAATAATTTCCTTCTAGAATTAACAAAAGGGGTGACTGCTTTAAAAGAGAAAGTGTGGGGAGAGTGGTCTGTGGATGGGTTAAATAAAGAAGCGCAATTATTGAAAATATAAAAAGGAATCCATTATATGGCTATTTCTTATATATACATTTTTAAAACTGCTCTATTTAAAAACAAAAACTTGTTGAAAGTTAAATTTGTAAAAGTCATGTGAAAATAAGGCATTAAATGTATTTTTTATTAAATTCTTACTTCTTTTTATAAAATACAAATATTCTGTATCAGCAAATAATATTATAGATCACCAATTTTATGCTTTAGTGACTTATTTGGATAGCATACTACTGTTTTTGTTTTCTATTTTACTCTGTTTGTGCAACTATCATATTCATGACTTTAAGAGCTTTAAGAATAGCACTTGCATCAGTATAAATAGTTTAAATATCTATATTCTACTCTCAACTAAATATGAAAATTGTAAACGGCGACTTCACTAATATATGATAGATACGATAAAAAGATATAAATTTCAACTACAAAATTTTTTTCAAAATCAATTCTGTAATAGTTAATTCGCTTTACATTAAGCCATTACTAATTTAAAACGATTAATAGGTTGTTGTTGTTGTTTTTTTAATTTCTACATGCAGTTTTAATAATCATGAATCTCAAAAGTTTAACGAAAATTTCATTTTTCTTTTACATATCACTGATTTCCATATTTTAAGATTTTCCTTTTTTCTGCACTAGTTTAAGTTTAAAAGAGAAATTCAAATGTCATTCATACGGATTTTAAGGTTTATGAAGGACATTTGAATATAATTTTAAATTTCCTTGTATCAAAAGTGCATTTTTAACACTTTTCTGTTTACACATTTCTGCATCTTTTAAATTTTAAAATAAAAGTCATAAAATATAAACTTGAATCTTCAGTACAATTTAAAGATTAACATTTTTTTAATATCTTTAGAAAAAATTATATCACAATAAATATATCTAAATGCCTGCAGTCTACCTACATGAAAATACTAAAATCAGAAACAACGACCTTCTTAAAATAGGATAACAACTTTCATAAAATAATTTTCATTGAAAAAAAATCTCAAAATTGAACTCGTAAAAGACAAGTTGCTTTACACTAAATCGATATTAATTAAATACGACTAATAAATTTTATTTATTAGAGGGGATTTTAAGATTTCGGGAGCTCCTATTTCAACGAAATCTCCATTTTTCTTTTACATATCAATAATTTTCATGTTTTGATTTTTTTTTCTGTACTAGTTTATGGATTTGAAAAGAAAATCAAATTACATTCATACATCTTTTAATATTTATGAATGACATTTGAATTTAATTTTAAATTTTCTTGTATAAAAAGTGCCTTTTCATCAATTGTCTGTTTTTCATTTTTTAAAATTTAAATATAAAAAGCCTAAAAAAGAAATTTGAATATGTAATAAAATTTAAAGAATAACATTTTAAAAATCTCTATATTTAAATATATCTACATAATTTATCTATATAATTTAAATATATCTTTATAACATTTTTCTTTTATATATCAATGCTGTTCATATTTTACATTTTTCCTCTTTTCTGTACTAGTTTATGGCTTTCAAAAAATTCAAATGTCATTCATACAGCTTTTAATATTTATGAATGATATTTGAATTTAATTTTAAATTTTCTTGTATAAAAAGTGCATTTTCTACAATTTTTTATTTTTCATTTTTTTGTTTAAATTTCAATATAAAAAGCCTAAAAAAAAGTCTTGAATGTGTATTAAAATTTAGAGATTAACATTTTAAAAATCTTTCGAAAGAATTTTATCGCTATAAATATGTTTAAATGCCTGCAATCTACCTACACGGAAATATAAAAATTTGAAACGAAGTCATTACTAAAATATAATAAACATTTTTATAAAAATAGTTTTCATTTTAAAATTAATAGTTATCATTCATAATATGGAATTTGTAAAAGTTAAGTCGCTTTCCACTCAATCATTATTAATTAAATACAAATAATGAATTTTATTTCCTCCAGGGAATTTTAAGAATCACAAAGCTCCTATTTCAACGAAATTTCTATTTTTCTTTTAGATATCAATGATGTTCATATTTTACTTTTTTCGTCTTATCAGTACTAATTTATAGATTTCAAAACAAATTCAAATGTCATTCACACAGCTTTTAATATTTATGAATGACATTTGAATTTAATTTTAAATTTTCTCGTATAAAAATTGTATTGCTATAAATATGTTTAAATGTCTGAAATCAATCTACCTAGAAACATAAAAATTAAAAAGGAGGATATTACTAAAATATAACTACTAAAAATACACTTTACTAAATATACACTCTTATAAAATAGTTTTCATTTTAAAATTAATAGTTTTCATACTCAAAATGGAATTTGTAAAAGCTAAGTCAATTTACACGAAACTATTATTAATTCCTTTCTATTAATAAGTTTTATTTCCTCAAGGAAATTTTAAGAATAGCGAATCTCTAAGCTTTAACGAAATATTCATTTTTCTGTTACGTATCACTGATTCTTAATTTTTATGTTCAGTCATTTTTCTGTGCTAGATTAATGATTTAAAATTATAGGTATATACATTCAATTTCAAACTCCCTTATATTTAATGAACCTTTTTCCATAATTTTCTGCTTACGTATTTTTAAACTTTCATGTAAAATGTCTATTAAAGAGTTTTCAATGTCTCGATGAATTTAAGATTTACGATATTAAGAGCTATGGAAATAACACTTGTATCACAGCAAAAATGTATCTACAAACGCAGATATACGAAAATTATAAATGGAGATTTTCCTAATATATGATAAATCATTTTATAAAAAATACTATTATTTAAGAGTCATATGAATCACACAGAAAACTTATAACAACATTATCATTTTCATACGTAGAAATTACAAGTTTTACAAACAAAATTTTTTAAACATAATTAAAAAAAATATTTCTCTTTACATACATATATCATTTATTTTTGAAACAAAACAATATTTTTGTTATAATGTTTTAATAAAAATACTTTGGTGTTAGCAAAAATTATATTAAAGCTAGGGTACATAGGTAAAAAAAATCAGTTTAAGACGAAGTGTTTCTTTTCAAACATACTACAATATCTCAAAATAACTTAAAACCAAAATTTGCGTATATTTAAAATACATATATACATATATATATATATATATATATATATATATATATATATATATATATATATATATATATATATATATATATATATATATATATATATATATATATATATATATATATATATATATATATATATATATATATATATATATATATATATATATATATATATATATATATATATATATATATATATATATATATATATATATATATATATATATATATACATATATATATATATATATATATATATATATATATATATATATATATATATATATATATATATATATATATATATATATATATATATATATGTATATATATACATATATATATATATACATATATATATACATATATATTATATGTATATATATATATATATATATATATAATATATATATATATATATATATATATATATATATATATATATATATATATATATATATATATATATATATATATATATATATATATATATATATATATATATATATATATATATATATATATATATATATATATATATATATATATATATATATACTTATATAACAGTTATAAATTAAAAGTTTATTAATGCAAAAAGGATATTGCGAAATATACATGAAAATTTAAGTTTAAGTGGAAGAAAATTATATTCTATACACCTGTAAAAATTTATGGTAAATGTTAAAACTTTTTAAGATAATTTTCGCATTACATGGAAAAATACCAAATTGAGGAAATTCAAGTTAAAGTTTTGTAAATTTAACTTTGTTCACAGTAATCAGCTGACACGTTTTTAATCACATCTCCTCTATTTATTGGTACGTTTTAAGCGGGTTCTTTTAAAATGTTCATAAATGAACCCTTTTTCACATGTTTTGTTTTATTAAGTCGAATTGTTTTGTCGATGTAACAGTCGTATGATACAGTTACCCAAAGAAATAACCGAATATATTGATAGATTTCAACTACGATACCTAAAAATTTGATTCATAGCGTTTAATTATAAAAATTAAAATATGGCTTTTTCTTTCTTCCCCGGTATCAAAAATAAGTAGGAGGTTATATTCAATCTGAATTAGATTATTATTAAAACTGTCGTGTTTGCAAAGGGCGCCTCGATTTGGAAACGATTTCAACAAAATCCGATTTTAAATAGAATTCTGATTTATAAAAATATGCCTTTTTCGCAAATCTTAATAAAAAATGTAAAACATATATTTCAAGTAGGCTGTCGTAATCACACTTCGTTTTCTTATTTTCTTATCGTCCTGCTCCTTATTTTTAATTCTTTAAGGGGGAGAAGGGACAATGAAAAAATGAATTTTTCTTTGTTCCTATATTATAAGCAAACTATATCAACTTAAACTTTTAATAACTTTTCAGATATCGTAGCTCAAATCTGTTGATTTATTAAGATTTATAATTGGGAGACTGCACCTTAAAAAAGTTACCTCAAAATTGTATTTGTAAAATTTAATTCGCTTCACAGTAAGCCAGTACTAACTGAAGACTAATAATAATTTTTATTGTCACTAGAAAATTTTATGAATCACAAATATCCTATTTTAACGAAATCTCAATTTTTCTTTTACATATCACAGATTTTTAATCTTTCTCTCCTTTTTTTTCTGTGTTAGTTTAAGATTTCAGATTTTAAAACCTTTATGAATGGCATTTGTATTCAATTTCAAACTTTCTTATTTTTGGATCGCCTGTTCCACACATTTCTGTTTATTGATTTTTAAACTTTAATATAAAGGGCCTAAGAAAAGAGACTTGCATGTGTTGTTTCAGGAATAATAAATAAGCGAAACTTCTTTTCAGGCAAACTGTGAAGGCACAAAGTCTGAGGAAGAAAAGTATAAAATAAAATAAAGTAAAAATGTTATTCGGAACAGGAAAGCCATTCTTCCTTCGTTTTGGTATTCTTCGCTTACTCAGTAACAACCAGTTTAAGGAATTTTTGAACTGCCTTTTAAATTCCAAAAACATTGTATATCACTTAAAGTTCGTAAAATTTAACTGAATTGTTTTGAAAAGCATTTGTGTCTCAAAAACTGGTGTTTTCTCTATTAAATTTTGGTCCACAAAAGAGTTTTATATAAACGTAAGTGAATAATAGATCTTTTATTCACCTAAATATGATAAAATAAAGCTAGGAAAATGTATGTTCGAAATAAGCTATATAAACAATGTATGTAAGGTAAATACTTATTTATAAATATATTAATTAAGGTTTATTCAGGTTATATATATAAATATATGTGTTTTCTCTATTACATTTTGGTCCACAAAAGAGTTTTATATAAACGTAAGTGAATAACAGATGTTTTATTAACATAAATATGATAAAATAAAGCTAGGAAAATGTGTGTTCGAAATAAGCTATATAAACAATGTATGTAAGGTAAATAACTATGTATAAATATATTAATTAAGGTTTATTCAGGTTATATATATATATATATATATATATATATATATATATATATATATATATATATAATATATATATATATATATATATATATATATATATATATATATATATATATATATATATATATATGTATGTATATATATATATATATATATATATATATATATATATATATATATATATATATATATATATATATATATATATATATATATATATATATATATATATATATATATATATATATATAAACTAAATAAAAATTCATTGAAGATAATGTATTCTTCCACAAAAAAATACGTCATAAAATCGGGATTTTCACAAGTACATTAATATAGAAATCTATCAAGTAAACAAATAATACACAAGTATCGTTCCAAATATTAATAAAATTTCTTCGAGTATAAAAATGATAAGTTACCCATACTTAGGCAACAAGATATTTTTTCTCAAAACATCAAATAATAAATTTTTAATACCTCAAATTCCCTGTTATTTAAAAAGGTAATTTTGTATTTAAATTGATTTATCAGGATGTCATAAAGAATATAAAAAAGTAACTGTAAATATATCACTAAAGTATAATCACTAAAGATAATATTGTGTATTTTTACAACGAAAAGGATATATATATATATATATATATATATTAGAACTCATAATAATATAATTTCTAAACAACCAGGAGATCTATAGATAATTACTAATGAACAGATAGCCTAAAGATATTAAGACTATTTTAAGTCCATCTAAAAGTAAAAGTGGCAAGAGAACCGTATTTTCAGAGTACATTAGATCTGATAGATCATAAAAAAAATAGTTTAAATTTATCCTTAGAAATATGATACCGAAATAGTTTATTCATGTGCAAGGATATAGATGTCAATCCAAATAATAGAATGTTTGATAGTTCATAAAGATAATAGTTTAAATTTATCCTTAGAAAAATTACACCCAAATAGTTTATTCACGTGCATTTAAATGTCAATCCAAATAATAGAATTTTGAATGATGGGAACAGTACTGAATAAATTCATGAAATTGAAAAACATGTGTAATTATTTATTTAATTCTTCTTTATAACTATTAAACAGAGCGTATACTTTTAAGTAAACAAAAAAATTTGACGTTACTTTCAATGGAGCAAGAACTTTATTTTATTTAAACTTCTCACTGCCAAAAGAATAGGGTCTAAAAATCTAAGGTGACTGGTCGATTAATTTCGAATAATTACACACACTTATGTATATATAATATATATATATATATATATATATATATATATATATATATATATATATATATATATATATATATATATATATATATATATATATATATATATATATATATATATATATATATATATATATATATATATATATATATATATATATATATATATATATATATATGTGTGTGTGTGTGTGTATTAATATCATTACCTAAGCCCTAAAGTCTACCCAAAATTATCCCTTTTCCCCATTCATTATTCTAAATCTTAATTTCTTCTTTTTATATTAATCATATTTTCATATCCATGCAATTTGAACGAGGATGTTTTCATTTCTTTAGCCGAACCTCGTAATTCTTTCTTTGATTCTGAAAACAAAAATGATATTGCTGGCATTTTAATGAGGAAGCAATAACTCTCACAGGAATATCTGTAACGATCACCAATTATACTCATCTGAAACACCACATTTTGGCAGTTGTCTCTAAAGTAAAGTTACTCTCTTTAAGCAATTAACTATCGGTTCAGCATTTTCCCACGTCACCTAAACCCCACATGGCATTTGATCATCTCTCTCGTAAAAGGTTGACGTAAGAGAGAAAATTCTGTCACCGTCCGATTCACATGCATCTGAATTTCATCCTATTTTGATCAGATGAAATAAAGATTATGTTCGGCCACGACGATTGATGTGTTTCTTCAGGACAGACGTTTAGCGGCAAACTTGGCAGCCCAGTATGCCCAGGCTGAGAAAAATAATAGGGATAAATTTAAAAGAGGTTTTCAAGTATAAATTTGGACCCTGGTTTGTTCCCCATTGTTACACATATATAAGAATCCTGGCTTGAATCTGTTGTTATTTATCACTTGTATGGTGACATATAATAAGACCGTTAGACAAACAGAAAATTTAGATTGTTTTGAATAATGTCCAGTCCGCTTAAGTAATTAGATGCCATTTTAAGCATGATATAATTTCATTTTTAAAAATTATTGCGATAAAAAGTTATTAGTACTGCAAATGTACACAGTAGAGTGAAATGAAATACCATAAAAAGTAAAGCTATTTGTCATAAATTCAGTTTATAATCCCATTTAAATAATAAATTTATGTGAATCGAAAATCATTTATCAAATATCATTATAAATCAAAAAAAAATTATGTGAATTGTAAATAATGAAATATACTCTATAAAAGGATAGATTGTTGATATAATTCTCATCTACTTTTTTTTAAAAGAAAACCTCATTCCAAAAGAATCATCAAGCTTCCATAAATTATATTTAGCTGTTAAAATGTTTATAGATATAGAAGATTTAAAGCATCCTAAATCCTAAAAGTAATATAAATACTAATGCCTGTTTAGTCTTTCACAGTACCAAATATTTTTTTCCCTTTTTTTTTTTGGTCTATTTCTAAATAATAAGGCTTCTAACGAGGTTTTATTTTTAAAGTGAAACGTTTTGGATGATTTAAATTCAAAAGTAAGATATTTTACTTGCATAGAAGTAACAAATTCCCTTATTTTATTTGTAATATTATGATATACAATCAAGAAATTAATATATTCAAAATTATAAAAGCTACTATAAAAATATTTACATTTTTCTCCATTTATTTTATGTGCTTATTCAGAATTATTTTACCTATTTAACCTTAACAATAATTTTTAATGAAATTAACTCACAGGAATATCTCAGTACATATGTTACAATATTAGGCAATATCAATCTGTTTTACTGTAATATTTGCTTATAGCACTCCTTTATACATTTAAATATCCATAAAACTCATGTTTCCTACAATGTTTTTATTTATGTTAAATAATATGCTAAGTACCTGAATAATGCATAATTCCTATTTATTCTCTATGAATATTTTTCACAATACAATTTATTTCTTCTTTTCTTTAGACTTTTTTTGTCTATATGGTAATTGTAATTGCTCTTAAAATAAAATTAAAAAAAAGAAGTATTTAATTCAGATTGAAAAATAAAAAATAGCTTATTTTTATTACTTTTTATATATTTTCAGGACGTAAAAAATATACCAAAACATGAAAACTATAAATCAAATCAATTTCATTTTCTTAGAAATAGTCTCAATAATACACTAGAAGATTTTAGATTTTAGGCAGTTTAATCTATTTTTGCTTAAAATATCATTCTAAAGAAATATTTACTGTGCATTAGATACAAACTAGAAAAGAAAAAAAGTTTTAAATTGATTTTTAAAATTCCCTTGGTAAAAATAAAACATCGTTTAAATCCGAACACTGTTTCTCAAAGGAAAAATCTGTTATGCAGGCAAACAGAGAGTGATACATTATGATACAAGAGAATGACTTAATTTTATCTTTTTTTTCTCGGAAAATACTTTTTTAAACTTTTTGCCACAGACGATGTAGTATACCATGTATTATTAATAGGGTTTTTATTTTTTTTTATTCTTTTTTTACAATATTACGTTCCGATTTCTTATACATTAAGAAAATATTGTAAAACATTTTTATAACAACAAATTGGTATATTCTGATATATCCCAATAGTAAACCAAAATAAAAAATTTAACTAATTAAATGTTATATATCTACGAATTCGTATATAAATCTTAACTAAATAAACATCAACTAAGAGTAACACAACAAATCAAAACAATTGTTAATTGTGATTATCAAAATATATGTTTTAATATTATATTTATTATATAATACTAAAATGCAACTTATGTTATTAGAATAATAGTAATAAATTGTTAGAGTGGTAATATTGATAATTAAACTAACAAAAGTTTAACAAATTTTAAATATACATTAAAATTTAATTAAATTTTAATTTATATTTAAAACTGTATTTTTATCAATGTAATCTAATAAAGTAATATATTATTCTAATTGTATAGTTTAAAATAAACATATAATTTTTACACACACACTCATGTTTGTTTCGTGTATAACACTCGTTATCAAAAGGGTTAATCCCGACCCCCGGGGGACGGTCGATCAATAATTATGGACAGTGAAATTCTTTGGCTTTCAAACATAATTCTTTTCGCTTTCAAACATAATTTCAAGTATATCCAACATGATATTATATTAATTACCTTATTTATACAGTAATAAAATGAATTTTCCAGTAATAAATCAAACATGAGACGGTACTAAGACCAGTAATTTTCAACCCCTATGTTTTCATTTTTGAAATTAGACGGAACTCCAGAAAAATATATTTAATTAATAGCATTCATTTGAGGGTTGCTTAAGCTCTTTTCATTAACAAAGATTTGGTGTATAACTTTATAGAAGAAAAGACATATTTTACCTCTTATAATTGAGTGTATCTCTTTCCTTATACTTTAAATTAAAGGACTTTTACAAGGAGGGAGTTGAACCCGTTTTGGCTCCGTAGGGGGGGGGGTAGCTTAAAAATGTTGAAACTCAATCGTCTATAATATATGCATGTATATATATATATATATATATATATATATATATATATATATATATATATATATATATATATATATATATATATATATATATGCATATATGTATATATATATGTATATATATATATATGTATATATATATGTATATATATATATATATATATATATATATATATATATATATATATATATATATATATATATATATATATATATATATATATATATATATATATATATATATATATATATATATATATATATATATATATATATATATGTGTGTGTGTGTGTGTGTTTGCGTGTAACATGGCGAAATTAATTCCCCCGAGTACAACAAAAATTTAGCCCTATTGTTCTTACTTACCAGGTCTTGCTGGGCAAGGGGAAACGTAAGCAACTATCAGTAATGATATTCAGTTCCATTCCTTAAAAAGAACCTTAGTTCGACGTGGGACCTAAACTTTTATTTCCGAACTACAAAAAAAAATGATATGTTACTTTGTCAAAGACAGAAAATTTAAGGAATTATGGAAAACATTTTCTTTTACAGAAGTGCACCTGACAGCGAGATGTGGAGACGAATACCTTTCCAGAGAAAGTAGCTTAGCCATCGTTATTATAGATAAGACAGAAACTTAGATAATTGTAATTTTTTTAATTATTATAATTTTTTAGACAGCAGGAAAACAAGGTAAGTGGGCAGAAAATTAGAATGTATTTCAGAACTATCTTTGAAAGACTGCTAAAAGAATTTTAAATCATCGAACACTCTTTTATATACGATATTTATGGGGTGTGAAAATATATATCAAGGAATAAGAATAAGAAAGAGGAGAATTTTTAAGAGATATTTTAGGTATAATAAATTTGATATTTTACATATCTATCTATCTATCTATCTCTCTTCTATATATATATATATATATATATATATATATTATATATATATATATATATATATATATATATATATATATACTTATATAACAGTTATAAGTTAAAATTTTATCAATGCAAAAAGGATATTGCGAAATATACATGAAAATTTAAGTGGAAGTTTAAGTGGAAGAAAATTATATTTTATACACCTGTAAAAATTTATGATAAATGTTAAAAACTTAGAAAAAAATTGTTATATTAAAAATTAAATTAAACAAGAGTTACAATACAAGGTGGAATTTTAAGTTTTTCTGTACTTTAGTGAAGAGACCGGATGCAGCATATTTTTAAACGGTTGGTATTAGTGATTCAAGAAAGAGGCTTGGATCTTTAATATCAAGAACCATACTTCCTTTCCCTGAAGCACGTTCTTGCACCTCATTTAAAAACTTTATAACTTCCTATGGCGTAACAAAAACACAGAGAAAAAACGAAATTTATGTATACTCTCAATTGATACTTTCTGCACGAACTCTCTTGTACTTGTCACACATTTTCTGTAATATATATGCATAAAAACGCCTTTTTTTCATACTTGTGTTTTATTATAAATTTTCGCGCAACTGGTAGAGTAAACAGGTTTCACTTTCATTTTCCTTTTTCTACATTTTTTAGGTTTTTTTTTACGCTAGGCATAAAATATTTTTAAAAGGTATGTGTA
>CM063501.1:148725682-148775682 GCA_032207245.1 Pardosa pseudoannulata
TTTTCCAGCTATAATTTAATGAATAATTACGACTTCTTTAATCCTTTTTATTTTAATATTGAAATTTAAACATAATAATTTAAATGGTTCTTTTAATATTACCTATTACTTATATACTTGTATGTTTGTTGTAATAGATGTTTTATTTTTGTTTAAGCAGAAATATTTTCATTGATCCTTTGATTCTCCAATTCTCCATCATTTAATGAATAATTACGATTTCCCTAATCCTTTTTTTAAAAACAAAAATAATTTTAATGGTGCTTTTAATATTACCTATTATTTATATATTATTATCTTTGTTGTAAGAGATGTTTTATTTTTTAAGCAGAAATATTGTAATTGTTCTTTTGATTCTCCAACTATAATTTAATGAATAATTATAATTTCCCCAATCCTTTTTTTTTAAATTTTTGTATTGAAATATCAAAAAAAATAATTTTAATTGTGCTATTAATATTACCTGTTATTTATATACTTTTATGTTTGTTGGAAGAAATGTTTTATTTTTGTTTAAGCAGTGGTATTGTCATTGTTCTTTTCATTCCCCAACTATAATTTAATGAATAGTTACGATTTCCCTAATTCCTTTTTTTAATTTTAATATTGAAACTTATATAATTTCAATGGGGCTTTCAATATTACCTATTATTTTTATAATTTTATGTTTGTTGAAAGAGATCTTTTATTTTTGTTTAAGCAGAAATATTGTTATTTTCGATTCTCCAACTGTAATTTAATTATAATTACGATTTCCCTAATCTTTTTTCATTTTAATATTGAAATTTAAAAATAATAATTTTAATGGTGCTTTTTAATATTACCTATTATTTATATACTTTTATGCTTGTTGTAAGAGATGTTTTATTTCTGTTTAAGCAGAAATATTTTCATTGATCTTTTGATTCTCCAACTACAGTTTAATGAATAATTACGATTTCCCTAATCCTTTTTTAAATTTTAATATTGAAACTGAAAATAAATAATTTTAATGGTGCTTTTAATATTACCTATTATTTATATAATTTTATTTTGGTTGCAAGAGATGTTTTATTTTTGTTTAAGCAGAAATGTTGTTATTGTTCGATTCTCCAATTATAATTCAATTAATAATTACGATTTCCCTAATTCCTTTTTCTAATTTTAATATTGAAATTTTACAAAAATAATATTAATGGTTATTTTAATATTACCTATTATTTATGTAGTTTTATGATTGTTGCAAGAGATGTTTTATTTTTGTTTAAGCAGAAATATTGTCATTGTTATTTTGATTCTCCAACTATAATTTAATGAATATTTGCAATTTCCCTAATCCTGTTTTAAATTTTAATATTGAAATTAAAAAAAAAATAATTTCAATGGTGGTTTTAATATTATCTATTATTTATATACTTTTATGTTTGGTGTAAGAGATGTTTTATTTTTGTTTAAGCAGAAACTTTGTCATTGCTCTTTTGATTCTCCAACTCTAATTTAATGAATAATTACGATTTACCAAATCCTTTTTTTAATTTTAATATTGAAATTTAAAAAAATAATTTTAATGGTGCTTTTAATATTACCTATTATTTATATACTTTTATGTTTGTTGTAAGAGATGTTTTATTTTTGTTTAAGCAGAAACATTGTCATTGTTCTATTGATTCTCCAACTATAATTTAATAAATAATTGCAATTTCCCTAATCCTGTTTTTAATTTTGATATTAAAATTTTATCAAAATCATTTTAATGGTGCTTTTAATATTACCTATTATTTATATACTTTCATGTTTGGTGTAAGAGATGTTTTATTTTTCTTTACGCAGAAACTTTGTCATTGCTCTTTTGATTCTCCAACTCTAATTTAATGAATAATTACAATTTACCTAATCCTTTTTTAATTTTAATATTGAAATTTAAAAAAATAATTTTAGTGGTGCTTTTAATATTACCTATTATTTATATACTTTTATATTTGTTGTAGGAGATGTTTTATTTTTGTTTAAGCAGAAATATTTTCATTATTCTTTTGATTCTCCAGGTATAATTTAATGAATAATTACGATTTTTCTAATCCTTTTTTTAAAATTTTAATACTGAAATTTAAAAAAAAATAATTTTAATGGTGCTTTTAATATTACCTATTATTTACATACTTTTATGTTTTTTTGTAAGAGATGTTTCATTTTTGTTTAAGCAGAAATATTGTCATTGTTCTTTTCATTCCCCAACAATAATTTATTGAATAATTAAGATTTCCTTAATCTTTTTTTTTATTTTAATATTGAAATTTAAAAATAATAATTTTAATGGTGCTTTTTAATATTACCTGTTATTGATATACTTTTATGCTTGTTGTAAGAGATGTTTTATTTCTGTTTAAGCAGAAATATTTTCATTGATCTTTTGATTCTCCAACTACAGGTTTAATGAATAATTACGATTTCCCTAATCCTTTTTTTAATTTTAATATTCAAACTTAAAAAAATAATTTTAATGGTGCTTTTAGTATTACCTATTGTTTATATAATTTTATTTTGGTTGCAAGAGATGTTTTATTTTTGTTTAAGCAGAAATGTTGTTATTGTTCGATTCTCCAATTATAATTCAATTAATAATTACGATTTCCCTAATTCCTTTTTCTAATTTTTAATATTGAAATTTAAAAAAAATAATTTTAATGGTGTTTTTAATATTACCTATTATTTATATACTTTTATATTTGTTGTAGGAGATGTTTTATTTTTGTTTAAGCAGAAATATTTTCATTGTTCTTTTCATTCCTCAACTATAATTTAATGAATAATTACGATTTCCCTAATCCTTTTTTGATTCTAATATTGAAATTTAAAAAAAAATTTTAATTACCTGGTAGTTATATACTTTTAAAACTAATTTATTCTCATTTTAGTTCAATCTACGGGAAAATGAAATATTATATTAGAAATATATCTACAGGTAGTTAAAATTCTAATGCAAAACGTTTATTCTTTTGAGCTATTAGTTAGTATTAGTTTAAAACTTAGGTTTATTGAAAATGTTACATGCTCTTTTTTACACCAAATGCATCACCTGTGAAAGGATCTCTTTCTCCACTAGGGGTCGAGTACTAATTTGATGAAACACATCTACTCGACTATTGTCGAGAAGGTCTCTGTGCGTTTCCGGTTTGGTGGTATTTTGATCACAATGTCTGTCACTCAATTCAACATAACTCCGAGGTTTAATTACTAAAAACTAGCATGAAGTCTGTTGAATCTCGTAACACATTTATAAAACTAAATATTAATTGGGCTCTGGTGCATCTATCTTGCTTTACGATGCTTAACGGCTGTCAAAAAAGTAAATAGGAAGTCAAAATAATCTCACAGGGATATTTTAAAACTATAACAACACATTTATTCACTTTCTAAAAAACTAGCAACATTCGCCGAAGCGAACCAAAACTTAAAACTAAAAAGAATAACAATTTACAGCGTTTCCACAAAACTGAATACAAACTGAAAACATTGTAATTTCGATAGTGGCTTCAACATATTTCGTTATTTCCGCGCGAGGGGTGTTCGCAACTAAGCCCGTCATATGACGGAATTAGTAAAATTTATAATTTTAGACAATTGTGAAGTTCCCTATGAGGCAGTTAAAAAATGTTTTGTTTTTTGGATGAGAATTAGCTGAAGCATGCTCAATAATTTGTTTATCTTCATACTCCTCTAATGTCTCCCGATACTGCGAATGCAGTTTAGAATCACGTTGAATTCATTTAGTCAAACTGTGTGGTTATTTTTAAAAAACAAAATCACAAAGGAACAAACTTCTTATTTTTAAAAAGATTTATTAACTATTTAACGATAGATATTTATTAGTCGGTGAAATAGACTCATAGACTTTTATGAAAAGAATTTGTTCTTAATACCGTTGATAAAATGTTCCTTACGACAAAAAATAATCGATGATTAAATTTAAAACTCTCATATATGTACCTAATCTATTATTTATGCCAAATATAAAAGAAAAGTATTTACGTAATATCTAAGTTAAGTAATAAAACGTATGAAAATAATGCAGAAGGTATGGCTAAAATAAGAAATGGATAAATGAGATGGTTAAAGAAATGACGTCATAATGATAGAAAAAAAAATTTTAATGTTACCTATTTATTATATCATAAACTTAATTGCCTGCTCTTAACCGGGGAAATTAAGGCTTCAAATAATTGCATTAAACGCTCGAAAATGAGGGAAGGGGGACTTCGAATGTTTTAAAGGCTAACTTTGAATTTTGCTAACCCTAACTCATGAAAAATCCAATATGGATGCCCCTATCCATTCCAGGTCCAACCGCTTCAGACATTCAAGGACAGACTGACAAATAACTTATGTTATTATTATATAGGTAATTACCAATCTCTTACGAACCCATTCGACTTCTGAATTGAATATTAATCCTCTCTCCTTCTCGTTCCATGGGCGGCAATTGATTTTTCTGTGTATAGGTTGACGAAACTAAATACTATAGATGTCTATTTAATGATGAAACTATTTGAGTATCTAATGTTGAAATTCGAGATTGGTCGATATTGCCTATTGACCAAATTGTCAGTTTTTTCACTTACCGTCTTAGTGTGTGAGGTGTACCACTAGGAGGATTTACATAAGACTTTCGTTTGGAGCGTCGAATGTGAGCCATAATTGTGATTTTACACAAAAACCTTATTTATTATTCATCTCATGATTGCGTCTGAGATACAGCTTCAGTTCTCTCTACCTTTCAATGCGTTTTAAAGACAGACCACCCATTATTTTTTTAATTCACAAATGCCACAGTGCACTAACTACAATTTTTACAATACACTACAATACGTCTACCTACTACAATTAGTATGCAATCGTTAATCGGTCAAAACGTCAGTCATTTTCTGATTATTTTATTTGCTAGGTTTAGATGGACTAGTGCCCACGTGAGAACCTTGGGGAGCAAACTGTCAGGAATATAGGTTACATACAAGAACAAATCGATGAACCAATAGTGGAAATACATCAACTCCTTCATATCCCAATAAAAGATAAGCTTCAGGTCAAGTTCATTTTATCCTTGTTTTGAGACTGTCTAGGAGACATCTTAACAGACTATGTAGGAAAGAATCAGATTATTATTGGTACCTATTATTGAATACTATTGGATATACTGTATGAAGGAAACTAATTCCACGATTCTTGAACACAAAGCGGTCTACGCTAAGATGCCTAAAAGGGTCAAATTGTGTGCTCTTTTCTATATATTATTCGCTTATATATTACCGTTGTTGATTATATTATTATCTCTAAACATTTTACAAATATGTAAACTCAACAAAGAAATTGAAAATCAAGGTGTGAATCTTTGAATGCAGAAATAGAAAAGGAAACTAAGAGGCCTTGCAGTGTTCAACGCTATCCAAATTCCTGAGTTATATCTAAACAAAGTAAATTTTACAAAACGAATACTATTTATCATGTAAACTTACGCTTAACTTATTTTTTATTTTAAAAGTTCAATCTTTACATATTTTGTCACATAATGAATATTTACTGGTTATGAATTCTAATAGTGTCTGCATTATTAATAAACACGTTTACTAATTTCACATTGTTCACATAATGGTTTTAATAGAGAGCTCCAGAGTAATTTTTAAATAATAACAAAAGAATCCCAGGCAACAGAGACACATATGGCTGAAATATTTTAAACATTCAAGCTTTAAATAGAAATTAGTCTAGACATTTTAGTTTTTGAATTAAAAAATAATTCTCTATCTCATAAATAAACCTCACAAATAAAACTTAAAGCGTAATTCTCTAGCACTTTAAATAAAAAGGAAAATTAAAATACATAAAAATTTATGATTGAAATAAGGGTAATATCTGTTATAAGATCAAAATATTTTCATTTATACAGAGATAAAATATCCACATATGTTGTACGGGATTATAAATTTATGTATCTCTAGCATATTTTTAAAAGTTAGGTTTTAACTGATACCTTTAAATTTTTATATATCGCAAATAAACAAATATTCCAAAATTAATCCCTTAACGATTTGAAACAAAAGGAAAAATCAAAAGCATAAAAGTTTAAGAATGAAATTACCAAAAAAACTCTGCGTGTTTTATTAAAATAAAACACTGAATTTCTCAAAAACTTTTTTACCCACATTTTAAAATTGTTTTCGAGATATTTCCATCAAACTGACGTACCTAAATTTATTTTACCCGAGCAGGAGAGTTGAAATCTTTTATTTTCTGTTAACTTTAAACTTTTTTCAAGATATCTTTATATTCTGACAACATTTCAAACTTAGTTTATCGGTTAATTAACGTTTCTTATACCTGAGCAACCAGTTACGCTTTTTCACCATTCGAAGCATGAAAAAGAATTTTTATTCATACCTACATGAGATGCTATGCAAAACAATTTTTTTGTATAGAATTAAAACCAGAAACGATTTTATCTTTACATCTAATTCTAAGGGTTCTGATACTTTATGATCACTTGAAAATAAAAAAATAAACAATTTGTTTTTGTCCATATCTTAAGAAAATGATTCTTATAAATTTAAAAAAGATAAACCACTATTCAACAATTTAATTCTTAAGGACTAAAAAGTTTCAGGAGTAAAAGTTTTCTGATCTTTCCCCAGTTTTACAGTAATCGAATTAAAGTGGGAAAAAACTCAGAAATTTCTTTTTGAAATGAAAAGTATCAAAAGTTTTAGCTTGTTTTTTATATATACACTGAAACCGGAAATTAAGTACACTTTAAATATATTGGCAGTATATTTAAAGTTCGATTTTAATACTCAGATTTAATTGTAATTTTGCAAAAGAATCTTTTCTACTGTCGATACTTCCTGTAATTTAAATTTGTAAAAATATTATATCTTATAAAAATTCCTGTTCTGAATATAAACAAGCATTACTGATTTATAAAAATCCACTCTAAAAATTTCCTTAACTTCTATTATTTTCGATAAATCTTTGACAGGAATTCCATAACTTTAAGTGATTTAACTGAAATTGTGTCAACATCTTTTTAAGAGAGTGTAATTTGAGAATTTACTAATTGTTGTTGAACAACGGATGAAATTCAAATTTCATGGTCTTGGTACAAAACGCGATTTGACGTATCGTGATTTATACAATTTTTTATATACAACTAGCGGCTTGTCGAACTGGGAATTCAGGTGTAGGGTGTTTCTCCCCATCAAATTTTCCCATCCAGAATGAAAAACTTAAATAATAGCTTAACTAGTTTTAATTTATATATATTAGACTTTGTGTTCCTTAACCCTCCGAGTGGATCACATGGAGGAAAAAAAATCTCCAAAAAATACGCTTAAGGTTCACTGTGTCAGTGGCCACAGAGTTCTATGTTTTTTCCTTCACCCTTTGTCGACTAGAATGGCATACGGGAAACTCACCCTCGTTATTGTACCTTTACTTCCGGTTAAATATAGATATATAAATAGATATTATAGATTGTTAATTTTTAATACACATAAAGCTCGTCAAGTTTGGAATATTATCCCATAAGAAATAATGGATTCTAAAAGTACAAATAAAAATATTCTTTGAAAAACTTATTTATATTTTTTATGAAAGTCATCCAAGATATCTAAGTGGTGCAATTAGAGATGCATCTGTTACCGCAAACGAAATACTTCGAAATAAAGATTTACTAAGCCATGAAAAACTATCAGCATTCTTTGTGCCTCAGGGGGTAGGGTTGCATCCCTTAAGAAATGTCAGTGAAAGAGGAGTGCAGTTCCTAAACAATTGACCTGATCCTCCTACCTCAAAACTCCATTTAGCACTGGCAAAAATGTACATTACATCTATTTTCGGAGCGTTTTTGGAGGTTGAAAATTGTACATTTTGAAGGCATCATCGGTTTGGCGAAATTGTCCGTGCTAACCACCTAGAGGGTTCATGAAATTCTATATCCCGTCAAACGTGGTGGAGCATCGGTTTTAAATGAAGAACTCGGAATCTATACACCATTACATGTTCAAAACAAAAAAATACAGATCATTGAAAATGGCATTCCTGCTGAAAGATAATATACTTGAAAACTAAAACCTATTACAAATTTTTACAAAATTATACTTGTAGCGGGTACAATTGCTGTCCTATTCTTCTATGATAGGTATCGCTACGAGGGCCATCGAGTTATCCCATGGTACCACTGACTTTCTCTGTGTGTGCTTGTCTATGATGTTGCTTTTATTGTTGGGTCTTTTCATGTGTTTCTTTGTACTGTGTTATGAAACTTAACCCACGAATAAAAAATGGTTCCTGAAATTAGACTTATTTAACAATGGCATTTCGCATAAATAAGAGTATCGTCCGTCTATATACTACAAATAAAAATATAATACTAAACAATCTGATTACACCAAAAATAATTATGTAACAAATTATAAAATGTTTTTAGATGTTACAACCGCAGACTGAAGTATTAATGAGAAATACATACGCTTTTGTCTTTTCTTCTCTATTTACATATTCGAATGCATAATATGATATAATATAATAATATAAGTTGGTATAAATGAAATAAAAAATACTTAATAGGTCACATATTTTTTACCAAAGATTTGTTGTCTCTTTCGGACAAGTGATTATTTAAAGTGTCGAGATGTGCCGGGCTATAAATAACACTATCAGTGATTATAATTTCTTCTCCTCTTTGGTGCTATCCTATTACCCCAGGCAAAAAAGGATTCATTTTCTTAACTTGACTATAATTTTCAAAAAGAACATGTTTTTATAATTATATTATACACGCTTTTACAGTTTAAATTACACTCTTCACCTTAAAGGTCTTGCCACACATCAGCATGCATGCATTGAAAAACACAGGTTGCAGTTTAGGATTCCTTTTGCCTAAGAAGGATGTGAGGATTTCTCATCTGGTATCGTACAATTTTCAACAAATTAACGTATTTAAAACACATCACTCTCAACTAAAAAAAACAATAAAAAATTGCTCGTTATAGCAAAAGAAATTCATGCATTTCTCCTCGGAAAAGGGATCTTACACTATTGCTTTGCTTTTTCAACGCATACAGGTTGACGTGTCATAAATCCTTTATCCCCTTGCCTGTGACGCACTAACTGAGTTCAGGCAATAAAAATGCACTAGTTTTGGAGTGCCCAACCTGAGTTCGGGCAGGAGGAAAAACTGTATTTCAATTTCATGAAGGGCGAAATCAGTCCGTCCAATGTATAATACTTAATGTGCCATTTTCTCGATAAATAGAGATACTTTTCCGCTAAAAAATTAGCAATTTCGAGCCATTTGTCACTAATTCTCGGATAATCTAAAGGATTTGTGAAATTCAGAGGTATATGCGGGAGATGGATAACTGTTAAAACAGATAATAAAATTCAGAGGTATCTGCGGGAGATTCATGACTGTTAATACAGATAATATAATTGTATCATTAGTTATTATATTTATGCAGAAAATTATGTCATTTGATTTATTTTTTTGCAATTTGACCAAAAAATTACTCTAATCCGTTAACAATTTTTATCCGTATAAAGATAGTAAAAATTTAGGGGTTTTTTTTTGAAAAAGGTATATTTTTTACATTTCGATAATAAAAACGATCAAAATTAAAGATTTTGTTTCCATTTTTGGTGCGTTGTTCTCAAATATAATTTGATCTTGAAAATAATGTGCAACCGTTAACTGAGATTTCAAATTATTCATTAAAAAATTGTGTATTATTTTATAGACGCACGAGGAGGTCATGTGATGCTACATCATATTATTTTATGTTAATCTAGTGAGTTATAATAGTAATCTCAGTTCTTCACAAACTGAACACTAACCCTTTGGTTGTGAAGCCCGAACTCAGTTCGGCATCCGAATGCGCCAATTTTAGAATGCATGATCTCAGTTTGGGCAAGAGAAAAGACGGTATTTCAATTCCATGAAGCCCTAAACGGTACGTCTAATGCGTAACATTTAATTTATCATTTTCCCAATAGATAGAGATACTTTCCCCGCCAAAAATTCGGCAATATTACTCCATTTGTCTCTATATCTCGGATACTGTAAAAGATTTGTGAAATTTAAAGGAATTTGAGGGAGATGGCATTCATGACAGTTGATATAGATTAATAATACTGTTAAATTAGTTTATTATATTTATCCAGAAAATTATGTGATTTCAGTTATTTTGCTGCAATTTGACCAAAAATCACCCTAATTCTTTAACATTTGTCATATATATAAAAATAGTGAAAATAGAAGTTACTTCGTTAAAAATTTGGGTTGATTTTTCGAAAATAGTCTATTTGATTTTTTTTCCATTTTTGGTGCATTGTTCTCAAATATAATTTGATCTCAAAAATAATGTGCAATTGTTAACTGAGATTTCGAATAATTCAATAAAAATTGTGTATAATTTTATAGATGTACGAGGAGGTCATGTGATGCTACAGCATATCATATATTTATATGTAATAATATCAACATCTAAGTAAAGTATATTTAAAATTATATTATTCATTATTCTAGATCTTAATTTCTTCTCTTTATATTAACCATATTTAGCCATCCAATTTAAACGAGGATGTTTTCATTCTTCATAACCTCGAATTCTTTCTATGATTCAAAACAGAAAATGATATAGCTGCCATTTAATTAGGAAGTTATAACTCTCCAGGAAAAATCTGTAATGATCAGCTATAATAGTCATCTGGAACGCCACATTTTGCAGATAAGCAATTAAAACAGTTGTCTCAGCATTTTTACGACAGTAAACACATTTTAGTCGTCTCTCGCAGAAGGTTATTACTGAGAGAGAGCGTTCAGACACCTTCCGGTTCATCTCTGGATTTTGTGAATTTTGATATGAATAAAGATTACGTTAAAATATGAATTTCTTTCCAACATATAGCGTATCTTACATGAAATAATACAATAAAAGAAGTTTCAGTAATTTTTATTGAACCATTACATATATAAATATATACAAACACACACCATACATATTATATATATATATTTTTATATATATATATTTATATATATATATATATATATATATATATATTTATATATATTTATATATATATTATATAATATATATATATATCAATTATCATGTCATATTAATCAAACGTTTAGGCCCATATGTATAATTTGCTACATAAAAAGGCTATAAATCCAACAATAAGCAATCAGATGGCAGATCAGATCAGATGGTCTATATAACCAATTTATTCAAACAAGCAGAAATCAGAAAACGGTTTTAACCGTGTACTCCTAGGATAAGTAATAAACTATTGGGTAATGATTTTGGAAAGCTTAGATGACACTAGCGAGACGCGTGAGAACTATATTTGTGTCAACTTTTCTGGAAAAGCTCAGATTTAACCTGGATACTTCCTTCCATTATAATCAGCTTCAATGGGTAGTTTCCTTTAAGTTATATCTCTTGAATCAAAAGTTAAATTTATAAATTGAATATATTTTATCATATTTAAAGCAATCATAGAACTTGTTTTTTATTTTGTTTAAGAAAAATAAATATTGCTATAAAATACAAACTTGTTTTTTACAATACCAGTATAATTTATGACTGGAATGTCTGTCTCATTCTGTTTACTTTAAATCACTATGATATAAAATGTTATACACAAAATTATGATTTCAGATGAATGTAAAATTTAGATTTGTCTTTCGAAAATAAATCCCGCGGTGAAATATTAACTTGATTTTTCGTCACTTTATGAAACAAGGACTGCATTCCGTCAGACGTTTATATTATCAAAATTATGTCCGTATATATTAAAGGAAATTAGTATATTTTGTACAATTATTCGCGAAATATGATTCAGTCTACCATTTTTTGAAAATCTCTATAACTTTTATTAAGCTACTACCAATACATTAATTATGAATGGAGTGTAAATGTAAACGTATCCTAATTAACTCTTTTCATACATTTTGTCCAAACAGAGATATATACAATATATGATGTACTATTTTACAGTGCAAAAAATGTATCTTCAAGAGTAACGTATTACGGTGTTCATAATTACATTTTTTTTTTCAAACGAATATATCAATATCTTTTTACATAGAGTATTAAGGAAGTAAATATACTCAATAATACATAAACTAAAACTTTTTTAAAAGACTTAAATTCACATCAATAGAGTTTTGTTTATATTAAACACACTTTTTATTTGAGTAATAATAATTAACGTATCAAGGGTATAAAATAAACAGATTACATTCGCAAATATGCAGTAATTGCCTTAAATGTCGAAAACCATTCAGAAATATCACTACTAATTATTAAAAAGCTTTGAAAAATATCTATCCACTGCATTATTAATTTTCACTTTGTATCAAAAGTTATCTTTGGAAATTGGCAACGGTTCAGGAAACAATAACGCAAAAGAAATATTGGAAAACGTCGAATAAGTTAAGAAAAGCATTTATATATATTTGTCCAAACAGAGATATATACAATATATGATGTACTATTTTACAGTGTAAAAAATGTATCTTCAAGAGTAACGTATTACGGTGTTCATAATTACATTTTTTTTCAAACGAATATATCAATATCTTTTTACATAGAGTATTAATGAAGTAAATATACTCAATAATACATAAACTAAAACTTATTTAAAAGACTTAAATTCACATCAATAGAGTTTTGTTTATATTAAACACACTTTTTATTTGAGTAATAATAATTAACGTATCAAGGGTATAAAATAAACAGATTACATTCGCAAATATGCAGTAATTGCCTTAAATGTCGAAAACCATTCAGAAATATCACTACTAATTATTAAAAAGCTTTGAAAAATATCTATCCACTGCATTATTAATTTTCACTTTGTGTCAAAAGTTATCTTTGGAAATTGGCAACGGTTCAGGAAACAATAACGCAAAAGAAATATTGGAAAACGTCGAATAAGTTAAGAAAAGCATTTATATATATAAGACTAACTCAGCTTTTAAAAAATAGTCACTATACTTTAGAGTAGAATTGAATTTCTATAATGGTAAACACATTTATTGGTTTCATCATTTTAAATATGTTGGTCCTAAAAGCAAATTACTTATTTATCATCAGTGTTAAATGAAATTACCTGATTTCAAAAAGGAGAAAGAGGTTACACTTCATATGATAAATGCGATTTTTATAAAAAGAAGTTACTGATATATCACTTCAAAGATGTCTAAATATATATAAAAGATAAATGCAAAACTCTGAACAAGTAAAGCCTGAAGGGAAGTAAGATTTATTAGAGATGGTAAGAAAGTTGAATTTTTAAAATTAGATAAAAGACCATTGTGTTGTCATTTCCTCGCATGCTTATTAGATTTTCTTCCAAATAAATTGAGTACATGAATGGGAGAAATGTTTTTTAAAAAAGAAGAAATGCGTAATTCTAAAAATGCAGATATCACTCAAATAGATAAACGATGTCATATATATAACTCAACGATGATTAATGCATTTCTAGTCTGCTATGATTTATAAATAGAACAGTATATATAAAGCGTTTGACTTTATTTACTTTGAACACTTCATAACTTTGAGCTTTAAAATGCTTTTCCTTCATAAAATATTAAAAATATACCTTCTTCCATTTTACAAGCATATATTTATATTAGCATCTGAAATATTAATACGGTTATTTTCATTTTTAAAACTTGTTTGAGTGCTTGGATATTCTGCAACATTATTTGGTAATGTTTAAAAATGGATACATTTTATGCAATTGAACACTAGTAAAGAGTAATAAAAAATTATCATCATGGCCAAGTTAGTTTTTTAGAGATGGAAGATCATTTTAGTGTTTCATAACAAGGAATGTTTTTACTGTGTGATAGGTGTCATTTTAAAGCACTCTTTAAATACAGCAACGTTTAATTTTTTTAAATCATATTTTGTTTAAATTATTTTCAAGCAAGGACATTTTTTTCATATATTCCTTGGAGTCTTTAAGGAAGTTAATGATTCTTCATAACCAATCGCAATGTGATTCCCATGTGCTACGAGGATATTTCTATGTATCAAAAATTATACATAATGATAATTTGGTACTTTGAAGTATCCTTTCCTACACTATGATAATGATAAAATAGATTTATATGAAATCATCTCAATAAACTTTATTCTAGCGCCACAACAAGATAAATCTGCAACTATGTGATTTGTTTTAGATTTGTTTTTTTTTTTAATATCTGCAACAAAGAGTTACACTACGACAACACCCGTTCGAGAGACTGACCTTAAGTGCCAGTGACCCTCCTTCGACCAGATTGGACAAGAGGGGTTGATAACTACGTAGTAGCCATCTATGCCCCAGACAACGCTGTCCAACGAACTTTTTCGAGAGATCTGTTGACCCCTCGGAGACAGAGAAAGGAAGGAAGAGTATGCACCTAAAACTCTGCACACATCGGTAAGTATCTCACCATTTTTCTTTCGATAAGACAAGGACGCCATGTTGAGCGGATCTTCACTCAAGTATGGTCCCCTTGGGATGATAGCATAATTAGCATTGTTACTGCTTATTCTCACCTTTATTTATATTTAAAATAAAGAAGATGCAGCAGGAGGAATTAGTTTTCATTCAAATTTGTAATTTCTCACGGGGACTCTACTTATACGTGCGGCTGCCCTCGACGCTCAGTCGGTCTTCACCTCAAAAATATTGATTCATATAGTCACGTTCATATTTCTATTTATTCTCTAATAAAGAGGAAATGGACTTATGTGTCCTTTGGAACTTTCAAGAAAGAATATACTTCTACATTTCATACATTTTCAGACGCTTGTACAATATATTACTCTTATAACCAGCATAAAATATTAGCCACTAATAAAATCTACTAGTCATATTTCATACGAGTCAGTAAATTGCATGTAGCTAATTGTAAATATAACTAAAACTCATGTTGTACTTATTTACATTTATTGAGATTATTTACTACTCCACAGCTTCTAGTCTGAAGACCACTGGAGTACAGTACTTAAAGAGGGCTTTTAAATAAATTAGTTTCCTTCCTACTCCATGCAATTTCTTCAAATTAAGTCCGGGAAACAGGTTTACTATAATGATTAAAGCATGAAATGAACAAAAATTTTCGATTTATATCGAAAAAAAAATTCCTCTAAGTATATTCTGAATAGCCTTGATAAGCAATTGAAATTTTAGTTGTTTGCTTAAGGTTGGGACAACTAATTTTGACCTTGGACTGCTCGTAAAGAAAACAGCAAACACAATTTTTGATTATAAGAAAAACATTAGGCACAACCACCTCAAAAGCAAAAATACTTGTCCATAAATGTCCATTGTCATAGTCAGAGACGCTAAAAAACTAGATTATTAGAAGGGATTCTATAACACTTTTTGACATTGTATTATCATGTTTATGTTTGTAACGTCACTTTTGTCGATAAAACTTCTACCTCGGGTGGGGAGGTCCCAAACACCTCCCTTCGCCCTTATACCAACTAATTCGTTTACTTAGACAATTTTCTATCAGCCCGGCTTCTATTTTAACTCCTATGTACATATCTTAATAGCTTCAAATAGCTTTGAAAGACTGAATACTTGTCATCTTACTAATCATCTTAACAATATGTTTCGTCTGTGACTGCATTAACACTCAAAAGTCTGTAAGTCATGCGAGTCTTTTAACCCGGGTGAAATTGCTTCTTATATGCCCAACAATAGGTTCAGTACCATTGTCCAATTGTCATTCATCCGTTTCTTCCAGCTTTTAAGACACAAAGACAAAGACATATTTGATGCGTACATAAAAACGACCTATGTAGTATTCGGTTCATAAGAAACTTTGAAAATTATTACGGATTAGTGCTCTTCCAGTCTTTTAGAAAACATTCATATCATACTTATATTGTACTCAATCCAAATTAAATGAATTTGTGCATTAGATTTAAAAATGCATAGCTTACATTCAAATGTAACAAGCTTTTATTTCTCAATCTTTGCAACTGAAATGCGACTAAATTCAATTGTATATGTTACCACATAAATCGAAAATGAAAAAAATAAATAATTTGGAAACAGAGACTTCACTATGATGTAACAAAGCCCAACTTTTCAAAATTAGCTCAATGCTGTCACTTCCACATTCGCATTTCACTTATCTTAACGCAGAAACTTCACGAAATGAAAGTAGAAATCTTAAAGAGGGGAAATATGCATTCCTAAAAGTATAAATATCAATCAGACTGACTAATGACGCTGACACAAACGATGATGAATGCACTTTAAAACTATTATGCTGCACAAAGAAAATAAAAACTTTAGCTTTACGATTTTTCGAATATCTTTTGAAGTGTGGGCAAACAATTTAATAAGTTGACGTTTTAATAAAGATAATTTCAGGAGATATAAAGTCGAAATTTATGATTAATAGTATCTATTGTGGGTTTTATTAAGAAATAAACTTTTTCCTGTTTTTATTAAATTATGATCGACATTTTAATCTAAATTTTATAAAAATAGAATAATTTTTCAAAGTTTTCTTTTCTTATAAAATTTTGAACATATATTTTCAAGACACAAGATTTATTTTTCCTGAATGTACCATAGCTTTAGTGGTTAATTGGACAATAAGTTTTTAGCTGGGTGAGGGTTTGCTGAAAATTTGGTAATTATGTTAGATTGTATTTTAAAAAATAGTGTTAATTTTTTTATTATTGTTAACCCTGATTTAATGAAAAACCACGTTGAGGGAGGAATATATGTTTAAAATATTTGGGTTAATTAGTACATAACCAAACACCTTTGAAATATAGGAATATGTGTGTATTTCTACTCATTGTTTCCAGATTGTGGAATTTCTGACAATAAGCAGGCTTCAAAAACAATTTCATTTTGAAAAATAAAAAGTAATTTACAAACGTCTATATAATACTTTTTACTTCGAATATATATGGGATTAAGTGAGGAAATGTGCATCAATTCAATGAAACTCTCCTGTTGCCAGAAATTCTAGACACAGAAAATAATAAGAGAAACAAGATAAAGTGTGACTCAAAATACTTAACAATCAATAACACAGAAATTATAGATATTTTTCAAGGCATAAGATTTTCTTTCTGAATGAACCATAGCTTTAGTGGTCAATGGGACAATAGATTTTTAGCTGGATGAGCTTTGGCTGAAAATTTGGCAAATATGTTAGATTGTATTATAAAAAATAGTGTTACGTTTTTTGTATTGTTAACCCTGATTTAATGAAAAACCACGTTGAGAGAGGAATATATTTTTAAAATGTTTGGTTTAATTAATACTAAACCAAATACTTTTGAAATATAGGAACATATATGTATTTTCTACTCTTTGTTTCCAAGGTGTGGAATTCCTGGCGGCAAGCAGGCTTCAAAAATAAATTGATTTTGTAAAATAAAAATTAATTTACAAAACTATATATAAAACTTTTAGAATGTGATTTTAAATGGGATTAAATGAGGAAATGTGCATAAATTCAATGAAACTCTCTTGTTGCCATTTCTAGAGACAGAAAATAATGAGAGAAACAAGATAACGTGTGACTCAAAATAATTAACGAACAGTTACTTCGAAATTGTAGAAACATAATTTAAAGAGTGTGTTATGATTAACTGTACATTGCATCATCATTATTCTTAATTGCATAAATGATAGTGTTAGAAATATAAGACTTTCAAGATATATTCCCTAATGCATGACCTAAAAAAACGAGAAAAGAGATATAGATAGACCTCTACCATCTATATCCCAAGCAATAGATAAGCCCCTCCCCCAAAAAAATAGATATTTTAAAGAAATCGAGAAGAGTCTGTGATAATGTATTTTGTGCCATGAATGTTGTACGTCATTGTAACAATAAGTTACATTCGGTCTTTCAAAGTTTTTTTTAACTCTCTTCGTAAGCCATCGCCAAAGGCAACCAGAACAGAAGCAGTCTAGAAGAGACTTCGGACTTTTTCCAACCAATAGAAGGGCCCTTTGATTTGGCGAGATCTGACCCCTCCGTTCTCGAGTGGACCCCTGTTTTTTCTTCTCGGGAGCAGGATGATTTTTTCATGTTAATGAGGTTGTTACCAGAAGAAAGAAAAGGGTCCTTCTATTGGTTGGGAGAAGTCCGAAGTCTCTTCCTAGCCCAGACCGCTCCTTTTCTGTTTGACTTTGGTGATGGCATACGAGAAGAGTTGAAAAAAATTGAAGCACCGAATGTAACTTCTTGTTACATCTCACGGCACCAAAAATGTGGGAATAGTGTTTTATTTAGTGTTTGAGAAAGAAGAAATTAAAACCCATTAATAAAACACACCTGGATTTATATATCTTATTTAAAGGATTTTATACAATTAAATGTCCAAGGAATACAACAGGAATACAATTTATTGATTGTAGATGTGGAAGTTTCCTCTGGATTCGGCTTTGGTCTCTCCAAAATAGTGTAGCTTTTTCTATGTCTCGTGTCACTCCAAATATCTATCCCGCAAGCAACAGATGCTAGCAGCGTCCACATTCTTCTTTCCTCTGGTAACAACTACATACTTAAAAATATCATCCTGCCACCGCGGAGAAAAAACGGAAGTCCACTTGAGAACGGAGGAGTCAGATCCTGCCAAACTAACGGGTCCTTCTAGTGGTTGGGAGAAGTCTGAAATCTCTTCCTAGCCCAGACCGCTCCTCTTCTGCTTGCCTTTGATCATAGCTTAAGAGAAAAGGTAAAAAAGGTAAAAAACATTGAAGCAAGAATGTAACTTATTGTTACATATTTGTATTGCCAAAAGAACGAACAAAATATCATTTAAAACTGACCAGTCCCCAATTTTTGCTTTTAAATTGGTCTTAGACATTAACCGAAAATACATCAACTGAAAAGTTAAATTACTGATTAAGCTTCAAGTTTAGATTCAGCTTGGAATTGATGAGATATTTTCACAATTGACTGTCAGACAAACTAAAATCTCCAAGTGAAAGCAACTACGGCACACAATACAAATAAATGTATTTTCTTCAAAGTATTCTTTCACAATACATTTTATAAAAGATTGAAACTAACTTTAAGACAGACCTTCAAATATATTTGCTATCTGATCTGTCTAGTAACCGGACAAAATAAGCAAATTAGCAAATTAAAAAGAACATTGCAATAGTGCTGTTGTATTTGAATATATTTTCCTTTGGCAGAGACAATGCGCAAATACTTTTATTAGCATAATAAATAATTCACAACTGGAGAAATTCATATTCATCTGTCATTCTGGTAATATTTCGAAATCTAGATACTCTTATTTCTCTTGTGTCCATTTCAGTAAATGTATTTGCGTGATTCTCTTATCTAACACTGCCGATAAAAGTTTTATTACCTTAATATTTATCCTAGATTATATCCTGATAATTATACGTTTCCTAACCTGAATAGTTAATGTATTTCTCCCTTTTTAACATTCGTTTCAAATACTAAACCGCAATCCATGCGCCTAACCATCGTTACTTTTGATCTAGGCGTATGGTAGTTTTCGTTTAACTGATTATGTGTATTGTATATCATAACTGGTAATGCATTTTGCATAGAATAATCATTAAAATAGATACAGTTTATATTTAACCAACAAAAAGGAACCGAATTAATATTTGAACAAAATTACAATTTGTTTATCAATTAATATACCGATTGTTTATTTCTTTTAATGAAGAATAGAATTTCTATTAAAAATTTTATAATGTAACTCATTACAAACTCAAAATATGTTTTAATAAAAAGTATTATTCTAATTAAATTTTTTATTTGTGGGTTTAGTACAAAAATTTCAAACTCTTAACTAAGCGTAATTATTTCTATTTGGAAATTGACATTAAACACGAATTTTGTTTAATAAAAAATAATTCCCAATAAAATTTATTTCTATAAATTACTCTTTTAATTTTTGTCTTGTTGTTTAACTTTTTCCAATGTATAGTTTCTATGTGTTTAGAAAACTTAAGCTATTGATTAAAATTTAAATGAAAAGCTTTAAACGAGTCCGAATAACTTTATTAGAAATTTTCTTACATTATTCATAATAAATTAAACTATTTACATATTAATTATTATTTTATAAGTTATCAGATTTCTAACATAAGCTCTTTAAGTAATTTCATGGGAATTATTGAGTTAACAAATATAGTAAACTATACATATTATCCACTGTTTACATTTTTCTCACTGCTGTAAATAAACTTATGTTCTTCTGTTTTTAATATCTTAAGTCACACTGTAAAATAATCAACTGCAAAACATTCAATTTTTCTGAATTCCTCAAATAATGTTTAAATTAAATTATTGAATGATGGACATCCTAACTGAATATAATGCTCCTTTTACTAAGTAAAAGAAAATATTTTCTATTTTATGTTGTTTTGTTTTCAGTATTTTAAATAGCACTGTAATCAACTGAAAAACATTCAAATAATTTTTAAATTAAATTACTGAATGATTGGCGCCTTAATTGAATAAAATGTTCCTTTTATTAAGGAAAAGAAAATATTTTTCATTTTTTATGTTCTTCTGTTTTCAGTATATTAAATAATAAACTGCAAAACATTCAATTTTTTCTGATTTCCTCAAATAATTTTTAAATTAAGTTATTGAATGATTGGCACCCTAATTGAATAAAATATTCCTTTTAATAAGTCAAAGAAAATATTTTCTATTTTTTATGTTCTTCTGTTTTTAGTATCTTATATAGCACTGTGAAATAATCAACTGCAAAACATTCAATTTTTCTAAATTCCTCAAATAATTTTTAAATTACGTTATTGAATGATTGGCACACCAATTGAATAAAATGTTTCTCTTAATAAGTCAAACAAATATTTTCTACTTTTTTATGTTCTTCTGTTTCCAGTATCTTAAATAACACTTTGAAATAATCAACTGCAAAACATTAAATTTTTCTGAATTCCTCAAATAATATTTAAATTAAGTTTTTGAATGATTGACACCCTAATTGAATAAAATGTTCCTTTTACTAATTAAAAGAAAATATTTTTTGTATTTTTTATGTTCTTCTGTTTTTAGTATCTTATATAGCACTGTGAAATAATCAACTGCAAAACATTCAATTTTTCTAAATTCCTCAAATAATTTTTAAATTAAGTTATTGAATGATTGGTACCCTAATTGAATAAAATGTTTCTTTTAATAAGTCAAACAGATATTTTCTGCTTTTTTATGTTCTTCTGTTTCCAGTATCTTAAATAACACTTTGAAATAATCAACTGCAAAACATTAAATTTTTTTGAATTCCTCAAATAATATTTAAATTAAGTTTTTGAATGGTTGGCACCCTAATTGAATAAAATCTACCTTTTAATAATTAAAAGAAAATATTTTTTGTATTTTTTATGTTCTTCTGTTTTCAGTATCTTAAATAACACTTTGAAATAGTAAACTGCAAAACATTAAATTTTTCTGAATTCCTTAAATAATATTTAAATTAAGTTATTGAATGATTGGTACCCTAATTGAATAAAATGTTTCTTTTAATAAGTCAAACAGATATTTTTTGTATTTTTTATGTTCTTCTGTTTTCAGTATCTTAAATAACACTTTGAAATAATCAACTGCAAAACATTAAATTTTTCTGAATTCCTTAAATAATATTTAAATTAAGTTCTTGAATGGTTGGCACCCTAATTGAATAAAATGTTCCTTTTAATAATTAAAAGAAAATATTTTTTGTATTTTTTATGTTCTTCTGTTTTCAGTATCTTAAATAACACTTTGAAATAATCAACTACAAAACATTAAATTTTTCTGAATTCCTCAAATAATATTTAAATTAAGTTTTTGAATGATTGCCACCCTAATTGAATAAAATGATCCTTTTAATAAGTCAAAAAATATTTTCTATTTTTTATGTTCTTCTGTTTTCATTATCTTAAATAACACTGTGAAATAATCAACTGCAAAACATTCAATTTTTCTGAATTCCTCAAATAATTTTTAAATTAAGTTATTGAATGATTGGTACCCTAATTAAAGAAAATATTCCTTTTGATAAGTAAAAGAAAATATTTTATATTTTTTTAATCATTTTTCATTAGATTAAACTGTTTTAAATTCTGTTTCATTTTTAATTTATTGTAAAAAAAGATTATTTATTTAGTAAAAGACATTATTCTTATTCTTCATTTTATATCATATTTATCAATAAACCTAAATAAATCAAATTTTGAGTCTTAACTTCATACAAATCTTCATCTAACGACAACATGGACGTATCAGATATAGGTAAGGCGTTGATTTTGGCAACGAAGTTCGAAATTCGATTTCCAAATATTGGACATTTTTTTCGAATCGAAATTAAGAAATATATCTCCTTTTTGTTAGCTATTATAAGCAATATAATTTTCAAATACTATAGAAATAAAGAAATTAATTTCTATTTTTGTAATTGCTGATCAGTAACGAGAATATTTTACTTTTTATTTTCAAGTCGATTTAGAGTTACAACTAACACACATTCTAAATCATCAACAAAGTTTTTTATTTCTTAATCATAAATATCACAATTATTAAATTAGTAAAATATTCTAATTTTCATACAAAGAGTTTATCAATGGTTTTGGATTTGATTGGACACAGATGATGAGAATCAAGGTTAAGCATTTACACTCGTATGTGGATAGCATTTGTAGTCATATTGTATTGGTAAAAATATTTATAAAAGCTGTTAATTAACGCTGAAATATTTTTGGTTACGAAGTTAGAAATTCGATTTCCAATGATTGCATAATATTTTCGAATCGAGTTTAAGAAATATATTTCCTTCTTGTTAGTTATTAGAAGCAATATAATTTTCAAATACTGTAGAAATAAAGAAATTAATTTCTATTTTTGTTATTACTTATCAGTAACGAGAATGTTTTACTTTTAATTTTCAATTCAGTTTAGAGTTACATCTAACACACATTCTAAATCATCAACAAAGTTTTTTATTTCTTAATCATAAATATCACAATTATTAAATTAGTAAAATATTCTAATTTTCATACAAAGAGTTTATCAATGGTTTTGGATTTGATTGGACACAGATGATGAGAATCAAGGTTAAGCATTTACACTCGTATGTGGATAGCATTTGTAGTCATATTGTATTGGTAAAAATATTTATAAAAGCTGTTAATTAACGCTGAAATATTTTTGGTTACGAAGTTAGAAATTCGATTTCCAATGATTGCATAATATTTTCGAATCGAGTTTAAGAAATATATTTCCTTCTTGTTAGTTATTAGAAGCAATATAATTTTCAAATACTGTAGAAATAAAGAAATTAATTTCTATTTTTGTAATTGCTGATCAGTAACGAGAATATTTTACTTTTTATTTTCAAGTCGGTTTAGAGTTACAACTAACACACATTATAAATCATCAACAAAGATTTGTATTTCTTAATCATAAATATCAATATTATTAAATTAGTAAAATATTCTAATTTTCATACAAAGCGTTTATCAATGGTTGTGGATTTGATTGGACACAGATGATGAGAATCAAGGTTAAGCATTTACACTCGTATGTGGATAACATTTGTAGTCATATTGTTTCCGTAAATATATTTATAAAAGTTGTTAATTAACGCTGAAATATTTTTGGTAACGAAGTTCGAAATTCGATTTCCAATGATGGCATAATTTTCTCGAATCGAAATTAAGAAATATATCTCCTTCTTGTTAGCTATTATAAGCAATATAATTTTCAAATACTGTAAAAATAAAGAAATTAATTTCTATTTTTGTAATTGCTTATCAGTAACGAGAATATTTTACTTTTAATTTTCAATTCGGTTTAGAGTTACATCTAACACACATTATAAATCATCAACAAAGTTTTTTATTTCTTAATCATAAATATTAATATTATTAAATTAGTAAAATATTCTCATTTTCATACAAAGCGTTTATCAACGAGCAAGGTTGTGGATTTGATTGGACACAGATGATGAGAATCAAGGTTAAGCATTAACACTCGTATGTGGATAACATTTGTAGTAATATTGTATTCGTAAAAATATTTATAAAAGCTGTTAATTAACGCTGAAATATTTTTGGTTACGAAGTTCAAAATTCTATTTCCAATGCTTGCACAGTTTTTTCGAATCGAAATTAAGAAATAGATCTCCTTCTTGTTAGCTATTATAAGCAATATAATTTTCAAATACTGTAGAAATAAAGAAATTAATTTCTATTTTTGTAATTGCTGATCAGTAACGAGAATATTTTACTTTTAATTTTCAAGTCGGTTTAGAGTTACATCTAACTCACATTATAAATCATCAACAAAGTTTTTTATTTCTTAATTATAAATATCAATATTAGTAAATTAGTAAAATATTCTAATTTTCATAGAAAGCGTTTATCAATGGTTGTGGATTTGATTGGACACATGTTATGAGAATCAAGATTAAGGATTTACACTGGTATGTGGATAATATTTGTAGTCATATTGTATTCGTAAAAATATTTATAAAAGCTGTTAATCGCTGAAATATTTTTGGTAACGAAGTTCGAAATTCCATTTCCAATGATGGCATAATTTTTTCGAATCGAGTTTAAGAAATAGATATCCGTGTTGTTAGCTATTATAAGCAATATAATTTTCAAATACTGTAGAAATAAAGAAATTAATTTCTATTTTTGTAATTCCTGATCAGTAACGAGAATATTTTACTTTTAATTTTCAATTCGGTTTAGAGTTACATCTAACACACATTCTAAATCATCAACAAAGTCATATTTATAAATCTTTTTTATTTCTTAATCATAAATATCAATATTTTTAAATTAGTAAAATATTCTAAATTCCAAACAAAGTGTTTTTTAATGCTTTTGGATCTTATTGGACAGAGATAATTAGAATCAAGATTAAGCATTTACACTCGTATGTACATAACATTTGTAGTCATATTGTATTCGTAAAAATATTTATAAAAGCTGTTAATTAACGCTGAAATATTTTTGGTTACGAAGTTCGAAATTCGATTTCCCATGATGGCATAATTTTTTCGAATCGAGTTTAAGAAATAGATCTCCGTGTTGTTAGCTATTATAAGTAATATAATTTTCAAATACTGTAGAAATAAAGAAATCAATTTCTATTTTTATAATTGCTATCAGTAACGAGAATAATTTACGTTTAATTTTCAAGTCGGTTTAGAGTTACATTATAAATGATGAACAAAGTCATATTTATTAATGTTTTTTATTTCTTAATCATAAATATCAATATTATTAAATTAGTAAAATATTCTAATTTTCTTACAAAGCGTTTATCAATGGTTGTGGATTTGATTGGACACAGATGATGAGAATCAAGGTTAAGCATTTACACTCGTATGTGCATAACATTTGTAGTCGTATTCGTAAAAAATATTTATAAAATCTCTCAATTAACGTGGTATTTTTTTTAATATTTGATTAGATCATTATATTTTACTGTAATATATTACATGTCATCGTGTAGATTTAGAAAAATCAAAAAAACTTTTCTTTGTTAATAGGTGATATATCAAATAAACTCGGCCAACAAAAAGTGAACATCTGTAAATTTTTATTGTTCTCAACTGAAAACAATAAAAACACCTCAGCCCATATTAAATGATAAACGATGATATACGTTTGTAATTTTGTAACATTTGTAATTTTCTTATAAAACACCAATTATATTAAAATTACATTTTTACGGAAAAAGAATTGACCATTAATTATGCCATATGTCATTTGTAGTCATATTTTATTCATAAAAATATTTATAAAAGCTGTCAATTAACTTAGAATTATTTTTAATATTCGACTAGATGATTATATTTTACTGTAATATATTACATCTGATTGTGTATATTTAGAAAAATCATAAAAGTTTTTCTCTGTTAATTGTTGATATATCATACACTCTTGGCAAACAAAAATTGAACATCTGTCAGTTGTTATTTTTCTAAATTAAAAACAATAAAAACACCTCAGTCTATATTAAATGATGGACAATGATATACGACATAAAGATGGAAAGACAGCTTATGTATAATACCGTCATTGCTTCATGCTATAAATTATGTCCAATGCTTTGTCCGAGCTTAATATATTCATTGAATATTTATTGCTAACAGGTAAGAAAACAAAATAAGACTAAATGGTTTAATAAAGCTAGAAAACTAAGAAACAAAAAAAACTAAATCTTACTGAAAACATGCAAAAATAACATTTGTAATTTTCATATAAAAATCCAATATCAAAATTATATTTTTACAGGAAAAGAATTGGCCATTAATTATACGATATAAAACATCTATTTTATATTAAATAAATATTAGCACTAGCATTTAATAAAATGTTTATTTTGTATGAATCAAATATAATTATTTTATAAAAGAGGTTTATCAGTAGTTTATATGTAAAAGCAATATTTTCATCATTTCTTATTTCGTATTTAATTATAAATAACGAATATCATTTCATTAATTATTACTCATTAATAATATAAATGTTCATCTACCGATTCTTTCATACGAATTTGGAAGACATTTCTCCGTAGAACAATTAGTTTATCTTTCTAACTATTTGTTTCAGACCTTTCATGGTTACTGATTCCGTCATATTACGGGCTATACGCTAGTATTAAATAATTTTTCAGTAATGGTATGCACAAAATGTGAGAGCCAGATTTATGATGTACAAATGAGCTATATACTACATCACTTCGTTAAATAGGTTTTTATTCTCTAAAAAAACTGATGAACAGATATGATTTTTTAAAAAAAATAAATGTTTAAATAAAATACATCAAAAGCTGTAAAAGTTTAAAAATCAGTCCCCATATTCTTATTCTTCACACATTTAAAGAGTCGTATAAACCTATAAAGATAAAAAAAGTCACAGTTTCATAAAAAAGTCCAATGATATAAAAATTATACTTTTAAGGGAAAATAACTGTCCATTAATTACACGATATAAAACATTTATTTTATATTAAATAAATATTAGTACTAGAATTTAATAAAATGTTTATTTTGTACAAATCAACTACAATTATTTTATAAAAGAGGTTTATCAGTAGTTTATATGTAGAACCAATATTTTCCTCATTCCTTATTTCTTTTACAATTATTAATAACAACCATCATTTCAATAATTAATGCTCATTAATAATATAAATGTTAATCTATGGATTTTTTCTATTTCAAATTGCGAAGACATTTCTCCGTAGAACAATCAGTTTATCTTTCTAAAAGTTTGTTTCAGACCTTTCACGGTTACTGATTCCGTCATATTACGGGCTATATGCTAGTATTAAATAATTTTTCAGTAATGGTATGCACAAAATGTGAGAGCCAGACATTTAATGTACAAACGAGCTAAAAACAACATCACTTCTTTAAATAGTCTTTTATTCTCTAAAATTACTGATGAACAGATATGATTTTTAAAAGAAATAAATGTTTAAATAAAATACATCAAAAGCTGTAAAAGTTTAAAAATCAATCTCCATCTTCATATTCTTCACACATATAAAGAGTCATATAAACCTATAAAGATAAAAAAAAAGTCATATTTTCATATAAAAGTCCAATGATATAAAAATTATATTTTTACGGGGAAAGAATTGGCCATTAATTATACGAATTAATTATAAAAATCATATAATTTATTTTAAATAAATATTAGCACTAGAATTTACTAAAATGTTTATTTTGTATAAATCAACTGCAATTATTTTATAAAAGAGGTTTATCAACAGTTTATATGTAGAACCAATATTTTCCTCATTTCTTATTTCTTTTATAATTATAAATTACAACCATCATTTCAGTAATTAATACTCATTAATAATATAAATGTTAATCTATCGATTTTTTCTATACAAATTGCGAAGACATTTCTCCGTAGAACAATCAGTTTATCTTTCTCAAAGTTTGTTTCAGACCTTTCACGGTTATAAAAATATATATAAATATATATATAAATATATATATATATATATATATAATATATATAATATATATATATATATAAACATTTATATTGATTTTATATATATATATATATTAACACTATATATTTAATATATATGTTTATATTATATGTATAAATCAAATACAGTTATATTACAAAACAGTTATATATGAGTAGTTTATATGTAAAACCAATATTTATATATTTCTTATTATATATATATATAATATATATATAACTATATATTTATAATATAATATATTATATAATATATAATTTATATAATCTATCAATTTTTTCTATACAAATATGTATATATATATATATCCGTAGAACAATCAGTTTATCTTTCTAAAAGTATATTATAACCTTTATTATAAAAATATGTATAAATAAATAAATAAATAAATATATATAAATATATATATATATATATATATATATATATATATATATATAATATATATATATATATATATATATATATATATATATATATATAAATTATACTTTCACGGGAAAAGAATTGGCCATTAATTATACGATATAAAACATTTAATTTATTTTAAATAAATATTAGCACTAGAATTTAATAAAATGTTTATTTTGTATAAATCAAATACAATTATTTTATAAAAGAGGTTTATCAGTAGTTTATATGTAGAACCAATATTTTCCTCATTTATTATTTCTTTTATAATTATAAATAACAACCATCATTTCAGTAATTAATACTCATTAATAATATAAATGTTAATCTATCGATTTTTTTCTATACAAATTGCGAAGACCTTTCTCCGTAGAACAATTAGTTTATCTTTCTCAAAGTTTGTTTCAGACCTTTCACGGTTTTAAATCTTTTTTTCTTCCCTAAAGGAGCAAATTACGTTAAACCACTTAATTCTAAAATAACGTACATCTACGAAAATCTTTTTTTTAACAACCTGATATAAAATAAAACTTTATTCACGTGAGAGCCTTCAAAAGTACTATTAATTAAATTTATTATTGTACCATGAATTTTGTAAAGACATTTTAACGAAAACATAGAATTTTAGTACAAAGCTTTATGAAAGCGCCTAGCATTAAATTTAATTAACTGTAAAGGATGAGCCCAAAAATGTTTTTCATTCCTTTTAATAATGAGTATATTGAAGTAATTATCTTTAAATTATTTCTTTTTTAAACGTTGAAAATGCTAATGCATACATCGGCTTAATTTAATGCCTTCCCTTTTTTATTGAATGATATTTTCAGCAGAGATTGTAGTTTTCCTCTAAAGAAATAAAAAAGAGAAAGAAATAAAACTGAAACAAGAATCAGTTGTTTCTGGTCAAATGCAGAATAAATAATTTAGTATTGCAAAAGACTTTTTAATTAAATGTTATTTTAAGAATCAAATAGGAAAAGGAATATTTTTATTGCAAAACACTCTATAAAATTTGATACCTAATATTATTTTATAACAGCTATAAAGTGACATTTGTAGATTATTTAGCTGAAATATTATAAATGAAATTCAAATGGTAACTATTGGCCCTCAGTCAACTATACAATAATAGCCTAAGTTATTTGTCCTTCTGTCCTCGAATTTATGAAGCGGTTGGGCGTGGAATGGATAGAGGCATCCATATTGTATTCTGGATGAGATAATGGTAACAAAATTTGAAGTGAGCAAAGTTTATCTTCTCCCAAACTATCTATCCGATTCTGAACTAATTTGGAATAAATATACTTCATACCACAGCGAAAAGTACTGTTGTCTAGAAAACGTTCGAAATCAACCCTTTCCTCCTCTTTCGACCCTTTAACCCACTGAACGGACGCGTCGACGGGGGTTCGACAGCGAATTCCTGTTCGAAAACGGACCTGTCGACCCCTTCTCGTTCGCACTCGTATAACTCGTATAACACACTTTTGAGGAAAAAAAAATATTGCAAAGCGATAATAAATGAAAGAAACTAATTTTGCGTAACGGAACTCCTTTACCTTGCAGGGAAAATAATTTAAAAGTAGCCTGACAACTTTTAAACCGGCAACTCTAGTATGGTACGGTAAGTTCCGTCTGGAATTTACGAAAAGGGTAACTGTTTTGAACGGGAAAAATTGGGGAGGGTGGTCGGTGGATGGGTTAATACCATTATTTCAAGTTCTATTATCCCCAGTTAAGAGCAGGGGATTAAATTTATTAATTTATCACATAATATATAGTAAAAATAACATTTCTTTTTAGAATTATGACGACATTTCTTTAACCATCTCATTTAGTCATTTCTTAATTTAAATTATTTAAATATTTATGCATTATCTTCATACTTGTGTTCACTGAATTTAGATATTACGTAAATAATTTTCTTTTCTATTTGGCGTACATAATAGACTAGGTATAATATTTTAAATTTAATCATCGATTATCTTTTGTTGCAATAAAAATTTTATCACGGGTATTAAAAAGAAATTGTTGCTACCTCCAGAGTGTAGTGGAAATGACAGTTTTATTCCTTTACTTCCATTAATTACTGAGTTTCGCAGCCTACTAGCTTCTGCATCTGATGTACTTATCTACCTACAAATTTTCTCTCAAATGAAAATCATCAATAGGAGGACTTGGCTAGTGCCCCCTATTCACAATTGGTATAGAGCTGGTTAGCAGGGACACTCGTGTATTCTTCTATGTTACAGAAAAACCAATACTTCCTATCATGCCTTGCGTATGGACATTTAAAATGTCTTACTTTTTCTCAGGGTATAAAATCCTACCCTTTTTGCCCAAAATGCCGCCAACATCAGGCTTTAACTGAACATATTTTAAGCTACTTGGGACTTTGGGAATGAATTTATACTTCTCCCCTCCTTCTTTCAGACATTTTACTTGTCAACGGATTCATGGATCTGGTCTGACGTCAGGCCATCGGAGATAAATAACAGCAACAACAACAAAAATTATTTAGGTAAAAAATTGAGAAGAACTTAAAGATAATTCTGACGTAGCTAGGATAACTTTGAATTATTTTTCAAAATGAATTCAGCTTGATTCTAAACTGCATTCAAAGTGTTGGGTGACTTTAGAGAATTTGAAGATAAACAAATTAAATGAGCGTGAACAAGATAATTATCAGCCAAAAAACAAACCATTTTTTACCTGCCTCATAGGATTTTATACAATTCTGGAAAGCTAAAATTTTACTGATGCCGTCATATGATTGGCTATATGCTAGTGCCTAATATTATTTTATACCAGATATAAAGTGTCATTTGTAGAAATTTTTAGCTGAAATATTATAATTAACTATCGGCTTTAATTACTTATAAATTTTGCTAAATAACAGGTGCTGGAAGAGATAATAAAATCTTTTAAAACTAAACTTTCTTTATGAGAAATAGTATCTTTTGAGCTGATTGTCTTGAACATAAGATACGGTTTTTGATTCATTGTAAAAGGAAAATATCTGTTCTGTCCAGAGTATGATTTTTCCTAAATCATTAATATATGATTATAAAATAAATTAGTTTCGTGAAATGAAGAAATGCATTTTTAAACGTATAAAATATGTACAAAAATAGAAATCCACCTTCCTAGAAAATAACTTTGGAAATTTGTAAAACAAGGGATATGGATATGCAAAGAGTTTATTAGAAATGTTAACTTAAATTAATTAAACGTTACTTGCATATACAATAAAAATATCTAAACAATAAAATATAATTATTACTAAGCTACTATAATTTTAATAATATAATTATAATTACAAACAAATAAAAATCATATTTAAAAATTGTTTAACTGTCAGTTATTTTTATTTTAAATTTCAACTTTCATGAAAGACTTTTGGATTTTTAAAATATATCTTGCGAGCTAATTTTACATTTTTTTCTTTTCTTTATTCATAACTATTTAAAAATATATTTTGAACATATTTATGTATTGTTTTATGGCTTGAAACAAGAATTGATGTACTTGAAATATTCTTACTTTTGTAAGTATAATTTTCCTTAAAAATTGGAGCTTTCAAAAACTTAAATTAGGTTTTAATAATCAAAATATAGTCGGTATTTAAATCTGATACCAAGATTTATTTTAATATATATTAAGAATATTTGCAAAATAATTTGTTAGACTCTCTGACAAAGAATGCACTTCTAAGTATGTTTTCTATCTATGAAAAAGTAATCAAAATCATTTGAAAACTTTATAGTTCAGTAAAAAAATGAAATGAGCAAAGCTGATAATTGTTTTTAGGGAAAAAATAAAGTGTTTAATTTAATTCATTTTATAAGTGTGCTTCAATAATTTTCTGAGTACAAAAGTTTTCAAATTCTGAGTTAAACATTTTAAAACACTTTGGAATGTACACCATTCTCTTAAAGACTAAATTTTTCAATTAAATATAAGTAAAATATATTGTTTATTCTATAAACTTCTATTATAGCAGCAAGGACAATATGTCATTTTATAGTAATTTTAGAAGATTTTTTTTAATTACCAATTGCTTAATACAGTTAATTTTTTTTCTATTTTACATTGCTAGAAAAAATAATTTTTTTTTTTAATTACAAATATTTTACTTTAATTTTATGTACAAAATTAAGTTCTATTTTACGTATTTCAAAATTGCTATCTGATGAGAAAGAGATTTTCATTATTTCCATTTTGTATATAAATTTATTGTTATTTGAAAAAAGTACTAAGAATACTAAATATGCTTTTTTATGCTAGAGAGCTATTAAAAAAGTTCTAATATTATATTCTTAAAAAGCAGTACTATTTATTTTATATTTAATCTGAGTCTTAATTAAGGTTTTAAAATTCGAACGCTACTAAGTTTACTATAGTAGCTCAACAATTCTTTGTGGAAATACGAATAATTTTCTTTCCTTTCTAAAAATCCAGAACATCATATTAATTTTAAATTCAAATTTCTTCACAATTTTGTAAATCTTCACAAAAAGAAAGGTATTGTCATTCAATTAGATTCCTGGAGCCGCTGTAGCTCAGTCGACAAATGCATTAATCTCGTAACTGAGAGGTTGCGGGTTCGGAACCAGAGCCGACCTAAGTTTCGACGGGTTCGTTAAAGGTGACTGGGGCACTTAAAATATGTTAGTGGTCACAATGTCCTCCAAGTTCTCAATCAATACCTCTAGGGATGGCAAGCCAAGCCTATGGGTCGTCTGCTTGGTCCCTGCTTCAAAATTACGAGGACTCACTTGAGCAAAGTCGTTCTTTCACCTTAACGATGCTCTTTAAAACGAAAGGGTGAAACCTTTGCCTTAATACGAGTAGCGTATGGATCAATTGATCTTGGTTTGTCCAAGTGGCATCAGAAACTACAACAATTCGATTCCTTTTAATAAATAATAATTTTTGCATTCATTATTGCCAAATTCTCCATAATCAATGGGTTCGCATTATCGACAAAATGTTGTATAAAACCCATTCCAATGTTTGAACAATTGAAGCAGGCCATTTCGCCTTTAAATTTGATCACACAAAAATTATGTATAGTTAGGCTCTGGAAAAACATTTCGTCCTGAACAAAACTATTTTAAACCCTTTCATATGACACCCGAACTCTGTTCGGGCAACACAGATGCGCCAATTTTGGAATTCCTGACCTGAATTCGGGCAAGAGAAAAAAAAAACGGTATTTCAATTCCATGTGGCTCGACATAGTTTCCATCAGTGCCTAATATTTAATTTGCCATCTTCGCAAAAAATAAAGATACTTTCCCTCTAAAAGTTTGCTAATATTACTTCATTTTTCGCTATTTCTAGGATACTGTGAAGGATTTGAGAAATTTAAAAGATTCTGAGGGACACGAAATTTATGGCAGTTGATATAGATAACAATATTGTTGTATTAGTTTAATATATTTAACCAGAAAACTATGTCATTTTGTAATTTGCTGTAATTTGAGCAAAAGTTACTAAATCCATTATTATTTCCCATATATGTAAAAATAAGAGTACTTATTTCATATAAAATGATGTGTTTTGCAAAAATAATCTATTTCTAATATTTTGGTAATAATAACAAACAAAATTAAATAGAAAAAAAAAATTTCATTTTTCGCCTGTTTTCCAGTAATATATTCCAGAGTTGAAAGTTTTTTCTAACACAAGTCGGGCATTCTAGAATTGGCACATTTGCATTGCCCGCACTGCGTTCGGGAGTCACAGGCAAGGGATTAAATGCTTAATCTGTCTATGTATTACAAAAATAAAATTTCCATGAAAAACGCTATTTTTAGACTGAAATTAAGAAAATATGTACTGAAAGATACCAATTACCAGATTTTCATGATTTTATACTATACATTTCAGACTTAATACTGTGAACAGGATGTGACAGTCAAAAGCATCACTTACAAGTTATAGTTTTACCCTCACCATAACATATGCCTTTAAAAGTTTAAAGTTCCTGTATATTTATGTATTCAAAATAAAATAATTATAAACAAATCCCCTATATAATAATATCCTAAGTTATCAGTTCCTCGAATTTATGAAGCGGTTGGATCTGGAATGGATGTCATCCATATTGGATTCTTGATGAATTAAGCTTCCCCCTTTTCGAGCGCTTGATGCCATTATTTCCTCCCTATTTTTCCTTGTTAGGAGAAAACAATTAAACTTATCTATTACATAATAAATAGGAAAAAACATTTTTCTATCATTATGAAGTTTTTAGATAGAAAGTAAAAAAAAGTGAATTTAAAATAAATAATTACTAGATGTTTTTAACTACATAAAATACTTTGCTCAGCGCTGTGAACAAGACATGGCAGTCAGGAAGATTGCCTACATGCCGAGTTTTGCCCTTCATATATCTATAAATTCTTTAACTACCTATGCATCTATATATTATATTTAAAACTGTTTATTAAAATGGCGTTTTTAGATCGAAATTTAGAAAAATATGTGTTAAAAATATTCAATTACAGATTTTCTTAATTACGCACTTTTTAAAGGGGATTTATAGAATAAAATTAAGAAAAAATTATATTGAAAATATTTAGTTAGCAAATATTTACCTATTAGCAGATTATTACCTATGTTTTTATGTATTATATCTAGAAATGTTCTATGAAAGTACATTTTTTAGATCGAAATTAAGAAAAAAGTTTATTGAAAATATTCAATTACCAGATTTTCTTAATTGCGCATTTTTAAAGCGCATTTTTAGATCAAAATTAAGAAAAAAAGTATATTGAAAATATTCAATTAAGTAGATTTTATTGGTTCCATTAAACTTACGTAATGCTGGGAGAAAATGAGAATGACAATGAAATTTGATAAAAGCTGCATTTTGCCTTAATCTTTACATATGCTTTAAACTTAATACTCTATAAAATATTGAAAGATAAAAGTACAGATATGATTGTTAAAAAATAAGTAAATGGTTCAAGAAAATACATCAAAAGATATAAGATATTAAAATATATCTATTTCTCCCCCTTTCTTACATTTAAAGAGTCATATAAACCCTTAAAGATCAAAAACTAGCCTTATTACAAGTTTTATTTGAAAAAGAATCTCTAATATTTATTCAGATAGCATCTTACAAATGAACATTTCCGAGATCTGGTAAAAATAAAGCATTTTTCGCCTTTTAAATTTCACAAAGAACCTCTGCCGCAAAAGAAATGAAATCTGCATATTTTTAATTACTTTCTACTGCTTTCGCTAGTAATTTTTCCACACTCATGTCAGATCATATTTCCCTGGAAGCAAGAATTTCTTTTGAAACACATGATTCTATTTTTCAACGTCTTCAGCATTGAAATGGTTTTACTCGAAATATACGCTCTAAAATAAGGTATGCTATTTGTTTGCGTTAAATAAACAACGTGATGTAAATTTGAGTCTGACTTTGTCACGTACTCTTCGCTGTGAAATGCTGTATTTCCCAATGTATTTTACTCTTATATAATGAGATTCTAGACTTTGACGCTTTTAAAGAGAAACTTTAGTCATTTATAGTTGAAATAATATTTTACATAAAGCTATAATTAATTTGTTTTTGTTGTTTACATTCCTATTGGTTGAATGATAAACTTTGTAATGCAAATAGCTAGAAATTTAACTTTTTTAATCAATATAAAATACAAACACAAAATGTCACTGGTGGGTGATATTATAGCCTCAAATTAGCTGATATTCTTTGTGATTATTATGTGTTTAAATATGTTTATTTGTTAATTTTGTAAAAACTGGCTTTGTTTTCTAGCTATACCACGTGGTACTTCAAACAGTTAAATTAACATCAAATTAAAAGATATTCCTGATTCAGAAAATTTGAAAATAAAATATTGAAATAAAATAGACTCTGACTCTAAACATATGTAAATAAATTAGTTTTTTAATAGTTGAAAGTTTATAAATTTCCGAATGTGTATATTAATTTTTAAAAGTCTATTAGTATATAAAATTTCAACAATCTACTAGCGTGTTAGTTTCTAAATATATAATCTAAGTTTTTATGACCTGTTATTGCATAAATAATATTCCTTTCTATAAAATATTTTGTAAATAATTTTACATACTAAATTACCTACATTTAGAAATAAAAATGTATGTTAGAAAGCCTTTTTTACAAGTAAAAAAAAAACATTCATTAAGTATGATTAAATATTAAACGTTCTTGATTACATTAAGTGATTTTGTATCTCAAGAAAAACTAAATGATAAAAGGAAAGATATGAATGTTGTAAAATACGAGCCCACAAAAAAGTGCACTCAATTCAAGTGAGTATTTTGTACAGAAAATATTAAGAGAACTCATCAGTTTCCCGGTAATGATTTTGAAGACATTCAAACTTTAAGGTGGTTTTAGGGAAAATTGAATGTGTATATTGTTTTTTCCCGCATCAGCCTGGCTCTAAAGTTTAAACCGGTGGTTCTCAACAGTTTCTAGAACCTCCCTTTTTACAATAAAAAATTTTTGAAATCACTCATTTGCCTACTAGTTTATTATACCAAATATTAAAGTACCGTTGTATGTTATCAATATCTATTTTGTCTGCCTATCTATCTATTAAAAATCCCAAAGTAGAATGTAATTGAAGCGGCTCTCAAATGTATATAAAATCATTTACTAAACAAATGTAAGTAATTTACATTTTTTATTGAACAGGAGAATTGTTTATAACTCTGACCTCAAGTGACTACAACTGAGCCAAACTGATCTTATAAATGTTAAAAGAAGTAAATGGAAGAGAAAAATACTACAAAAGTTGTAAAGATTTAAAAAAAACAACCAATATCGAAGCCAATATTGAATTATTTCCTATATTTTTACATTTTATATGTTAAAATATGTTTGTTCATTAATTTTGTAAAATCATTTTGTGATTTAATTACATTACATTTAAAAGTTTAAAGCACAATTAAATAACAGGTATTTCAAATTCTGAAAATTTCAAAATATATTAATTACTAACAGCAGTTACATGTAATAGTTTAGTGTGAAGTAAATATATTAGTTTCTTGAAATATTCAAGTTAATTAGTTTCCTAAATTATGCATATTTATATAAATATGCATAAGTGTTCTAATATTTTAGAAGCTTGAGACTGTATTAGATTAAAAAAAAGCTATGATTTTTTTATAAAGCTATGATAAGTTTTTAAATCGAGTGTTTAAATATTTGAGACTCTTATTGCATAAAAATATTTCTTATTGTTAAAATTCTGTAGGAATTTTTAGATGTTAGGTTACTTATATTTTACAGATAAAAATGAATGTTAAAAATCATTTGCATCATATAAAAAAGAAAGAAAGATTATTAAACATCTGTCGTTCTTATTATCCCCTACATAGTAATAACCTAAGTTATCTGTATCCGAATTTATGAAGTGGTTGGACCTGGAATGGATAGAAACATCCATATTGTATTTTTGATCAGTTATCGTTAGCAAAACTCAAAGCAAGTAAAACTTATATTCTCCTAAACTATCAATCCAATTCTAAAATAACAGTATAAATATGCTTCATATCACAGCGAAAAATACTGTAGTCTTTAAAACATTCGAAATCCACACTTTCTCCCTTTTCAAATGTTTAAAGTCATTATTTCATCCCCATTTTTCCCTGTTTCGAGAAAGCGATTAAATATCTATTTATCACATTATAAGTAGATGAAAATAACATACTTTTTCTAGCCTGATGACGTCATTCCTTTAACCATCTCATTTAATCATTTCTTATTTTAAATTATTTAAATATTTCCAAAATTAATTTTATACGTTTTATCACTGAACTTAGATATTACGTAAATACTTTTCTTTGATATTCGGCTTAAATAACAGATTAGGTACATATGGGATATTTTAAATTTAATCACTGATTTTTTTGTTGCAATGAAAATTTTATCCTTGGTATTAACAACAAATTCTATCTACCTCTAGAGAGTAGTGCAAATGGTAGATTCTTTATTTTACTTCTATTAATTAATATGGCAAAAAATTGGGAACACCGTAACAATAATTTTGACTTAGTTAAGAAAACTGATTCTAAACTGCATTCACAGTACCGAGAGACTATAGATGATTATGAAGATAAACAAATTATTGAGCGTGTACCAGATAATTGTCAGCCAAAAAACAAACCATATTTTTTACCTGCCTCATAAGGTACTTTACAATCCTGGAAAATTAAAAATTTTACTGATCCCGTCTTATGATGGGTTATATACTAGTATTAAATAATTTTTCAGTAATGGTATGCACAAAATGTGAGAATCAAACTTTTAACGTACAAATGAGCTATATATTGCATCACTTCGTTAAATATTCTTTTATTCTCTAAAATAACTGATGAACAGATATGAATTTTAAAAGAAGTAAATGTTTAAATAAAATACATCAAAAGCTGTAAAAGTTTAAAAATCAATCTACATCTTTTTATTCCTCACACATTTAAAGAGTCGTATAAACCTATAAAGATAAAATAAAGTCTCATTAGTAGAATTACTTCAAGGGGAAGCTCTAATATTTATTCACACAGCACCTTACAAAGGAACATTTTTAAGAAATCGAAAAATAAAGCATTCTTGGTCTTTTAAATTTTACAAAGAACCTTTTCCACATAAGAAATGAAATCTACATATTTTTAATTACTTCCTTGAGAGTAATGTTTCCACAGTTATGTCAGATCATATTTTCATGGGAGAAAAAAAATTACTATACACAGCGTTATAGTTTTTATCTTATAAGTATTGAAGATGTTTCACTCTAAATATACACTCTGAAATAAACTATGCTACTTCCTTTCTTTAAATAAACAGGACATACGAGGAATTCTGCTTTTGTCACGTAATCTTTCTTTAATATGCATTCTTTTAACAATTTATACGTCGCATTATGTGATTGAAATTCAAAAAATAATGTTCTTTTACTAAAATTATATTTAAATCCAATTTTAAATAATAGAGTAAGGGTAGTTTTGGAAAAAATGTTATGTTTTTTTTTTTTTTTTTTGACATGTTCCTCTATAGAAACATAAACGTATTATTATTCTATATTAAAAATAAATACATATAATTTTTCATAGTGAAGCAAGCCAATGTTGCCTTTGGAGAACATGTAGATTTTTTTCATTAAACAAAATGTTTTTTCCTTTATGATATCTATTTTTTAATCATTATTTCTTTTATATTTGAATACAAAATTTATATAATTCTGATTTGATAAGTAAAAATATGAAAACCCAATTTTGGTGAAAACTTTATTTTTAATAGCACGTTCCCATATGGCAACATTGACGTGTCAAATATTAAATACAAAACTTTTAGCTATTTCTGGAAAATTAAAAATTTTACTGATCCCGTCTTATGACGGGTTTTATGCTAGTATTAAATAATTTTTCAGTAATGGTATGCACAAAATGTGAAAATCAAACTTTTAACGTACAAATGAGCTATATATTGCATCAAATATTCTTTTATTCTCTAAAAAATCATGAACAGATTTGACTTTTAAAAGAAGTAAATGTTCAAATTAAATACATCAAAAGCTGTAAAAGTTTAAAAATCAATTTACATCTTCTTATTCCTCACACATTTAAAGTGTAGTATAAACCTATAAAAATAAAAAATATCTCATTAGTAGAATTATTTCAAGTGGAAGCTCTAATATTTATTCACATAGCGCCTTACAAAGGAACATATTTAAGAAATCGAAAAATAAAGCATTCTTGGTCTTTTAAATTTCACACAGAACCTTTTCCACATAAGAAATGAAATCTACATATATTTTAATTACTTCCTTCAGAGTAATGTTTCCACACTTATGTCAAATCATATTTTCATGGGAGAAAAAAATTACTAAACACAGCATTATAGTTTTTATCTTATCAGTATTGAAGATGTTTCACTCTAAATATACACTCTGAAATAAACTATGCCACTTTCTTTCTTTAAATAAACAGGACATACGATGAATTCTGCTTTTGTCACGTAATCTTTCTTTAATGTGCATTATTTTAACAATTTATTCGTCGCATTATGTGATTGAAATTCAAAAAATAATGTTCTTTTACTAAATTTATATTTAATCCAATTATAAATAATGGAGTAAAGGAAGTTTTGGAAAAAAGTATTATGGTTTTTTGACATGTTCCTCTATAGAAACATAAACGTATTATTATTCTATATTAAAAATAAATACATATAATTTTGTATAGTAAAGGAAGCCAATGTTCCCTTTGGAGAACATGCAGATTTGCTTCATTAAACAAGATGTTTTTTCCTTCATGATATCTATTTTTTAATCATTATTTATTTTATATTTGAATGCAAAATTTATATAATTCTGATTTGATTAGTAAAAATATTAAAACACAATTTTGGTGAACATTTTATTTTGAATAGCACGTTCCCATATGGCAACATTGAAGTGTCAAATATTAAATACAAAACGTTTAGCTAGGTATAGTATAAACAAATACAGTAAACGTATAGTCATATGGAAAACTTAAAAAAATTTAGATTTGGTCAATTATCTCCAGAGTTACCAGACCAATTTGTATGAAATTTGATGTGTACATACATTAACTCAATGCAAATTAAATCATCATCCAGTAGTTATAATATACACGCATGATGATACGCAACACTCTTCGGAGCCAGAAGATATAAAACAATGGTTGCAGAATAGAGCAAAAATATAGAGTATGGTTGCATCTTGCAGATCTTTAGACCTTGATATAAAGTAATAGATGAATTCCTCTAAAAACTGGTTCCATTCATTCAGAAATGTAGTTTAAAGGTTCTGGATGGTTCTAGAAGGGGGAAAATGGTGAAATAATCTTTTCTAGAGAGTTTCAGTCCGTCCTACCAGATATGCCCTATAGTAGTCTGTTTTGCCAAGCCATCCGCTGAATATCTTTACTTTCTGGAAATTTGTCGACCAGAAGAGTTTTATGTGGCTTCGTTTATCGTCCATTAAAATACTTTTAGAGCAAACTTCACACCTTAAAAGGTGAACATGGGGCTCCTATTCTTCATTCCTCTACATCACAGCAGTCGCAGTGCATCTTTGACTTGAAGGGGTGTGCGGCCATCTAACAGGATGCTAACCATTAAACCTCAGGTGCCATATGATCGATTTCACAGACATTGAACGGCAAGTAGCAGATTTCTTGTTTTCTCCATACAAACATAAGACGAGAAGCAACGGTTAGGTTACAGCGGAAATCATCAGTGTAGAGGACAATCGCTCATTGTTTCAAAATCCTATCTCTTTGCTCTCTGTAGTATACTAAACTGACTCTCATGTTTGCAGAAATCAGCGAGACGTTTTATGCAAACAAGCCTATCTCATAAAGTCTTCTGGAAACAATCACCCTATGAAACTCAGGTTCCTGTGGCCGCATGCAAGTCACGAAGGAGCTGAGACTGAATTACGCCCCTGTTTCGACTCGCTGTAAGGGACAAAACAGAAATCTTCTCTGTCCGTCGTGTTTCTTAAATGACCTTTCACAGGCTTTCTTTTGTCGGATTCAGTATCTTAGAACAGGTCCTAACAGTTTCACAGAATTGACTTTGGGGCATTAAATTGAACTCTCAATAATAGATTGATGCAAGTATGCTCAAGTGATATCTTTAGTTTTTAAAATGGATGTTGTATTTCTAGAAAATGAAGATTTGATATTTCTGTCACAGGTTCTTTAGAATGTAAGAATTTTGCCGGGTACGGTAATTTTGAAATTGGAATGATTATAATTCAAGCCTGAATATAATTTTTAATATTCAATAATCTTTTCTTATTTTTCATATTATTTGAATCTCCAACGTGCTGGTCTGGAAACCTAAAATGTTTGGCTTAAACATTGGGGCCTATAACACTTTTTGTACACGTAGAAAGTATTCAAGATAAATATGTGTGTCTAACAAATAAATATGTGTTATCTGACCAAAGTCTAACCGCGATTAAATGGAGAATTGCGTCCCACCCTTGGTTGGAGCCATGGGTTAATCTTGTAAACCATTAAACGACTTTTGAGACCGGTCTGTAATACTAATGTTAAGTTGGCCTAGTATTTGAGAGAGAAATTAAAACTCATTAAGAAACACATGAAAAATAGGTCTTGGTTAAATGGTTTTATACAATTAAATAAATACCCTAAGGAATACAACTGGAATCAACTTATCATTTGTAGATATCGAAGACTGCTCTCGAGTCGGCATCGGCTCTAAAACACAATAAGGCGAAGAATTTGGCGAAGAAGCCGTTCACCTTCCACTCTTCTGGTAACAATCTTGTCCGCTCAAAAAATCCGACTCCTTGAGGAGAAGAAACAGGGGTCCACTCCAGAACGGAGGGGGATCAAAATCTCCCAAACCAACGGACACCTCTATTGGTTGGGAGAAGACCAAAGTTTCTTTGTAGTTCAAACCGGTCTTGTTCCCGTATGTCTTTGACGATGACCCATGGGAAGAGGTAAAACGAGCTGAACCGAATGTAACTTATTGTTACATCTTAAATGACTTCATGCTTGGAAATTGACAACTAAAATTGAAGTTCATAATTAGGAAATAAAATTTGCGAACGAACATCAAAGTCAGAAGAAACTGACGTGTGAGATCGAAGTATATCTCCCCCAAGATAGATACCACTGGGAGTTACAAAATATTTCTCTTAACATATATTTACAAATTCAACCAGCACTTTTGGAGTTCTCAGAAAAATGATCTCCTTGGAATCTCTTCTTTTTAAAGCTAATGTATTTTACAGCCCCAAAATATACTAAAGGGATCTTTAGGGTAATTAATGTTTTTACAAATGTACAATTTTTAAAAAATATAGATTTGTACTTTATAAAGAACCACAATAGGAGAGTAATAGCTAAACATAGGGTAGCACATTTGAAATTAATTTTTTCAGACAATTAGCATTGTCTATACTTATTTATTTTTAAATAACAAATATAAATATTCATTTCTTGAAAGTCATGAGTGCCATATTATATGGTTCTACAAAATAAGCTACATGAAAACAGATAATACAAATAAATGGAAATAGTTCTAAGTAAATTTATCGTAGTAATTACTTACATTCACTTAAATATCCTTTTTTGGAGAAGAATAAGGGTAAACAGATTATTGAATTACTTAATATATATGACTGTACGAAAACATTACTATTTTACTTTTCTACTTCCCAAATTACGCATTCAACAGAAAAAATGTCAAAATCATCGATTAAGAAATACTAAGTACAAATGGTTTCTTTCAATATTTGTTTTTAAATTTTATTTAATATGCTTAATTGCAACGAAAATGATGCCTAAGTGAAAAGTAAAATAATGAAATATTTTTAATCAAAAGTCAAATATATGCTAAGAGAGAATATTTTATTTCAGTACAATATATTTTTCCTTTTTTTTTCGTATAATCCCTTCCTTTTTAATTTCTTTTTGCAAGATATTAGCTTTCCTCGTGTCTGAGAAAGCTTCAGGGTATATAGTTTATATCTAAAATATACAATTATACCTGGTGATATTTTCTGTTACAAGTTCGAACTACTGGATATTACCACTGGAAAGACAAGTCAGAAAATCACTGTTCACCAATAATGATTTTTTATTATAAGCACGATTTAATTGGCTGTTCATTAAATGCATTATTGATATAGTTTTCTCATTTCTCTTAGTACACATACACGTCATTACTAAATACGCACCTATTACATCTTGTCGTTCATCTCCTCTGCAATGCCCAACACACTACCAATTTACTCAATTTTCCTGCTTATTCTCTTGCATGTGAAGCCTGAACTCAGTTCCAGCAACACAAATGCACCAATTTTGGAATGCCCGACTTGAGTTCGGGCAAGAAAAAAAATGGTATTTCACTTCCGTGATGCCCGAAATTGGTTCGTTCAATGTATAACATTTAATTTGCTATTTTTACTATAGATAGAGATACTTTATTGCGAAAAGCTCGAGAGTTTCACACCATTTGACGGTATTTCTGGGATATTGTAAAGGATTTGAGAAATTCAAAGGAATCTGAGAGACATGCAATTCATGACAGTTGATATAGACAATAATATTTTTGTATTAGTTTATTATATTTATCTTGAAAATTATGTCATTTAATTCATTTTTCTGTAATTTTAGCAAACATTACTGTAATTTATTAACGTTTCCCATATATGTGAAAATCTTGGATATATTAATTATTACGTTTTTTTTTTTTTCGAAAAAAAATCTATTCCTAACAATTTGAGGATAATAACAATTAAAATTAAAGAGAAAATATTTTCCATTTTTGGCACTTTTTTTCTAAAATATTGTCACGAAGATTCGAATGAACACACCGTTTAACTTAACAGAAGAATTTATTGAAGCTAAGTAGCAACTCGCAACTTTACAAGATCGAGAAGTTGCCTACAGCTAGTGGGTATCAGCTTTTATACCCGAACAGAATATTCGAGAAATAACTAATTTACATATTAAAGAAAGATCTAGAATGTTCGAGAACATAAGGAAACAATAAATAACATTTTAAAATTAAAAATCCGTACTTTGGATCAACTGCCATGGCAAGCATCGAACCCACAATCTTCGGGTCTGGATCTCGCGCTTTGACCATTCGGCTACTGAGCTCGTTGGCCAAGATATTTTATGTGGCAATATATTATAGATGCAAGTGGTTAACCCACGCAGTTACGGTTAGTAATATTATTAGTGAGTTAACAGAGGAAGGGAGCATAAAAAAGTTGCTCTCCGTAAAGTATATCCTTACTAATGGCGTGATGTATATCAGATACAGAGGAAATACTTCATTGAAATTCAATATGACAATATGCAATTATGTTTTTAACTTTGTATTATCTTCATAGCAAATATTTGTTGTTGAAAATTTGTATAAATTGCAAAAGCATACAGAGGAACAAACAACTATTTCGAAGTTAAACTCAAGCTTAGTTTTGAAAGCAATAAAATAAATTCTGTAATAAGTAATTAATACCTAACACCAAGCAGGCTTAATTCCAATTAATTATATATAATTTCAAATTTAACAGATATTTTGCCATTTATTACCTATATAAAATCATATAACGTTTTGAAGTCATATTACCTTTATTTCATATTTTTAATTCTATATATAAATTAACTATATATAAATTTTTAGACAAAGATTAAATTTATAAAATAATTTTGATTTGTTTAAACCATGTTGTCTATATACTGTGAATTTAAAGAGAAAAAGGTAACTATTCCGAGGAGTTCCACACGAGCTTCTTTTTCAGACCAATAAAAGAAATTCAGTGGTAGGTAATTGTATGATTGACAAAATATAAAGATCAACAAACAGCAATTTCGAAGTTCTACTCATTCTTAGTTTCCAAAGCAATAAAATAAATTATGTAATAAATAATTAATACCAATCCCCAAGCAGGCTTAATGCCAATTAGTTATAGATAATTTCAAATTTGACTGATGTTTCGCTGTTTATTACCTATATAAAATCATATAAAGTTTTAGAGTAATATTATCTTTATTTCACATTTTTATTCTATACATAAATTGACTATATATAACTTTTTACACAAAGATTAAAATTTATAAAATAATTTTGATTTGTTTAAACCATGTTGTCTATATACTGCGAACATAAAGAGAAAAAGGTAACTATTCCGAGGAGTTCCACACGAGCTTCTTTTTCAGACCAATAAAAGAAGTCCAGTGGTAGGTAATTCTATGATTGACCACGGAGACCAGATAGAGATCAGATACTCGTGTTCCTACAACGAAGTGAAGCAGCAATCAGTAAGAAACGAAAGAGAGCCAAAAAAAATAACAAATTTGTCACAATAAAGAACATTGATGAGCTATTTAATCTGATTTACTTATTATACAGTGAATTTAGACGTATTCGGAATTTCTACTGAAGGGTTTCTACCGAAAATAAAGTTACGAATTTTCAGAACAGATTGACAATTTCTGAATTAATATCCTATGAAAGCTAACCCAAGATTAAGCTATTTTAACTATTATTGTGTATTATTTTAAATGTTGGCTAAACATATAAATATACGTGACCTAGTCTATGTTTATCTTCAGAGTTTTGCTCGAAAAAAGGGAATTACTATCTATATTTTTTACATAAGCAGAATTGATCAGATTTAATCTTATACAAGAAGCATTTTGATAGTTTAATTTCATTTTTAGTAAATAACGATATGAGTTTAAATGTTGATAGTATGCAAAATTACAGTCATTTTATATTTACTAGTTCCATTCGTTGAATGATACAACCTTACATCTCAAATAAGATTTTCAACCTCTTTATTATTCTCTATAAAACTTGATTTTAAAATTTTTAAAATCATATTTTTAAACTTAGTTAAAAAAAACATAGATCTGTATAACTTGCAGCGTGTGATATCATCTGAAATTTATACTTTGTATTAAAAGAATGATACAGCACTCCGCGTCATATCAAATTATTAACCTGTAAGTTATCTTTAAAGACTGTACTCAATCTACATTTAATAAAAGATTAATTTTTTTTTATCCTAAGATTTTACCCATAGAGACGAAATATTTACATCTAATGTTAACTAAGCGAGATATATAACTATAGAATTTAGTAACGATATTTTTCATGCATGATATACTATGAATTAAGAATAAAGTAACTTATATTACCTAATGCCTGATCTACTTTCAACACTTATATATCCGTTTGAGTTATTTACATTTCAAGCTGTTTCAAGCTATGTCTTTCATAAAAATCTTATAATATTTACATATGCATATATAGTTTTTCCTATTTATTTTTCTATATAGCTATCGGTATTTTTCTATTACCTATCTAACAAATAACATCTAACAATATACATATATACATATATATATATATATATATATATATATATATATATATATATATATATATATATATATATATATATATATATATATATATATATATATATATATATATATATATATATATATATATATATATATATATATATATATATATATATATATATATATATATATATATATATATATATATATATATATATACATATATATATATATATATATATATATATATATATATATATATATATATATATATATATATATATATATATATATATATATATATATATATATATATATATATATATATATATACATATATATATATATATATATATATATATATACATATATATATATATATATATATATATATATATATATATATATATATATACATATATATATATATACATATATATATATATACATATATATACATATATATATATATATATATATATATATATATATATATATATATATATATATATATATATATATATATATATATATATATATATATATATATATATATATATATATATATATATATATATATATATATATATATATATATATATATATATATATATATATATATATATATATATATATATATATATATATATATATATATATATATATATATATATATATATATATATATATATATATATATATATATATATATATATATATATATATATATATATATATATATATATATATATATATATATATATATATATATATATATATATATATATATATATATATATATATATATATATATATATATATATATATATATATATATATACATATATGGACACATTCTTATAAATGACAAATAGCAAGAATCAGAATGTCTTAGCTTAATTTTTTTAAATCATAAATGTTTTTTACATTAAACTTTTCTTAAAAAAGAGACTTTTATCTAGTTAATACTAAATAAATGACGTGTATAATGATAGAATTCAGAAATGGAATTTTTTTACGTTTTATAAAAAACATATTAATAATAAAACAAGTATTTTATACCTGGCATAATTTAAAATTTGAATAATACAAGCAGGTATTTTCTGAGAAAATATCTTACATTATAGCTAAAAGACTTAAAAGAAAACATTTCATTTTTTACCTTAAACATATATCCTATAACATTTCTCAGAAAGGACTTGAAAGCTCATCTGAAGCAATTCAAATTGAGCAAATTTCATTTCTTAATCGATAAAAAGGATCTATATATAGTTTAAAACTAGAATTTATCTTCATCATTTTAGAGAAATGCTGCTTTGAAGTACATTATAGAAGTAAATTATGCACGGTTTTGTGTGCATGAAATGAGTAAATGCAATTAGTAATTTGTATTTATGTAGTGAAAGAGGATGTAAGTTTCCTTACCAATTAAGCATTTCATTTCTTTAAATAAACAGATCACAAATTGCTTTGCAATTACTTATACTTGTTCATATTAAGGGAAATGTGCAATATAGAATGGTTCAAAAAATTAAACAATAAGAATTCGAAATTAAATATTCGATATCTGCTATCAGGTTTTATCATATCTTTAATTATCTCAATTAATAATTCAAAAAAGAATAAATTTTTTATCAGGGCAGTTTTAAAAAAAGAAACTTTTTATCAATATATTATTAATAGTCAGAACAAATCAAATTATTAAAAGATTTTTCCCTATACAATATGTAGGAGTACGTGGAGAAAAGAAATTAGCCTAAAGTTCTGTGAAAAGCAGTTAAATTATATTTCCCTTCTGTTTGAAACGAGAAAAGTTTTGTTATCTACGTTGAAAAATGGAGAACGGAATTTTAAAATGTTTCAAACGCTCAATCGGGAAATTTCTAAAAAAAAATACGTTAGTATTTGAGAAGGGATTTTTTAATAGAAGTCTCTCCGCCAAAAATACATTTCTGCATCATTTTTGTCTTCTTTTCAAATACAATTGCATTTCTTAGTTGTCAGTAAAATTGTGTGTGGTATGGTAGTCTTAACATAAATTTACTTACATTTTTTCTTCTGTGCTAACAAGTTTTTTGGTTAACGTATTATTATTTCATGAAATGTGATTTAGATATCAAATGAAATGAAGGTTGAAAGCCTGTAATAAAGTGAGAAATCATTTCTCTAAATAAACAGATCAAAAATTGCTTAGTAATTAGTTATATTCATTTTTACTGAGGGAAATGTGTATTCTAGAATGTTTCTAAAAATTAAATATAAGAATTTGAAATAAAATATTCGATATCTGCTATCAGATTTTATCAGTTCTTTAATTATCTCAAGGAATAATTCAAACAAGAATAAATTTGCTATCAGGACAGTTTTAAAATAGGAAACCTTTTACCGATATATTATTAATAATTAAGAGTTACGATAAGTTATTAATAATTAAGAGTTACGAATAAAATGACTTTTCTATTTTTCAAATTATGACAAACCAAGTGTTAGTAGTATGTAACCAAGTGTTAGTAATGAAACGAAGGGTGAAAGTCTATAATAAAGTGAGAAAAATAAAAGAATTCATTTCTAAGAATATATGACATGTATATTAAAACATCTCAAAGATGTTTTCAATATTAGTAGTGTGAAATTG
>CM063501.1:148780682-148785682 GCA_032207245.1 Pardosa pseudoannulata
CATTGCAAATCTAAAATTATATAAATTATTTATTTGAAGAATGTGATTGTTAAAATAAATTTCGATAAATGTTTATCTTACCAAACAATTATCAATGGATAGAGGATATAGTATATAGCAAATATAAGCTGCAAATTTAAAGGAAACGGAATATTTTAATCAATTTTGTCATAATTTAAATTATTTTATAAAAACATCTCACATACTATTCAAATATATACATTATGAAGTCCAAAAATAGTGTAATTACAAATATATCCGCATTGCAAATATAAAATTATATAAATTATTTATTTGAAAACCTTGATATTTAAAATAAATTTCGATAAATGTTTATCTTAGCAAACATTTATAAGTGGATAGAGGATATAGTATACCGCAAACATAGGCTGATAAATTTAAAGTAAACGGAATATTTTAATCAATTTAGACATAGTTTATTTATTTTATAAAAGCATCATATTTATGTATGCATGTATATATTTGAATTGTCACATACTATTCAAATATATACATCATGCAGTAATATAAAATAGCGTGATTACAAAATTATCACCAATATAAATCTAAAATTATATAAATTATTTATTTGAAGAATGTAATATTTAAAATAAATTTTGATAAATGTTTATCTTACCAAACATTTATCAATGGATAGAGGATATAGTATACCGCAAATATAAGCTGCAAATTTAAAGGAAACGGAATATTTTAATCTATTTTGTCATAATTTAAATTATTTTATAGAACCATCTCACATACAATTCAAATATATATATAATGCAGTAAAACAAAATAGCGTAATTACAAATTTATCCCCATTGCAAATATAAAATTATATAAATTATTTATTTGAAGAATGGGACATTTAAAATAAATTTCGATAAATATTTATTTTACTAAAGAATTATCAATGGATAAAGGATATAGTATACCGCAAATATATGCTGCAAATTTAAAGGAAATGAAATATTTTAATCAATTTTGTCATAGTTTAAATTATTTTATAAAAAACATCTCACATACTATTCAAATATATACATTAGGAAGTAAAATAAATAGTGTAATTACAAATATATCCCCATTGCAAATATAAAATTATATAAATTATGTATTTGAAAAACATGATACTTAAAATAAATTTCGTTAAATGTTTATCTTACCAAACATTTATCAGTGGATAGAGGATATAGTATACCGCAAATATAAGCTGCAAATTTAAAGGTAGCAAAATATTTTAATCAATTTTGTCATAATTTAAAATATTTTATAAAAACATCTCACATACTATTCAAATATATACACAATGAAGGAAAACAATGTAGCGTAATCACAAATTTATCCCAATTGCAAATCTAAAATTATATAAATTATTTATTTGAAGAATGTGATATTTAAAATGAATTTCGATAAATATTTATTTTACTAAACAATTATCAATGGATAAAGGATATAGTATACCTTAAATATAAGCTGCAAATTTATTCCGTCAGACTCTCTCTTCGTCTGGTCTACCGAACATCTTCTGTCAGACTCTCTCCTAGTCTCGACTTCCGAACCTCTTCTGTCGGACTCCTCTCTTCGTTTCGACTATCGAAACCTTCCCCTTTTCTTTTTTTCGATCTTTCTATATTTTATTAATTTCATCCTTGTTCTTCCTTCTTATCCTCCAATCGGGATAGTTGTAAGAATCCAATTGGTCTGATTAAACCCCGCCATGAGACTGCCAACGTGGAAAACCTTATCCTTTCTAATTGGACATTGTTCCTTAGGGACTCATAAATAACTCCACAAAGGTACATTTTACTTAATGTCAAGTACGGAGACGGGATTCTGATCTGGGACTGGGATCAGAACCCGTCCGAGACCACCGTACAAGAAAACAATATCCGTTGAATATAAATATATTGTCCTCTGTATTTTACAAAGAGGTGATGAGGTCAGATTTAGATCCCGAGCATGTTACTTCTTACACAGACATATATATATATATATATATAAATATATATATATATTTATATATATTTATATATATATATATATATATGTGTGTGTGTGTGTGTATGTGTGTGTGTGTGCGTGTGTGCGTGCGTGTGTGTGTACGTGTTAGGTTTAAAAATGTTGGTTAAGAATAAAAGAAACACTTTAATGATAACTTAATAGGAGAAAGATACACCCTTGAGCAGAACTGTTCAGAGAAAAGAAGCTGACTCGTAAGTTGACAATATGAATTTGTGAAGGTAAGCAACTCCGAAAAGTCACTTCTGAGAATAAATATGTAATGATATTTTTAACATAAAAACTAGTAGACTTGATTAAGAGTTTATCTTAATATAATCTTCAGGAGATTTTATCGTTTTCTGGCAAAACTTAGCCTTAGTTATTTTTATTAAATTGGTGATTCCAAAAACACCAAAATTAATTTTTGCCGACCGTAGTATTATAAAATACTTTATATAGTTAGTTTTGCTTCATACACGTCTTCACCTACGATATTTACCATTAATAACCCTGATTACCTGAATCACACGCCTATAAATGTCCATTAACTGGTTTTTAAAACAATACAATAAATTTACAACACGTAAAGAAAGAGAAATTAATTTTTTCATGTGATAAGTCTTGAACTGATAAGTATATTAAAAACCCAATTTACCTCTGAAATTGAAGTCATATTTCTATTCATTATCTTATTTCTATTCATAATCTCTATTTATTATCTCTAATTATTAATAAACTCTATTTATTAGTAATCTCTATTTATTAGTAATAAATATAATCTCTATGTATTAGTAATCTCTCTTTATTTAGTAATCTAACAAAAATCTTATTCTGAACAAAGTAAACTTTGAATTTTATATTGAATCTAATATAAACTGCCATAAGGAAGGCTTTTTAACTCAACATAAACTATGTTCATTTAAGCTCACCATAAGCTGTTATGAATAACAAAAACTAAAGAAAACTTTCTAGGAGGAATGTGCTCTTTCTGAAAACTTTTAAAAGATCAGCAACGTGATATTCAAATAAAACATAAAAATAATACAAATAAAAATTAAATAAAATAGGTTTTCAAAGAAAAATATAATATCTATTTAATAATTACCACATAAATGTTTAAAGATTACAATAACCATTAAAAATATAAAAGAAATAATGAAGGATGCAAGATACATATATGCATTCTACTCTTTAATATATTTATACATCACGAAACCGACGCCGAATCCAGGAGACTCATCTATATCTACAAATGATAAGTTGTATTCCAGTTGTATTCCTTAGGCATTTATTTTTATAAAATTATTAATCAAGACATATTTGTCCATGTATATTTTGATGAGTTTAAATTTCTTCTTTCTCAAACATTATGCCAAAGTAACATTATTTTTACCCTTATCTACAGCGGTTCTCGCTTGGTACAAGTATTGATGAAGTTGATATAATAAAAGTATATAGTTAGAACCCCCACTAGTAATCTAGCAAATATTTTATTCTGAACAAAGTAAACTTTGAATTTTATATTGAATTTAATATAGACATAATCTTAAGGCCATAGTCATAAGGAAGATTTTTTAACTCGACATATGCTATGTTCTTTTGAGCTCACCCTAACCCATTATGAATAACAAAAACTAATGAAGAATTTCTAGGAGGAATGTGCTCTTTCTGAAAATATTTAAAATATCATCAACGTGATATTCAAGTAATGCATAAAATAATACAATTAAAAATAAAATAAAATAGACTTTCAAAGAAAAATATAATATTTATTTAATAATTAATATATAAAGATTACAATAACCATTAAAAATATAAAAGAAACAATGAAGGATGCAAAATACATATATGCATTTAACTCTTTAATATATTAATACATCACGAAACCGACGTCGAATCCAGAGGACTCATCCATATCTACAAATGATAAGTTGTATTCCAATTGTATTCCTTATTCATTTAATTTTATACAATTACTTAATCAAGAAATATTTGTCCATGTGCTTTTTAATGAGTTTAAATTTCTTCTTTCTTATACACTAGTCCAACGTAACATTATTTTTACAGTGTTCAACAGCGGTTCTCGCTTGGTACAAGTATTGTTGAAGTTGATATAATAAAAATATATAGTTAGAATCCGCACTAGTAATCTAGCAAAACTTTTATTCTGAACAAAGTAAACTTTGAATTTTATATTGAATTTAATATAGACATAATTTTAAGGTCATAGTCATAAGGAAGATTTTTTAACTCGAGATATGCTATGTTCTGTTAAGCTCACCCTAAACCATTATCAATAACAAAAACTAATGAAAAATTTCTAGTAGGAATGTGCTCTTTCTGAAAATATTTAAAATATCAACCCCGTGATATTCAAGTAAAACATAAAACTAATACTATTAAAAATGAAACAAATTATGCATTCAAGGAAAAATATGATATCTAGTTAATAAGTAATACATAAGTGTTTAAAGATTACAATAACCCTTAAAAATATAAAAGAAATAATGAAGTATACATGATACATACATGTATTCTACTCTTTAATATATAGATACATCACGAAACCGACGTCGAATCCAGAGGACTCCTCCATATCTACAAATGATAAGTTGTATTCCAATTGTATTCCTTAGGCATTTCATTTATACAATTACTTAATTGAGACATATTTGTCCATGTGTATTTTGATGAGTTTAAATTTCTTCTTTCTCAAACATTATGCCAACTTAACATTATTTTTACACTGATCTACAGCGGTTCTCGCTTGGTACAAGTATTTATGAAGTTGATATAACAAAAGTATATAGTTAGAACACCCCCCAACTAGTAATCTAGCAAAAACTTTATTCTGAACAAAGTAAACTTTGAATTTTATATTGAATTTAATATAGACATAATCATAAGGAAGATTTTTTAACTCGACATATGCTATGTTCTTTTAAGCTCACCCTAAACCATTATGAATAACAAAAACTAAAGAAAAATGTCTAGTAGGA
>CM063501.1:148795682-148833182 GCA_032207245.1 Pardosa pseudoannulata
TAACATTAATCAATGCAAGCATAAGTTCAGGATGACACGTACGTCCTTGTGCTTAAAATATGTGACATTAAAAAGTTTGGAGAAACAAAATAGTCTTAAATGTTTTTAATGAGAAAACCATCCAAATGTTTGATAAGATACAAATTTCACAGCATAAAAACACTCATATATGATCCGTTGAGAAAGCTTTGTAGCACTAATATTCATTTCATATTTAATACAGTATTAATTTTATATATAAAACACATCTCACTGAATTATTTTACAGTGAAATGTATTCGGCTCGCTAGGCTATAGTTATATGCAGTAGTAGCTGTGTTCCCTAATTATTCCACATTTCACTGGAATTTAGCACAATGCAGGTATACCTAATCACATCTTAATATATCCTACTTGGAATGAACAGCATAAACCTTGCAAGTAGTAGCTTGTGGATTCTATTCTAATAATAAATTTCACATACCTACGTTTTACACTATTAGTCATTAAGCTTAAAATATTACGAAAATTCTCCCAGTTCCATATCTCTCAATGTACCTTAAGGAGTATTTTGAATGAAATGAGCGCTTTGAAACGAATAAACATCCTTATTACCTCTATAAGTATTTACTGCAGGAGCAACTCTCGCATTTATACTCATTAAAGAAAACAAGCAAATAATGATGAAGATTTTACATGTCTGTTTATAATTTAATCTAAGGAGATATGTTAAACAGGTTACTTAATGGTCTAATTGTTATTATCTGCACTTAAGTAGAAACTAATTACCTTTCAGAAGCAATGAAACATTTTACAATTCAAATGAATAGAATAATGGAAGAAAATATCGTTCTGTACCTGCTCATTTATCATTCTGTATTCTTATCTAAATATATCAATGTTAATTCCGTACATAGGCAGTTTTCAGCTTTATGATAATACTGTTTACGGTAAGCGGCATTTTCGGATCATATGGAATTATATAGTTACAATGTTTCAAAAAGAAAAAAACACCCCTGAAAACAATTAAACTGTGTTGACAAGTACTTTTGGCACAAGTGTTCACTTGATTAGAAGTTTTAGAGAAATAAATGAAAAACTCCATCGTAAATCACAACTTACTTAGATTTGAATCCAATTTCACGTAATTTGCAGAGTAGATGTATACACATCATCATCAGCATCATCATAAATGATACGACATCCAGGTTTGGTCCAAGACGTTCAGGAGTTTCTCCTATCATTACCCACTCCTTGTCCTTACGTACATAAGTATATGTATATATATATATATATATATATATATATATATATATATATATATATATATGTATATATATATATATATATATATATATATATATGGGGGGTGAGTGTGGGGGGGGTGTATGAGATGGAGAGTGTGTACGTGTAATCACAGGAACCGAAACGGACCCATATTTATAACAAAAAACCTCTTTAAATTGCCCGTATTTCTCAGTCCGGGCATACTGAGCTGCCAAGAGTCCAGCTAAACATATGTTCTGAAGAAACACATCAGTTTCGTGGCCGAAGGTAAATTTGTATTTCATCTATTCAAAATAGAACAAAATCCAGTGGCATCTAAACCAGACAGTGTTAGAATACTCTCTGCAAAAATATGGACAAGCCAACCTTTAGCGGGAGAGGATCAAATACCATGTGGGGTTTAAGTGTCTTGGAAAAATGCTGAGGCAACAGTTAATTCCTAAAAGAAAGTAACTTTTGATTAGAGACATCTGCCAAAGTGTGGCCTTCCAGATGCCAGTTATTATTGCTGATCGTTACAGATTATTCCTAGGAGAGTTATTAATTCCTCATTAAAATGCCAGCTATATCATTTTTGCTTTGAGAAAGAATTTCGTGGTTCGCCTGAAAGAAGGAAAACTTCTTCGTCCAATTTTCAGGGCTGAGAATATATATTTAATATAAAAGGGATAAATAAAATGATAAAGATTTAGAGCAATGAATGGAGAAAAGAGATAATTTTGGATAGGTTTCTGGGGCTTAGATATTGATACTACACGCACACACACACACATACGCACACACACACACACACACACACATATATATATATATATATATATATATATATATATATATATATATATATATATATATATATATATATATATATATATATATATATATATATAATATATATATATATATATATATATATATATATATATGTATATGTATATATATATATGTATATATATATATATAATATATATATATATATATATATATCTATATATATATATATATATATATATATATATAATATATATATATATATATATATATATATATATGTGTGTGTGTGTGTATGGCCGTTATATATATATATATATATATATATATCGGCCATTCCATTGTTACAGATGTGACACATCGTACAATTGTTATCGCTTTTTCTATAAAGCATTTAATTTTTTAAACAAATATTTTTTCATAATGCAAATACACCACCCAAGGAAGCATTTTGCAAAAATTAAAGATTTTCCGTCTCTTCTTTACATGTTTAAATAATTATAAATATGCTGTTACGGGTGTGACAGTTATTTTTCCAGGTGTTTTACATAAGTTCAGAATTAACAGTTTTTCCACGAATAGGTAATATCTAAAAGTCATTAAAAATTTTTGTATAATAAAGAATGTTAGATGTTTAATATTATGTATTACTTGTAAGTTTTCGATGACAAATATAATTACTAGGTTTTCTTTCAAAAACCATGTTACGGGTGTGACAAAAATTCAGAATTCTTTTAAAAAACCTTAAAAGTGTGGTTTCAATCGCAAATGAATAAACCAAGTCAGGCATGTTTGCAAAAATTAAATTAATTTTTGTTCTAACTTTTATCAATAAAAATGATATTGACCTCTGTTGTTTATGGGAATTGATGGCATTGCTCTAATTATGTAATTTTCCATGCTTTCACATGGCGCTTCTTTTACTTCTGACCAGTATATATATATATATATATATATATATATATATATATATATATATATATATATATATATATATATATATATATATATATATATATATATATATACATGTCTGGTCTAAAAAAGGGGGTATTTGGAAATTACGTGAGTTATGAACGATTTTAAAAAGGGAACTATTTATAATAATAATAAAATAAATGAAAAAGACCCACGCTTGCGGTACCTTTTGGTGTAATGAGGTCAGGCGCAGAGATATTTCACAGGTAGTTGATCAAGAGAGTAGGATCAGTCAGCGCTTGGTCAAGAGCTGTCAACACACTCTAAGCTTGTCTTCGCCAAAAGCAAATAGCACAAGCCATGCCTGAAACAGAAACTCCAAATTAAATAAAAAAAAATGTTTTTTTTACTAACAAGGATTAATAATTTCATTCCCTTTAACTCTGGACAATGTCATGTATATATATATATATATATATATATATATATATATATATATATATATATATATATATATATATATATATATATATATATATATATATATATATATATATATATAGAGAGAGAGAGAGAGAGAGAGAGAGAAAGAGGGACAGCATATTCTAACTTATTATTAAATAAAAGCCCTTCTATGCAATTCATTCATTTAATTTTTACTTAGAAAGGTTTATGTAATGATTTTAAAACTATTTCATTTGCAAATGTAATAGATTATTCCATCTTTATCTTTTGAAAGATCAATCATTGGGTTATTTTGAATTCACTTGAAAAAACAATAATATATTTTTAAATGTACTTGCAAAAATAAGATATTTTAAATCTCACATAAGGAGAATTTATATTCCTACATACATTTTTATATGCATGAAATCAACCGGTTTATTGATTGTAACTTACTGAAATAAGTGTAATAACTATATTGTTTTAAAGAAAAATTTGGGGGTAATTTCAAATGGCAAATGCGTTTAGTAAAATAGTGTAATATTCATCTTACATAAAAATATCAATTTCTTCAGTTAATTAGGTGAATTGTAGTTCTCTTCATTTTAACTTCAGCAGCAATAAGAAAAATCTAGTTAATCAGGTTGAGGAATATTTTAATAATTCTCCGAAAAATAAAGTACAACAATGATTAGGTGGCAATGCTTCGTTTCCTTTGTTTATCAGTATCACTTTTTTTCTCCGAAAATATCATTGGAGATTGGGTGCCGATAAGAGATAATTTCATTACTCAGCTGCGAATCTATCAGGCTTCTTTACGGAAGCAGATCAATGTATAGGCAGCAATTCGGCACATATTTCTTGAATTAGCTGATATCGAGGATGAAATGAAACCTTATGTCCCTTACGAAATCAATTTATTAAAAATGATACAACACCGAAGAATAAAGATAAGACATTTCGTTTTAAGAACAAAATAAAAATGTTCGGAAAATTCAAATAATATTCAAATAACTTCTTAACATATTAACTGATTCCAAATCACAGATTATGATTTTTCTTCACATCTAATTAGTGTATCACATTGTATATATATATATATATATATATATATATATATATATATATATATATATATATATATATATATATATATATATATATAACTACAGTTTTATTGCATTCTACATAACATAAACAACTTATAAACATATAAATAATTTATAGACAGAAGTTGTACCGATATTACTGATATATGGTGTAGGCTGAAGTTTAATATCCTGGACGAAAACAATAGATAAAAACTATGCATGAATGTATATTAAAAGTAGGATTTTTATATTTTAAGACCAGAATAAAATAGTTTGAAAAATTAAAATAATACTGTTAAGAATGCTGTACACATGTAGTTTGTATGGTATCTCAGCAAATTGGCGAGATATTGGTTCTTTGGTGAAGTTTTTGACTCCCAGTTTGACAATATATCTCCAAATTTGGCGACTTGGCGACTTTATTGCCGAATCCCCCTTTCTCTGGATTTTACTAGAACATTGTGAAAATTTCCAGAAAATTGAAAAGCTATGTAAAGGGGCCGTGAGGTCTAATAAAAAGTCAGCTGGAAGATTAAAATAAACCCTGGCAAATGCCAGGCAATTTATTTTAGTCGATCATTTAAAATTCCTCCTCGGTTGTACTTATACGGTGAGGTGATTAGCTAGAGTGACTATGCCAAATACTTAGGTATCACTCTAGATAAGAGATTAACGTTCAGGAAACATATAACCAACATTAAAAACTGTATGAATGCCAGAATCTGTGAGCTTCGTTCACTACTTTACAGCGCCCATCTCTCCATTAAAAATAAAATGCTCTTGTACAAATCAGTAGTTTTTCCTGCTGCAACGTACGCCGCCCCAATTTGGTCGTTTGCATCCCAATCTAACATTGACCTACTTAATAAAATTCACAACAAAACTCTCCGGAGGATCGCTCAGGCTCCCAGGTATCTAACCAATAAAATTATTCGAAGGGATTTGAACATAGATACATTTAAAATTATTTGCACTAAGCTTTCTTCCAAATTCTATGGACAGGTGTATAGCCTACCTAATCAGATCATAGCCGAATTACCTGACTATGATTATAGGAAAGCTAAACATCGCAAGCGGCCTAGAGCCGCCATGATTCCTTAAACTGGTAGAATTTTATATCCCTTCTTAACGCTCCCCAATGCACTACCCGAACGCGAGGCCATCCAACAGATGGAACCACAGAACCTGCTCTGAGCTTTTGTCGCCATGAATTTTAAGCTAAACCTAATTTTTAATTTTAATTTTTTTAACTTTAATTTTACTTCTTGTACTAACTTAATGTAATTTCACTTATTATTTCTCTCATCAACATACACCTATATCTTCACTGTCTTGTACAGTAATTTAGTAATAAATATAAATAAATAAATAAAAACAATTTTAAATTAAAAAAAGAAATAAATAAATAAATAAAAATTTCTGCTATTCTTAAACTTTCTTCTTTTTATTTTAAATGTATTTCATCTTAATTTATTTAACTTGTTAAGGGCCTAGCAATTTATCTCATCCCATCATTAAGACCTGCATTTTTATACTTATTGTTTTTCATCTTAAAAGACTGGACACCTGATTTTGAATTCTTAACTTGCAACAGGGGATAAGGCCTTCGGCCAAGGTACCCCGGTCAACTCTTCAATAGCTCATAAAAAGTCAGTCTCGTTCAGATCTGGTGAAAGTAGGACCTGTGTTAATGATCTCCGTATTGCTCTGAAAACGTTAGCCAAAAGGCTGCCAAGTTTTATCGTCATCCGTTGTAATTGTGATTCATTTGGCTTGTTAATAAATTGTTATTGTTTTTGTTGTAGCCAAAGTCTATTCAATCAACGAACTTTAAACGAGAATTTTGCAACAATACACATTTCTCAACATAGTTGTATTTGGTACTTCTGAATCACACATTGCTATTATTTTTCTATACATCTGATATCTATATCCGGATATGAATATAAAACTCACACTAAACCAGACTCCAAGCCGCAACAACCCACAACAGCACAACCTGGGGGCTACGGCCTACGGGGCCAATCTGCGTTTTCGAGACAAATGGCCCTGGGGTGCGAAGCATATGTCCTGTTAGGTGGTTAACTTTACGCGGAAATCCCAGTGCTTCGTTCTCAAGCATGATTGGTCCTCGATTTGTCTACCCACTGATGGGATGACAGTCTGGGTCAAATTTGCCCCATCCGAGGATCAAACCTTAGATTTTTGGTGATAACGCAATTTTGGCAACAATTGACGTCATACGTCATATATCAAAGTCTTTTATATTTTAGTCATTATAAAGTGTTTTGTAATGTATTGTAATGAATTTTTACATGTTGTAATGTGAATTGATATTTATTCACATTTGTAAAGTTTTATTATTGTGGTTTTATTTGTGGCAGCACACCATTGCAAATATGAAAAATATCTGTATGATGACGGACTATATAAGAGTCAATGTGCCAGTAGCACGGAGGCTCGGTTGCATCGAGGGTGGTGATGTCTGTTTATTGTTTATATCATCTTAAATAAATGTGTATGTCTAGAATTAGTTGTGTTATTATAAATCCTCCTTGTGCATCCCTTCTGAGCATAGTTATATGTATGTTCTGATCTCTGCGAACACCTCATTTAGCATCGCCGAGCCATAGCAGGTGTCTCCATAGATTTGTCTCTTGGAAACGCAAAGTGTTACCCCTACGCCATTACTTAGATTTTATCTGCAGTAAATATTTGAATTACTTCATGAACTTAACAATTTATGGGTAACAATTCGGCTAGGCTATTCATATTTCTGTTAGGCTAATAACAATATAAAGGTAGCAAGTTGACAAGTATACTAAAAAAATATAATTAAAATGTAAACAACATGTACGAACCTTGCTTTAAATACAGAAACAGTTTAAGTTTTTTAGCCGTTTTATTCATATTTACCCGTTCCTTAGTTTGGGCGAGTTTTCTAAAATTCCACACCTGTCTTTTCATGGTTTCTTCGCTTGTCCTTTTTAATACCATGTGCCACCAGACCTGAGTTTTTTTCTACATTTGAAGCTTAATTTTTTGCAGAAATTCATAATAGAATCACAAGTGCTGTGAATACTGTTAACAGTACCATCTTGAATAAAGTCTAGTATAAATTGACTACACTTTGATGTATGCCATGTGATCAAAAGTTCATACACTGAACACCTGTAACGGCTGTAAATAAAACTTAATTTTTCTCTGTAATGCATTTTTCTTTTTCCTTTTTTTTACTGTCTTCGTTTTATTTTTAAAAAAAGTCTATAGCCCTTTTAAAACCTGGTGTATGATATGAATAGCCCTGTACTACTTTTTAAATAATAGATATCAAGGTAAAACAAAAACCGTATATCGAAGTCTATTTAATCTATTAAGCTGATTGACAATATTGTTACTAGTATATTAACACACTAATATACTAACATGTAATATGAAAGTACAGATTCTTCTACTATAATTCTATTAATTGAAAACCAATTAAATCCCTAAACATTTTTTCTTTTTCATCCCCTTTATAATAATAGTTTAAGTTATCAGTCCTCTATCCTCGAATATATGAAGCGGTTGCACCTGGAAGGGATAGAGGCATCTATATTGGATTCCTGATAATTAGGGTTAGCAAAATTCAAAGTTAGTAAAGTCCATCTTCTCCTAAACTATTGATCTGACTCTAAAATAAATTGGTATAAATATGCTTCATATCACAGCAAAAAATATTGTCGTCTTTAAAACTTTCGAAATCCACCCCTTCCCACCTTTTCGAAAATTTAATGCCATTATTTCAAGCCCTATTTCCCCCGGTTAAAAGCAGGTAATTAAATTTATCACCGGTATTAACAACAAATTCTTTTCATAAAAGTCTAAGAGTCTATTTCACGGACTAATAAATATCTAGCGTTTAAGTTAGATACCTTTCAACATCAAGAAATTTGTTCGCTTGTGTATTTGTTTTTTATAGATAAGCACACGGTGTGCAATAGATTCGCTAAATTTTGGACATCATTCATATATACCACCAAATAATCACTCATTAAAACCTCTGCCGTCCATCCAATCACATAATACAACAAGTTTGGTTTGGTTTGGTTTGGTTTGGAGCGCTACGGTCTACTGTTTTGCACACGAGGGCTAATGAGACCGGGACCTACAGTTTAAAGCCGATTCCGAACGGCTACAAACATCCATGCCTTCAGCGGGATTCGAACCCGCGAACTCCGGTTCCGAAGAGCAGCGCTCTACCATTCGGCCATCGTTCGGCCATAATACAACAAGATAAATTAAAGTTGTCAACTAAAATACGGTCAGTAAAGTTTATTTTATGTTAATTTTATATTTTACCATGTCGAAAACTTTTCTACATAATACTAAAATTTTAAGATAAATTCGAAGAAGATAAAATCAGGGATAAGTAAACATGTATCTTATTACTTATTTGGGTATATCAAGAAAGCATCTATTTAATTTTCTAATATTTTGATGCAAATGGTCAGTCAGCTTAAAAATTTTTTGGAGACTATTTCTTAATTGGGAGAAATGAAAAAGCATTATACGTTACTGATATTGAAAATTTAGACTACCTCAGAATTGCTCACTAAAATAGATAAAAATAGTTATTCTCTTCTGTTCATTTTTCAAGCCAAAATAAAATACATTTTTATACTAAATTCATTATTGGTGAGTTAGGGTTAGCAAATTCAAAGCAAATAAAGTTTAAAACGAATAATTTTTAGTCAATATAATTGTAAAATGGAACATTATTTATTAATTATAAAAGACGAAATGGTTCTCTATACGGTCGTTGCAATAGTTGGGGACGGACCATGTTTATTTAGGTCACTTTCGTACCTTATGTTTGAAACACAGTCTTTCAGCAGTGAATCGGAATGACATGTAATAGGGATTATCAATCTGAAAGATTTCTTTGATTCAATCAATATACATTGACCTCACGGGGGAATTCAAAAAATATACGATCACTGATCAAACAATATCTCTGATCACTGATCGCTGTTTCACTGAACTAGTTTACTCGCTGTTTGGGATCTAACTGTATTCTTCGCTATCTGACATCGCTTTCTGAGTATCGCTCTTGAACTTCGGCAAACTTCGGAAGATTTTCCCCGGACCCACAACTCTGAATCAATTACATTTTGCGGTGGTCAAAAGACGTGGAATGGACAGAGGCATCCATATTGGAATCTTGATGAGGTAGGGTTAGCAAAATTCAAAGCGAGTAAAGCTTAAAACGAATAATTTTGAGTCAGCATAATTGTAAAATGGAACATTTATTAAATATGAAATGAGGAATGGATTCCCTTAGCCCATCTTTCTAAATGAATTCAACCTGATTCTAAACTGCATTCACAATAACGGGAGACTTTAGAGGAGTATGAAGATAAACAAATTATTGAGCGCGTACCAGATAATTCTCAGACAAAACAGAAAGCATTTTTTACCTTCCTCGTAGAGTACTTTACAATTCTGCAAAGTTAAAAATTTTACTAATGCCGTCATATGGCGGGCTATATGTTAGTAAAGAAATAATTTTATACACTTTGTTGTTGTTGTTGTTCAGGTAGCTCATATAACCAATAGCAGCAAATTGCAAAATTTTTCATCCAAATTCTTATATTTCGATCTCAACGTCCACAGTTCACTAACAAAATACAAGTGAAAAGACATTCCTAATGCCGTCATATGGCGGGCTATATGTTAGTAAAGAAATAATTTTATACGCTTTGTTGTTGTTGTTGTTCAGGTAGCTCATATAACCAATAGCAGCAAATTGCCAAATTTTTCATCCAAATTCTTATATTTCGATCTCAACGTCCACAGTTCACTAACAAAATACAAGTGAAAAGACATTCCTTTAATCATCTTAGTCACCCCCAAGTCGGTTCGATTCCATTGCACAAAGCATATGTTAGCTTTTCTCCCCTTTTAAGTTCACCCAGTTGTTCTGAACTTGTAATACGCAAATTCAATCCACTGTGCACCTGAGCCGCCTAGTATTACCATCATGAACTATGTAAGTGAAACACTTTGTTTTCTGTTCACTTACCATCCCTAGTGTATTATCACAAATAATGCAACAGAATCGTTTTTTCCCTTTTCTAATATACCAGTTTAAGTCATGTAAAAAATTGTACCCACCTATACGTTTATACCACCTCTCTTTATCACTCACCTCTTTTAACCCTCTTATCTACCCCTAGTCGGTTCCATTCCATTGCACTAAGCATACGTTAGCAATCTTCTGTTCTTAAATTCACCTAAATGTTTTGAACTTGCAACTCCCAATTTCAGTCTACTGTGAATCTGGAAATAGTCATCTGGAAGCCACCTAGTATTATCATCATAAACTATGTAAACGAAACACTTTGTTTTCTATTCACTTACCATCCCTAGCGTATTAGCACAAATAAAGCACCAAAATCGGCTTTTCCCTTTTTTAAAAGACCAGTGTATGACCAGTCAAACAAATTGTAAATACCTATACTTCTTAATGTACTTTCTACCACAAATAGTTACACAGAGCAATCTTTAAAAAGAACATCCGTGCTTACTGTAAGAAATCTCTGTAATTAGAGGGCTCGGTCCAGAAAATCCAGTTGACCTACCATCCGAAGGTCCTGAAGGTGACAACCTTTATTTTCAATGGATCATATTTCATTTAAATCTAATAAAAATAAGTAAAATACTTATGTTCCTCCCCTCAAAGCAGAAAAAATGTATACTTTATAAAATATTTTAAACAGTTTCCTCTCCTAAAATTAAATATATAATGTAAATTCTATAGGAAGTGCTGTCAGTTTTGAATCAGCCTACCGTTCCTAGAGTCGCCACTGTGACCGTATAAAGATTTAAAAATTATAATAAAGACTATGTTTTAGTTACGATTGCACCCTTGATTCATTATTGTATTATTTGTTTACATTTGTCTAGTTTTATATTGAATATGATATTAAATAATCCTAGTCTTACAGGGATACATTTTACGAAAGTATATATACATACTTAGGTAAATGGAACGAAACATCTTTCTTATAAATGCATTGATACTTTCTTAGACTTTTGCTTAACCATAAGAGTTAAATAATCGTTATACTCGAGTTTTAAATATCTTTTCTTAAAATATTTCGATACTGTGATTATTTATTAAAGTCAAGTTAACTAATATTCTAATAGATTTCCCTTTCCTTTACTATTATCCAAGTTTTTGTGGCGTTTACTTTTTAATCAACTAAATAGGGATAAAATATTTCGAAAAATAATTTTTCTAGCAATTTGAGACTTCAACTCTTTTTCCAGTTTTAAACATAAATCCCTGACTTTAAAGAATTTTTTAAAAAAATGAAGATCTGCCTAACGAACGCCATCATTAGTCAGTCGTTTCTTAGAGGGATTTGAAGTGAACTTTTCAGCTAAGGAGATTTGTGGCGCCATCTATCATCTGTAACATTTACTAATGATTTGATGTGAAGATTGCAATAACGCATGATAACAAGGAATAAAATAAGACTTTTTTCATCATACAGAATAAAGATGTAATATTATAGTGTAGTGTAGCATTCCTTGTTCCTTTATTATAAATTTATGGGCATTACTAGTTATTCTTTTAGAAATTTAAAGACAATATTAACAAAATTGCTGGAACTTTGATAACCATCTGGACGACTTAGATTATTCCGATGACATTGTGTTTTTTAATCCCAAGGTTAGAAAACGGGGTGTCAAAGACAAAACGTTTAGAATAAAATAAAAAAAATATTACATTAAAAAACACAATAGAAATGAAAATATATTAATGGGAAAATAATTGAATAAATCCAGACCTATACATACCATGGAACTAATATGTTAACCGAAGGAGTAATGTAAAAACTCTATTTTAAATTTGAATATCGGATAGTATCCAAATAAAGATTATATTTCAGAATTTTAGACTACAGTTAGAACGGTCTTACTGTATGGATGTAAAACGTGGTTAGCACATAACATCTTTCAATCGATGGCAAATGAAATAAATAAACGGGGTAAAATTATTAGACACTTAAAAGGAAAGCAGATTAAAGCTTTGTTGCCAACAGAAACCCAGGACTGTTGCATTGGGCCGGCAAGGATAATGGGATATTCTGCCTGCCTCATGCACCACCCAGCTAGCATGGAAACGTTGGGTATTCGTAGGCTACAAGTTGGCTGCACTTCTTTGGTTTGGTAAACGTTGTTAAGGGGAAGTGAAATGATGGTATTTAGTTGGCAAAATGTTTGGTTGGCTATCGGTAATTCTGAAACGTTGGCCAACAGTTGGGACAAGTTGGAGATTTTCTGTTTACGCCTCTTGCACAAATAGCTGCATACCATTGGCTAAGAAATATAAAAGTAACCGCCTATATCTATGCGCATGTTCAGAAGCTCTGCCAAAAGAGAAAGTTGTATATCAACCGCCATCTTTAGGTTTACCGCGCCATCGTTGCTGGATTTCAAATTTGTAAGGTAAGTCCTCTTGATATTGTTGTGTTTTATCATATATGCCCTCATTATTATTAATTTATTCCAGAAGAAAATGATATCTGGCTATCTCAAACTGTAGTATCTCTTTTGTCTTTTTAATAGTAACGTACCATTTACAAAAATATATACACGGCGTTTTAGTACACTTTGATCTTTAATACCTTTAAGTACACTACTTTAATACAGATTTAAGAAAAAAACAAATTTTAAGTCGATTTAAGATAGTTGACTTAATTTTTTTAAAGCATGCTGATTTAAATTATCGTTAGGTTTTTTTTTGTGTCTTTTCTTAATTATAATAAAGTTGTATAATGATAATATGTAAATATTATGAATTTCACTTTATTATAGTTGTTATGAAACTTGTTTACTTTATAACTTAATTTTATTTATTAGATGTAATTATGTTTGCCTTTATTTTTTACATATTCAAATCATCTTTGAGTCATTTTAAAAAGCTAAAAGGATAAAAGAAAATGTTATAAAATTAAAACATTTTATGATATATACTTTTTAAGTTATTTATTTGTGTTTCAGATACCATGAAATTGAATCCATAGAAAATGTGTAGAACTTTGGTAGATTGAAATGGTGGACGAATTTAAATAAAAAAAATTGTAAATAAAAGAAAAATAACTGAAACATATATATATATATATATATATATATATATATATATATATATATATATATATATATATATATATATATATATATATATATATATTTGTTTAACCTCTGTTGTGTTGTGCTTTTCATCAGTTATCTATTTTTAGCTCTCAGAGGAAATTTTCGTTTCTTATTGAAGAAACAGTTTGTTCATTAAAAATTTAATACAGATTTCAAAGGAATAAATGGATTGCCGCAGAGTAAGTATTATATGAAATGTGTGGTGTGAATTAAAATAACCTATCTCATTCTTTTTTTATATCTATTTTCTATTTTTCAACTCTTGAAAAATTTAAAAATGACTTATGTTATAAAAACATCAGCTTATTTCAAAGTAATAGCACATGCCCATTTTATATTATACACTATAACAAAATAATAAACTGAAATAATAAGTGTTGGAATTCAGTTAGTCCATCGTAAAATTACGTTGGCCCTTCTTAGTATTGCGTTGGCAAAAACAACCATTAGCCAACCATTAACCAACCTTTGGCCAACGTGCCATATCAACGTTGGCCCAAAGTATAACGTTGCTAGCTGGGCACATAGCTTAAAGAGAATTAAGAACTAATAAAATTTTATTCAGCCTTCTGTTTTTTTTTATAATAAATTTGTCAAAGATCAAATTACATGGAAAACATTACTTTCAATAAAGTTGGAGGGGCTATTAGGGTTCTTTGCTTATCTCAAAATTAAAGAAAGTATTATAAAGAGAAAGTTTAGCTCCGTGATTAACTGTTTTTACACTTCAATAGATGTTTCTCTTCACTATTCGAATTTTGCTCAAATTTTTCTTTATGTGACATGATTATTTTATCCAAATTATTAGTTTAAATGAGACATTTTGTATTGATATTCACTTCAACAAAATAGACATTTTCGAAACCCTTCTCTCATTAAGTTATTTCTTATATATATATATATATATATATATATATATATATATATATATATATATATATATATATATATATAAAGACAAAACTATCTTCTAACAAATACTTAAGTCTCACATGTACTGATATACTTTTACATAATTAAATACAAGGTGATTCAACCATTATTTTTTGACTATGGATAAATCCTATGATTCTCATTTTCTGTCTATAAATAATTAAATCTACAGAAATAGGACTTTCTAATCACTAATTTCCCATTATCCTAATTTTATTATATTAAGGTGAATGTTTATCATTTTTAAATGATATATTTTTAATTTAAAAAAGTATTTATTTGAAAATCAGTCTAATTAGTCTTTGCGACACATTCTAACGCATTGCTGTCTCCTTTTATTTAGCTACTTTGGTACAACTTCAATGTTCATTATAGGTTTATACATTCTAATTAATGTTTAGAATATTTTCTAAATATTTTTATTAACATTTAGCATAGTTTTTAACTAATATATTTCTATATGAAGTACCTATTTCTGACTTAATAGAAGTAGATGAAAATTGAACTAGTTAATCTAAAGGATTGAACAATAATTGATTTTCCCTTTTAACACTTTCGGATCTAAACTATTTAAACAAAATATCTTTTTATAGACAGTTTGGGGTATTTTTCTTTATATTTAAAGAAAAAGACTCTAAACTGTATGCACTAACAAATAGTATATAATAAAAATTTTCATAATATACTATTGATAACTAGAAACTATTTATATTTACTACGAATTAATATTTAATGAGATTCACGAATAAATAAAATTAAAGTAATTATTGAAAACAGCACGTTTTGAAGTAAAAAAAAAATCCGCATAACTAAACTTGGTTTTACACAAAAAATTCAATAAATTTGCCTAAATTGTACACAAAGAGCTGAGAAAAAGTAACATTTTTAGTATAATTTTCACTGGTGTGTTACATTTAAAATCCCGAATTTACACCCTGTAACTTTCCTCGTTTTTTAGATTCTTAGTATGACTTTTAACTGAAATTAAGACAAACTCTTACATTTTGTTTTAATGCAAGGTTCACAGATATTTTTCTGATCAGGCCATAAGCGGAAATTTTGTAATTGAGATAGTTAAAACTTCATAACAAGAAATAGTTTGGTTTACTTAAATTCTAAATAAATGGTATCCCAAGAGACATTCGAGTAAACGATGAAGAGTTAAAATATATTAAATTTAGATTAATTATTTTAAAAGTATTATTTCCATAAATATAATTATTTAATATTAAGCTTTCAATATAGATAACTATGGTTTTAAATAATTCTTTTCTAATCTATGGAACTAATTAGAAATACTTATATTATATCTATAAACTAATTTATTCAACTGTTATATAATCTATCTATGGAGTAGTTTTTCTCAATAACAGCGATTTATCAATAGTAAAACACAAACAAATATATATTTTATATTTAATAAGAGTTTCGCTGTAAAACTACATTTCTACAAACACAAGTAATACCGTGCATATTTTTAACATAAATATCATTCACTCTCATGCATATTAATTAAAACACTAGAGTAATATCTGTCGTCTAGTTTTACAGCTTTACTGACAAACGATATGAGATTCTGTGCCAACGTAAACTGATTAAATGATCTTCAATGTAAACCAATGTATGATGAGATCAGCCAGTAATGCATGAAAATAAAGCAAAAATCCAATTTTGCAGCGTGATAGGTATTTCTATATATAGCACTTTATTATGTCAGGGATTGCTGAAGACGACTACAACACCCGTTGACGAATAGAATCTTGAATAAATGTTTATTGAATGTACGTTCAGACATTATTTAATATAATAAACATGTATAAATTGTCTTCCTTCGGATAAAATCTGTGTTTCTATTTTATCTAACATCTATAAATAAAGGTGGTTTATAGAGAGAAAAGAAAATTTTTCAAGAAATTCTATTCAAAGACTTTTCAATTCTGGAATAGTCGTTGTTTAAAAACTAATATTTTTTTATTTGTGGTGAGACGATTTGGATCCTTCCAATTAATATAATTAATACACATAAAACGGTTAATTGAAATCCTTGGGATTTAAATCTGACCTCATCTCATATTTTGTAAAGGAGAGAGGATATTAATGGAAATTTAATGGAATAGATTCGTCGTGTGCAAGATTCTAATCCCAGACCTACATTAGAATCTGTTGTCAAATGAAACACCTTGGTTTGGTCACTCATACACAAAATACTAGTCAAAAGTACGTGTCTTAATCTAACCTTTGGCCAGGCCGACTTCTCAACTTCATAAAACAGTCAGCTTCCAATTGGGTAAGGTAAATTTATCCCAACGAATTTAATAATACAAGTTCTTACTTAAGCGGCTCATTTTAACTTGTTTGTTGCTTGAGAAGTCGATCTGCGTAATGAGGGGTGCAAAACACCTTCGTTTTATGAGGTTCTGCTCGTGCCTGGTTCTGGGTTAGCCTAAGTTTTAGTAAGGTCAAATGTATTCATTTTTGTAATCGTTTTCAATGTTTTTCTTTTACTAGTAGTAATATTGTTTAACAGTTTAAGTTACCAGTTTAAAGGATTCTATACCATGTTTATTTGCCTTAAACCTTTTCTTTGTATGTTTTAAGTAAATTAAACGTTAGTTTTATTTTTAAAAGTTTGTTTATGTTCATTTACATTTAAAACACATTGCTGATACTCTGCAACGATAACTTTTACAATTCCATTTTTTTTAAATTTAAGACTGTTTAAGAAGTCTGTTTAATTTTAGTTTGACTAAATTAGATTGACTATCAGAATCAAGTCTCCGTTCATGTATATAAGTAAAACTGTACCTTTGTGGAATTATTTATGGGAACCTAAGGGACAAAAGTTAAAAAGTTTGTGAAGCGGTCCGGAATGTCCAATTTGAAGGGGTAAAATTTTCCCCGTGTTTGGGGTTTAAAGGCGGGGAAGGGACGACCAATTATTACGTACAGCTCTGATGACTGGAGCAAGAGAAAAACCAAAGATAAAAAGGATATAAAAACAAAAGACGAGAATTAGAGAGCAGAGTTCGGCAGACCAAGTGGAGCACCTTAGCTCCGACAGAGACTCCGGAAAGATAAAGAGTAGGACAGCCAGAAAAGGAAGCCACAGAGCAGTGGTGGGAGCGAAGTCTGTATTTCCATCCCACCAATCGATATTACACGCAAAGGTGTCTACATATTTTGAACATTTCCAAGTTTGAAGAGATCCCGACCAGCTTACAGCTCTTGCACAGCCTTGCAGATCCACAAATGTACTTGTTCTCAAAATTTGAACTGAGAGTTAGGTCTTCTTTCTTCTTTTCCCTTAAAGTTTAATGTCCGATTACTCTGAACTTTTGATAAGTTGACGTATAATATTAGAGAATATATATATATATATATATATATATATATATATATATATATATATATATATATATATATATATATATATATATATATATATATATATATATATATATGTATATATATATATATATATATATATATATATATATATATATATATATATGTATATATATATATGTATATATATATGTATATATATATATATATATATATATATATATATATATATATATATATATATATATATATATATATATATATATATTATAACAATAAATGTTCTTATTTTTTATTTAAAACCATTGAACATTGTTATGTTTTTATTTTAGTGAGTAATATTTATTTTAGCAAATTTTACTTAGCTTCATAGTTTAAAATTTAGTCTGTAGTCTCTCAGAACCTGTGGTTAAATTTAAAATTTAAATAATTTTCATAACGCAATCCAAATAAATTTAGTCTTAGACTACCCAAATATTGATGATTATGATTGATCCCAGTTAAAATACCTAAATTCAATGAGAGCTACACGACACTATTCAAGATGAAAAAATACAGGAAATTTTATATTACCATATTAGCTTTTAATTTTGATTCACAAACACTTTACAATACAAGGCAGTCGGTTGCGATCTCTGCTGTGTACTAGTTTGCTGCATGAAAAGTAGGAAGATGGGGACATATAGCTTAAACCCGTTTACGAACAACTAAGAACATCCATGGGAGCCATGGGATTAGACGAAAGTTACGCTGGTACCGAAAGGTATTGCCCTAAACATTTAGCTACCGTTCCACGCTACAATCAAGAAATGTGTACATAGTTTTATTTTTAATCCGTCATTTATTTCCTAGAAGACTCTGACACTGACGTTTGAATTGCATGATTTCATCAAGAAATTAAGATTACATTATTTTAGTGATCTTCGTTGAACTGAAAGTAAAAAATGGAATCAGTTTAATATCAGAGTTCAGTTCAGCAAATTTTCAGTTTCTCTTTGGATAGTAATTTATCTTTATGTAATCTGATAAGAATGTAAAAATAAAATTGAAAATTTTGAGAATTATTTTCTAAGTAAGAGAAATACATTTTTCGTCAATAACAACATTCAGTTCTGAACTTTTAGGTTCAGTTGGTGTAGGGTACGAGAGTTTTCAGGGTATTACAAATACAAGGATACCATTTTGAAAATAATAGAAAATTTGCCTTTTATTAGTGCTGATGGTATCTAGTATATAAAAAAAATTGTGTCCTTTTTTGAAACTCTCTGATAGCTATCAGATTCGTGTAATATGAATCACGAGGTATAAAGTGTATTTTGTAACAAGTCAATCTATTTTCTTTTACTTACTTATATATCCATGTGTTTTTAAATAAATTTAAAATCTGTTCTCTTTTTTTTTCTTAAGTCAGTTTAGAGTAATGAGCAATCTATTTAAAATTCGTACTTTAAATTATGAGCATAAAATGTCTTATGCCTACCCCCCCCATGCACTTAAGATAAACTGTCAAAGATGAATATAATGAGAGTGAGGTATTGTTCTTTTTTAATTCTCTCCAGATATGGATCCCATCTTATTTTCCTTTAGATGCGGCATTTAGTGTTCGTATAATGTAATTCATTTACGTTTTATCTCGTTTACTTCAGAGATAAAAAACTTAAAGTCTAACGAGAACAAATAAAGAATTTAATGTAATATATCGTGGGCCACAAAATATAAAAACTTCAGTTTTTATAAAAGTTTGTTGTTTTACGATAATTCCAGTATAAAAACAAAAGTAAAATATCAAATATTTAATGAAAGAGAAAGTACTATTTAATGTTTTGTTATTAAAAGTTGGTATTATTCAAACATCAGAAAAAAATTTTGTAAAATAAACGCAGTGATTTTGTATTTGATAGAGATTTATGCTCATAATTATAGTCAACTGATTGTACCCATTAATATTTCGAAACTTGGATATAATTTAATACGCAAACCTGCTGTGTTTATACTTAGTCAGTAAATAATAAAAAATTCTAGTCATTGAATATTCAAAATCTATTCCATAAAATTAGATACTGATTCTATGTTCATCGAGACAATCAAAGAAAGATTGTTCTCTGATGATTTAAATTCTGCAAACAAGTTCTAGCGCTGTAAATTTTGAGATGAAAAACAATTAGGAAACATTTTTTTAAATACAGTTTTGAAATTTATATTAATACTTTTGATACATACCATTTTATTGGTATGACCACAAATGAGTACAGGACATTCAGAGCTCAAACTTTTATAAGAGTAATATTTATTTTTAAAAATTTTTAACTTTTAAAGAGTTATTACTTTGTAGAATATTTAAAAAAATTTGTAGATCATATTTTTTACGAACTATAAGATTTACTTGCTTTCAGAAAAAATTTACTTTTATACTACTTACTTTATGTGACATGAAATTTAAATACAAAATTATTATGTTGAGTCAGATATCAATAAATTATTACTTTATTTTTAGCTGGAATAAAAAATATTTTCTATTAACCCTGCTGTTTGTTTGGGGTCATATAACCCAAAATAAAATAATACCTTCATAAAAAAATATATTACTGGGATATTTTACATGAAACTTCTTGACATTGTTGGTAAATAGTATAAATATGTATTCCTAAAGGGAGTTAGGTTTATTTGTATTTTTGAGAGAAAGTATTTTGTGATTTATACCTAAATGTATTGTTAGGGCAGTATAACCCATTGCAAAAAATCATTTTTTTTACTCATACACTCTAATTTTTCTCTAATGAATCCGTTTTGGAAACCTATTTCATTGACGTATCTGTTTGGTGACATACCTTTGAAACATTTTGCACCATATCGAGAGTTATTCGTTTTGATAATAAATCCATTCGTCAAGACAGAAGGAATTCGAATAAATTGCTGCAATGGGAGATATCTGGAAAAATTAGATAAAAATACTACCGAAATTGTATAAACCGAATGAAAATATTACTGTTGATGAACAATTAGTAGGATTTCGTGACCTATGTCCTTTCAAACAGTATATACCAAGTAAGACATCTAAATATGGAATAAAAAATATGGACTCTACTTGATAGTAAAACTTTGTCTGTAATGGAAAACAAATTTATACTGGTAAAGAACAAGGGTCACAAAAAGAGAAAAATTAAGGTATACGAGTAGTGTATAATCTTACATATAGGTCTTCGGGTAACACTACTACATGTGATAATTTTTTCACATCTTACAACTTAGGACATCTTCAATAGTGAAACGAATACAGAGAAAAAGGTTAAAAGTACTATGGTGATCTGTTGTGAATACTTCATTGTGTTTCAAACATACAAGGTACAAGCTCTGTCCATTAAGCAATGATAACAAAACTAATATGTTATGCTACAATTGTAAGAATCACATTTACAAATCTCATGTAAGAGATTACAGTTCAAATTGTAAATAAACGTTTCGAATATTTTTGAAAAAATTCCTGCTATTTTTATAGATGCTTTATATTATTTATTTTTATAGATGCTTTATATTATTAGATAATTTTTTAAACTCCCAATACTATTTTTAAAACCATTTCTTAACCCTTTATATCTTGATATAATTTACCATCAACTTTCTTACTGCATTTTTGTATCATTAGACAAGTTTTAATGGAGAATAATCATAGAAAAAAAAGAAAATTAATTTTTACTGTATTTCAGTAGTTAATTTTGCAGCAGGTACTTTCTAGTACCAACAAATATTTTTGATTCTATGATAGAAAATAAAACATTAAATTATGAATAAAACAAAGGAAATGCTTACCTGCGAAGTATAGAAGCCTCTAAAAAATAATATTACGAAATTAATGGTAATAAACCAATAGGTTTGCTCAATTGAACAATGCGTCTATCAACTCTACCACAAAGTGATCTTCGAATGCAGCACGCTAGTTGTAAAATCAATACTACGCGATTACAAAGGATTCCTGATAGATACTGTCATTTCTTTTCTGCTGTAGGAACTGCATCGTTCATGTCCTTGTGAGTACCGTCAGGAAAAAAGGCTTTATTAGGCATATATAGGTGTTTGATTGAAGCGGTACTGATAAGTACCGTCAGGATAAAAAGGGTTAAATGACACCAGTCAGTTACTCCAAGAAATGTTAGTTTTCTGAATCGGGTTATATTGACCCAAACTCTACATACGTATAGTAAATGCAAACAGAACAGCAGGGTTAAGTATAATGTATACATTTCAATAAAAATAACTTCTCTCTATTTCTTAAAATATGTTGCACGTAAGTTTATGATAAATATTAGTAAAAGTATGAAATGCGTAAGAAATTCTTCAAATACATTTGTGAAAAAAAGTTCCGAAAATTGTTTCCGACGTAAAACAAAATGTCCTTTTATTTCAGAAAGACTGGGAAACAAAATATTCTTTTTTGCATAATACAGGAACATAGAAAAATGCAAAATCTTACCAATGCCCTAAGGCATTGGGCGGTGTTCAAGGAATGCAAATGCGCATTTATATACATCGCGCCAAGAAATCACTCAATTATGTTTCACCGCAGGCAGAATGCGCGAAGGGAAGAAAAAAGTTTGTATGGATTCTATAAATAAATTAAAGCTTTACCAAAAATGTTTCAAAAACGATTTTCCTTCTTTCATAAGAAGCAATTTATTATGCGAGAATATTCTTCGCTTGTACGTACATCATACTGTATATTCGTGTTTTATTATTACCCAAAGAATTATTTGTTCTTTTACAAAGACATACATTTTTATTCCGAGTTTTTTTAAGCATACTAAATTTTTATCTAGAGTGAAATATTGTTAGATACAGAAATAATGTAATAAGTAAATTTGTTAACCAAACAAGGTCTAAAAAGAACGCCTACAAAGTATATTAAATCATATTAGAGGAATCATGAATATAAAATACGAATAAACATATAAAAATTCTGAAAATAGATTTAGAGTGTTTATCCATAATGTATATCCAATTAAACATGCAGTATATCAATAAGGTACAGTAGTAATTAAATTCGGACAGTTGTGACCAAAACAGAAACTAGCTATTTTAGCTTCAGGTCTGCTTAGTTCCTCGTGTGTAAACAACAATCATGTACAACTAAGAAGAGAATTTACTCACGTAATCAATGCTTAATACAGACTTCTAAAAAGAAGTGTTCTTCAGCTATACCTATACAATATGATCTTTCATAATATTACTGACAAATTATAGCTTTTCGCATTATCTGTTCTTGAATAAATTTTAACACTGAATTAATATAAAAATCGAGCTTTAGAGTTTAATATATTATCGAGATACATTTTTTAAAATCTTTTCATGCATATATGTTTGTGTGTGTGTGTGTACTGGAATGTAATATGTAAAGAGGAAATGATTAAATTAATATAGATATGTGTTGGCAGAACGAATCTGTTGAAAACTGAGGAAATTAATTTGCTTAGAATATGGTATAAAATTTATTTAGCATTAAATACTAGAGAAGTAACAGATTATAATATATATATATATATATATATATATATATATATATATATAATATATATATATATATATATATATATATATATACATATATATATATATATAAATATATATATATATATATATATATATATATATATATATATATATATATATATATATATATATATATATATATATATATATATATATATATATATATATATATATATATATATATATACATATATATATATATATATATATATATATATATATATATATATATATATATATTATATATATATATATATATATATATATATATATATATATATATATATATATATATATATATATATATATATATATATATATATATATATATATATATATATATATATATATATTATATATATATATATATACATATATATATATATATATATATATATATAATATATATATATATATATATATTATATATATATATATATATATATATATATATATATATATATATATATATATATATATATATATATATATATATATATAAATACTAATAAACTAAAAGTACTTTCGTAATTTTTTAAGAATATCAAGGAAAGGAATTCTGAATTACTACAGTAATACACTGAAAACATATATGTATTTAAAGATTTTCTTTATTATTAATAAGGCACTTTCGGCTAGAAAATGTAAAAGAATGTTATGAACATTAACAAATATTTTATATATTCTTAATATAATTGTTCTTTGACCAATACTTATCACCTGTATTGGCGTTTTTAGAACTGGTTTTGGGCAAATATAACTCCTAACTTACAAAATTAGAAAGTTAGAAGAATACGACTAAAACTGATAGGAAGTGAAGAAAGTCGATAGCGTCAATGCAGAAATTGATTGCATTTTAATTTGAAAATTAAGGAGTTTTTAAGAACTATGGCAAAAATTAAGAAGTTTAAAAATGAAATCTGCAATTAAGGAGTTCTTAAGGACTTTTAAGGACCGTGGGAACCCTGTAAATACTATGATTAAAACTTCTTTGAGATATAAAGTAGTTAGGTTATATAAACTATCTATTATTTTCATAAAAATGTTGATTATATGAAAAAAGTACATGGTGAGGATACAAAACAGAATTAACTGTGAAAGAAATGTACAGTATGTAAATGATACTTTATTAACATTTTAAGCATATTGACAGAAAAATAAGAAATCCTTAAAACGATGTAGGAAATAAATATTTATAAAGTATATAAGTGTTGTTTAGGCTGATAAAGAAGAAAAATCAAATTCCTCATTTTTCCAAGTGTAAGTACGTTTATTTCAAATAAAGTACAAACCATGGAAAATCGAATAAAACCCTCATATGTCTTTAAAAAGAAGAAAAAATCAAAATTTAACAGGTAAACAACTGACACTTTTTTTTTCTCTAACTCCTCTAAATATTGGAATTTTTAAGTAAATAGTTTAAAAATGTTCAAAACTGAATTCCTTTTCATACACCGGGTAGCCATAATTAAACTGACAGTGCTCACAGTGTTCTGTAGCATTATCTTTTTGCGAGAATGACGCCATATTTTGTAGGAAGATTAAATAAGACGGAGGACGGGGTCGAGAAAAAAACAAATTGGTTCCAAAAGTCACCGCTAAGGGAATATTTTAAGCTGTGTAACAGAAAATAGAATGCTAACAAATGCAAATCAATACGTAAATTAATTTCTTAATTGTTTCTATGGATGCAAAGTAAAATTTTAATAAAGAACTTCTTCTGCTCAACGTACGTGATACTTCAGATCACGAGAATTTATCGGTGTTTATGTAGATTTTACTCTCTTTTAAAAGTGTTGCCGTATTGCACTTGAACTAAATCAGAAAATGTGAATAATAAAAGGTAATTTTATTCCTTATTATTCCGCCAAATATTCCCCTAGCGGTAACTTTTGGAACTAATTTGTATTTTGCGAAATCCTTCGTCCCCCGTCTTGTTTAATCTTCCTACAAAATGTTGCATCATTCTCACAAATAGATCGCGCTACCGAGCACTGTGAGCACTGTCAGTTTAATTATGGCCACTTGGTATATGTTTTCTAAAAAAAACCAATATTTTGTTAAATTAACAGTTGTATGACACCTTAAAGCATTTACTTGTTTTAAACTTTATTATTTTTTAAGTTTCATATGAGAAGAAAGGTCATTATTATACTTAAATGTACAATGTGGTACCATTAATTTAAATAATTTAAACATAAAATTTAATTTAGACTCTAACAATATATTTTTTTCATTCTTGACGCCTTTGCCATATCAGCAAGTATATCTGGGCTAATTGTAAAATTTATATCTAACATAAATGTGCGAGACAATTAACTTAAACAATCTCCTTTTTTCATTTTTCAATTTATTCCATGTGGTTGCAAGAAAAGTAACACATTAATATACTACAGGTAGTTAACTAAAAAAGAATTTCATCAATATACAAAAGATAAAATGAACACACCATGGTTTTGAAGATTTGAATAGAAAGATAAAACTTTAAGTTTAGACTACTTGCTTAACATTCACCAGTTGGAATATCTAGTGTGAAAAATTTAGACTGATTAAAAACTTTCAACTACAGCAGTAAAACTTTTGTTGTCAAATATAATAATTTTTTTATCATTTTTAAATTTATTTCAATCTAATTGTGTCCCTTACTGTGTAAAATAAATTGTCAGAAGTTTTTTTTTCTTTCTAATGGCAAGGCAGGTTACAATTATAAAAATAACAATTGTGGAACTGTACAAGTAACATAAGTTACATTGACCGAAGTCATTGCTTCAGGCGTTCTCTGGCTCTCCAATACAAGGTAGTCTCGGAGGATGAAGAACCGCGAAGTGCCCCGCATCGACGCAGATGACCTCTATTTAAAGGTTCTCCAAGGTCACATAAAGAACAAAGAGAGGAGTCAAAAAAGCTAATTCTATGGAGATGTTCACTTAGGCAGTCATGTCCTGTCACTAACCGGAACAACGCCACTGCCTCACGTCGAGGACGATCGGGAATGTTGGTGAGGTCTTCGGCACTCCAGGTCTTCAGTTTAACACGATCTTGCATTTGGGATTCGAATTTCATATTCAAAGACTGTTTCCAAAAGAGCTTTTTGGGGTGAAAAGACAGCCCAGAAGCATTTGTTAGCTGTGCCTTTGTTGCAAATTTACGGGCGAGAAGATCACCCTGATCATTCCCATAAATGCCGCAGTGGCCGGGGATACATTGTAACTTGATATATTTGTCTTTTCGACTAATACAACGCAACAATTCTCGGCATTGTAGGACCTCAGCAGAGATAGGAACTTCAACGTGGCCAAAGCCTGTATGGCTGCCTGCGAGTCCGAGAGTAGGACAACCTTTTTGAATTTTTGAAGAGAGTCCAGAAGTTCCTCCAATGCGATGCGGATGACCTCTACCTCTCCATCAAAGGACGTTCTGTTTTTTCCCGCAGACGCAGAAAAGAAGAAGAGTTTAGAAAAGACTCCGGAGCCTGCAGATGCACAGCTTTCAGAGTATGACCCATCCGTCATCCATTGTCAGAAGTACTAATGACTAATATTTTTTGTTATTAGTTTTTTTTAACCAAATACGGTAAACAAATTCCAGTTTTGAACCTTACGTAGCAATATATAGACCATAAAGCTACAAACCCCACGAGAAGAATATTTGACCTGGTTTATTGACTTTATATATTTATTCGGTTATATCATATAAAAATCACTTTGATCGATGCAAATTCTAATTTTAATTACTGTTAAAAATTGTTTGCTAGGCTATATAAATAGACATACAATATAATGAGTATTGTTTCAGGATTCAAGATTTATATATCCAATTTATATTACTTTTTAAAGAGTTGTATTGACATGGAGATTATTTTATATAATGCAAGTTATTTTACTGTCAATTGAATATTTATCAGATTAGAATTACTCTATACTTTTCCGTAAAATTAGAAAGTGATATTTTGAAAATGTATACTTTATTAATTAAACAACATAAAACAACCGATGAAATCTCCATAAAGATGTCATGATAATACTGGAAATTCTATTCCCTATGCAAAACAATTAAATCTTTAAAATGTAATGAAAGAATCTACAACTGTTAATTAAGATGTTGTATCAGATGATTTATTAAAGCATTCTAAGGATTGGGACGCTAGAAATAAAAATGTTTTGAATAGTGTTAATAAGAAACATAATTACTCGACTTTATTGATTGAGAGCCTTAATAGCTTTTTTCTTTTGTGTTGTTATTTCTTGTTGACTCTCCTTTCTTACAATATATTACTAAGATTAGGAAGTAAATTAAGAAGAAGATAGATATCTCACATTGAGAATTAATTGATATAAATTTACAGAAAGGGCATTTAAATGACAGTTTTAGACGATTATGAAGACAGCAAATGGATGATTTCAAAAATTTAACAAGTTAACAAATTGTTTGAGAGGACTATGTTCAATCTTCAGTTAATACATGCTTTTCTGACATACGGGGGCTAATTTATTCTTTAAGATTATGTATATAATATATATATATATATATATATATATATATATATATATATATATATATATATATATATATATATATATATATATATATATATATATGTGTGTGTGTGTGTGTGTGTGTGTGTGTATAAATATGTAAAAATAAAATTCCTTTTTTCTCGACGTTCAATAACTTCTAGAAGGAATTAAATTCAAATGATTGGTTACCCGAATGACATCATTCCTGGAGCCACGCCCCTTGCTTAATACATAGGTCTAGCCCACAGTTTTCGAAGCTTTTCCTTTGAGAACGCGATGTAATTTATCATCAAATATTTTCTGTTTGTGTTCTTTTTTTCCTACAGGGATTTGTGTGTTATCTGATGTTCTAAATGAAAGATGTTTTTGTAAGTCTGCATCAATCAACTCGGCTACATTATTCTACTGTATTCTTAGATTATTAGAACATTATTTTAAGATATTATATATATATATATATATATATATATATATATATATATATATATATATATATATATATATACTTCGAACTGACATTACATCATTACCACCATATTAATAACATGTAGGACAACATTTAACCTTCAAAACCTCCAGCATCGGCTTGGCATTGACTCCACAATGTGCTGATAGGTAGTTTGAGGTAACTGGTACTACTCGCTCACCACCTAGTCCTGCAATTCCCCTCTTTTCAAGGGTATAGCATGGAAGCATTATTTTGGTTTCCCAGGTGGGACCACAAATAATCTATTCGATTAATGTCAGATGAATTTGGAAGCCAAGACATGACTTAAAATCACTGAAATGTTCCTCGAACCACTTTTGACGATTTTACCGTTATGACATAGTGTATTATCCTGTTAGTGAATACCATTCTAATGTTGAAATACTGTTGTCATGAATGGGTGAAACCGGTCTGGAAAGAAGATTGCATAGCGCACATACGTCAGCTAGGGATGTCGTGTTATTAGTTCAGGGACATGCTTCAGTTTCCTGCAAGGTAGACCTATTTGCTCAACAGTGTGTTGAGGAACACTATCTGGGTCACCACTGATGTAATTTGTGGTTAGTTTGGCTGTTTTAGCTCTTCTGTCAAGGCAAACAATAAGTAGCAACCTCCATTCTTCTGTGAAATCAATGAGCCGTGGATGACACAACACTGGCTGGTGACTTTTCATTCCACCCTCCATACATTTCTTTTGATATGTGCTCAAAACAACTGCAAGTGAACACCCCACTAAAATGCGGTTTCAAATAATGATGTCCCCTTTCCAAGACCCACTGATTCAGGACATCCAAGTTAACTTAACTCTTTAATAAAATCTAACTGTAAAATTAAATTAATCCTGATAAAAGCACATGTGGACATTGAATGAAACGAAAAAGCGAACTCACTAGTTAAAGAAGCCACAAGAAACTCACTAACAGACACCAAAACACTTCCAATCTCCCATTCCCAGATTAAGATGCACTTTCCAAAAGAACTACACAACTTATTGCAACTCGAATGGGAGAATAATGGGCAGGCCCCTGTTTGAGTTCCTGCCAAACGTTTCTATCAAAAGTTTATTTGGCTTATCCGAGGTAAATATTCTACTGACGGGTCAAAGCCCATTCCCAGCTTGCCAAGGTTTTTTCTAGCACCCCAGGCCCTCTGTAAAGGGAAGGGTGTTTTCGCAGAGAAAGGAACAGCAACGCCCTGTTGTTGCTATTATCCGCTCACCCAGTCAATGCTCTTACACGTCTATAGGTGCAAAAGAAGACTCTATTCAATATTTTGTTTATGCATAAACAGTTACACCGAAATTACTGCTTAAGGTAATTCTGAAAGCAAATAAATATTTTCATATAGACTTTAGGAAACACAGTACCCATCTCAAGATCTTTAAAATAACTCAAACAGAATATACATCTGAATTTCAGAAGAAGAGAATATGAACGTATCAAAGTGTATGTATAAATAAAATCAAGTAATACAATTCTATATCTACTAATTAAAATATTAGTATTAATATTTGGATAGAATAATTGTTTTATGGCATGAGTATTGATTTCAAGAGAACCCGTTTACCACGAATCAAGTGTTTTCCGAAACAGGACGGCTTGGGACTTTTGCTCCCAGTCACATTCATCATTATCAATCATCTTTCTTTAGTATTCATTGAATGTAGTTGGACAAGTTTTTCCGACCTTATTTCACACAACCATTCTCAAATATTAATAAATATTTATGAATTTCTACATGCTGCCTTAGTGTGTTAGTCACAGTGTTATCGCAATATCATTAACATAGAATATTTTATTCAATTGGTATGCAATAAATGTAAGAAAAAGTATCTAAATATTTACAAAAAGATTCAATTCTTATATTTCAAAAATTCTCAGTTTAAAACTTGTGAAGGAAGTTGAAACTTAATTAATAACATGAATAACATTTTAACGCTTTATTTTACAGAAAAACAAGTTGCATATATTGATGTTTTTATTTATTGTTTAATTTCATTTTGCTATTTTCTAAAGTTATAACTATTCCTATATTTGATATCAGGTAATTCTAACAAATATTTTGTGTCACAAATACATGGAATAAAACAAGGCAATTATATTCCTAAAGTACTATCCCGAGGCAAAAATACAAAAGTGTAACTAACATTAGTTTTAACTTTAACACAGAAATATGCATACACAAACGCACGCACTCACACACATTTCAGAATGACAGGTGAGGTCATATATTAAATTTGAAACTAATTTTTCTCTAGTTAGAAAATTAAAGTGTTTTATAGTTGAAAACAGATAACTCGAAATGCTTTTACATAACGTCTGTTATTTTCCATGTGCAATATTGCAGAGATTTAAATGCCAGACCATCGCTTTTAAAATTAATATTCCGCTGCGAAAACGGTTAAACAAGTGATGTTTTTATTTGTGCATGGCTGTTGTGCTAACGCAGTTTCAAAGGCAAAGTATTTGAATCCAATAAGGTGTATGAATTGCAATACAGTCGTAATTCAATGAAGCATATGAATTGCAATTTATAATAGTGTAAGCATATGAATGCAAAATAATGTTTATATGTTTGATAAAAAATGTACTTTTGTCATGTCTGATCGAGTTCTTTGGTCATGTCTGTTCTACTACGTTTTTTTTTTCGATTTATTGTATATTTCATTAAAGCTACAACTTATGGATATGTTACTGACTACCCTCTCATCGATTCTGCTGCAAAATAGCCACAAGAACATTTTGTGTTTTCGATCCTTAAGCTTTATATTTTCTAGTTTTTTGCGTTGTGAACTCACTAATCCACCACACTATCGCCTTCTTTCATCTTCTAGCTGCTTTATTTTCTGCTGGTTGTCATTTTTATGATTAATGTTTGAAATCTCTGAATTAGAGTGTCCGTCCGTGGGAATCCAGTGGAACCATCATCTTGAAGGACTTGAATGTCTACTGCATGATATGTATAATTAAGAAACTTTACAGTGTGGCGAACATACATTTATAACAATAATTTCATCAAAAAACAAAAACACAGCGCATGTGCATCTGAATTTTGAATGTTTAACGTGCCCGTGTATTATGTGTGATTAGAAAACATAATAGGAAAAGCCATATGATTTGTCAGACATCATTCAACTTCAGGACTTTATGGCTCGGAGATTAGGATTGATATTAACACACTGCGGGACACGTTCTAGTACGTTTTCTGACGATTGATACTTGATTGCGATTCACGTACTAGTCTGGGTTAGTGTAACATCATGGTTTCTTTTGTTTGGTACAAAAATAACGGTATATACAGGAAAACGGAGCCAAATGTTCTTGTCTACTATACTCATGTCCATAAATTAAGGATAATTCAGAATCACACAAAAATTGAGCTCTAAAATAAAAATTTCACCCTTAGAATTATCACACACATCTTGAAGAAGAATATGCAAATTGCAGGAAACCACCAGATGGCGCGGATAGTACGTCACAATGACGAGAGTGTATGAAAGGGGTATATAAGGAATGGTAGTAAAGAAGTAAAATTGTTCACAAGCGCTTTAAAAGCCTTTCAGTGCAATAACCGCATAGTTATGGCACAAAGGAAGCATTTGGATGATTTTTTACGTGGTAGAATTATCGGACGACTGGAATGTGGACGTACCCAGCTGGAAGTATCCGAGGAACTTGGAATCGGCCAGAGTGTCATCTCCAGGCTATGGCAACGATTCAAACATGATGGTAATGTGAGTAGATGTTACATCACAGGTCGCCCCTGAGTTACTACGCCGAATGATGACCGGTATTTGGCAGTTACTGCCAAAAGAAACAGACGGAGCACAGCATCAGACCTGCCTCGTCAGCTCTCTTCAGCTACTGGTACGACAGTTTCAAGACAGACCGAGAACAGACGCTTAGGGAACATTGGTCTACATGCTCGTAGGCCTGTCAGATGTGTTCCCCTTACCGCAACTCACTGTCGCCTGCGATTATGCTGGGCTAGACAGCATGCATTGTGGACACCGCAACAGTGGTCTTGTGTGATGTTTTCCGACGAGTCCAGGTTCCGTTTACATTCTGATTCTCGCCGGACTTTCATATGGAGAGCGCCAGGTACCCGTTACCACCAAGAGAACACCAATGAACGACACCGTTATGGTGGTGCAGGATGGCTCGTTTGGGGAGGAATTATTCTTGGTTCCAGAACTGACCTGCATGTTCAGAGTGTAACGATGACAGGCCACATCTATCGGGATGTCATTCTGGAATAACATGTACGTTTGTTTCGAGGCGCCATGGGTCCTGAATTTCTGTATAGGGATCACAACGCCCGACCTCACCGTGGAAACATTGTAGACGAATGCCTTCAATCGGAGGATATCACCCGTATGGATTGGCCAGCATACTCACCGGACTTGAATCCAATAGAGCATGTGTGGGACATGCTTGGCCGACGAATTGCAGCCCGTCAACCCCCTCCCAACTGTCTATCGGAACTTCGGAGGGCATTGCTTGATGAGTGGTGTAATTTTCCCCAAGATCAGATTGATAATCTGGTACTCAGCAGGCGTAGGCGTTGTAACGCTTGTATTGCATCGTCCGGGAGACATACTCCGTATTAACCATCATACTAACCATGTTATACTGTTTTCTGTAAATAGGTTTTTTTTTAATTTGCTCCAGGGAGTAAAAATTGCAATTTTTATTAATTATGTCAAACATATAGCATCTTTTTTGCTCTTTACCTTTTGTTTAATAAATAGATTTTACAAATAAGTCAAATTTGTTTTGCTTTTGTCTCTTTCATTGCCTGAACTTCATTATCCTTAATTTATGGACATGAGTGTACATAGATTTTGGAAACGTTTATACAAATAAAAACTAGTTTTTACATTATTAGTTTTATGATTGCTCTTTTCATTTTTGGATATAATGGAAAATTGTTTATATATAACATAATTCGAAAACATTAAAACTATGTACTCATATTTTTATTTGATTTTTCGTATTTACGATACTATTATAAATTTATCCACTAATAAATATAATTTTGTTAATAAAAATCTTATGGTTGTTATTTATATATTTCTATTTATATATTTGTATATATATTTCAATATAAAATACAACAAGTTGGTTAAAAAATTAAATAATTTTTGATCTATTGAGGTTTAACTGAATAACTAAATTTACTAGCAAAATGCCCCCTTCCAGTACAATTCCGCTGCAAAATGTACCTGCACACAATGTGTTAAAAATGGCACGTTGGGTGGATTGTAAGAACATATAGAAAAGGGTGGGTGGAATGTGAATCGACAAGTCAGCGGCCAGTAGTACATTCATACCTAAGAAAAATGGAAAATGTTGCTCATTATATGCCACTACCGAAGTGATACAACAGCCGAAATACTAGCAAATATAACAGCAGATACTCGTATAGTGATTCTCACATCACAGTACACAATTTCTATATATGAGTGTATAAAAATGACAATTTATTTTTACCTATTTATTATGTGACAACTCGATAAATTTAATCATTTGGTCCTAACCGGGCAAAATAGGGCTTGAAATAATGGCATTAAATTGTAGAAAAGTGGAGAATTGTGGATTTTGAACGTTGGTAAACCTAACTCATCAAAAATTAAATATGGATGCTTCAATCCATTGCAGGTACAACCGTTTCATAAATTCGAGGATAGGCGGACAGATAACTTAGGCTATTAATATATAGGGTATTAGTAAAAGTTTTTGCCACTCTAAACCTGTTTTGTTTCTAAAATCATACGTATTTCAATCAGTTATGGACGTCCAGGTGTTTTATCCCTCTGCTAATCCATTGAAGTTCAAATTTAGTTAGCTTTCGAACATGTATCGGGAATACACAAGTAGACTAAGACAGTCCGATGACGGAGAAATATCCCAGATAGCAAATTTAGTTTGCTGAAAAATTTCAGCTGTCTTGCTTTGCAAGCCTGCAAACTTGCAGCAAGTTCAGCACGACAAGTCTGCAAGTTTGGTTTGGTTTGGAGTGGTGGTCCACTTTTTGCAACGAAGAGTAATGAGACCGGGACCTACAGATTAAAGCCGATTCCGAAGGCCTGCGAACATACATGCCACAGTGGGATTCGAACCGACGAACTCCGGTACCTAAGGCCAGCACCCTAATCAATCGGTCATCGTTTGGCCTGCAGCCTGAAACAAGACTGCAGAAAATATAAGAATTTTCGATTGATTCAAGGGTGTCATGACAAATTTTGCAGCAAAATAACATTGCAAAGGAGTGTTGCCGTTTAACTTTCAGCAGATTTGCTGCACGTTTGTAGTGTCAAATTTCCTATGACAAGATATTATAAAGAAAAAAATCAAAATTGCTGCAAGTATGCATGCTATTTGGGATGGTGTAGTTTCATGGAGCAGTGTTTTTATGACCACCCAACTGCGACAAATATACACATTTATCAAACTACGTTTTAGTAATAAATACTTTGCTCCAAAAGATTATAACTATCAGTTATTACTTAAAATAACCAAAATACTTTCCAATGCACAGTGAGATTCGAACCCACGAACTCCGGAAACGAAGCCCAGCACTAACCTATCGGCAATTGTTCGGCCTACAAGTTTGAAACAATACTGCAGCAAATGTAAGAATTTTCGATTGATTCAAAGTTGTCATGACAAGGTTGCTACAGTTTTGCAGCAAAATAACGTTGCAAAGGAATGGTTGTTTTATGTTCCGTCTAACTTACAGGAGTTTTGCTGCAGGTTTCTCGTGTCAAATTTGTTATGACAAGATATTATCCTGAAAAAAATCAAAATTGCTGCAAGTATGCATACTATCTGGGATGGTGTAGTTTCATGGAGCAGTGTTTTTATGACCACCCAACTGCGACAAATATGCACATTTATCAAAGTACGTTTTAATAATAAATACTTTGCCCCAAAAGATTATAACTATCATTTATTACTTAAAATAACCAAAACGCTTTCTATGCCACAGTGGGATTCAAACCCACAAACTCCGGTTCCCTAACCAATCGGCCATCGTTTGGCTTGCAAGTCTGAAACAAGACAGCAGCAAATCTAAGAATTTTCGATTGATTCAAGGTTGTCAAGACAAGGTTGCTACAATTTTGCAGCAAAGTAACGTTGCAAAGGAGTGGTCGCTTTATATTCCGTCTAACTTACAGGAGTTTTGCTGCATTTTTGTCTTGTCAATTTTTTTATGAGAGGATATTATCCAGAAAAAAATCGAAATTGCTGCAAGTATGCATGCTATCTGGGATGGTGTAGTTTCATAGCGCAGTGTTTTTATGATTACAAAACTACTAGAATTATACCCATTTATCAAAGTACGTTTTAGTAATAAATACTTTATCCCAAAAGATTATAACTATCAGTTATTACTTAAAATAACCAAAATACTCTCCAATGCACAGTGGAATTCGAAACCACGAACTCGGGTTAGAAAGCCAGCAAACTAACCAATCGGAAATTGTTCGACCTGTAAGCCTGAAACAGGACTGCAGCAAATCTAAGAATTTTTGATTGATTCAAGGTTGTCTTGAGAAGGTTGCTTCTAGTTTTTCAGCAAAATAAGGTTGCAAAGGAATTGTCACTTTATGTTCCGTCTAACTTACAGGAATTTTCCTGCAAGCTTGTCGTGTCAAATTTGTTATGAGAAGATATTATCCAGAAAAAATCAAAATTGCTGCAAGTATGCATGCTATATGGGATGGTGTAGTTTCACGGTGCAGTATTTTTATGACCACCCAACTGCGACAAATATACACATTAATCCAACTATGTTTTAGTAATAAATAATTTTCCCCAAAAGATTATAATAATCATTTATTACTTAAAATAACCAAAATACTTTCCATTCCACAGTGGGATTCGAACCCACGAACCCTGGTAAAGAATAACAGCACACTAACCTATCGGCAATCGTTCGGCCTGCAAGTTTGAAACAATACTGCAGCAAATCTAAGAATTTTCGATTGATTCAGAGTTGCCATGACAAGGTTGCTACAGTTTTGTAGCAAAATAACATTGCAAAGGAGTCTAAATTACAGCAGTTTTGCTGCAAGTTTGTCGTGTCAAATTTGTTATGACAATATAAAATTTCCAGAAAAAATCAAAATTGCTGCAAGTATGCATGCTATCTGGGATGGTGTAGTTTCATGGCGCAGTATTTTTATGACCACACAACTGCGACAAATATACACATTTATCAAACTACGTTTCAGTAATAAATACTTTGTCCCAAAAGATTATAACTATCATTTATTACATAAAATAACCAAAATACTTTAAATTAATTTAAGGTTCAATTTCTTCTGAATAAAACTCAAATAAGATAATCATGAAAAATTTAGGAGAAAATGCATATTTATTCTAATGTAATTTTATCGTCAAAGCTACAACACTCCATAATTTTTTTCGTTTAATTACCATTTCGCAGAAGGAAACATTTCCTTTATGTGTAGACATTCTCAAACCTAAATTAACTACCAATATAGTAGTATATAAGCATTGCATGAATAATTCATTAGATGCCGACGCCTAATGTTATTGAATAAAGCGCTATTAATTCATTCCTCTACAAAGCTGGTACATCAGATTAGAAGTGAATACATAATAAACTGGAAAAAAACCTTGTTTTTGCATGAACTATGTATAGAGCATTAAATATCTAAACAAACATAAAATTTCGCTAATGCTATTAAATTTCAGTTTCGTGTTGAATGTTTTATGATTTATTCAATATGCTCAAAGCTTAGATTCTAATTTATTTTTAAAAACATTTAATGCTAAATTCAATAAATGTTAAACCATTTTAAAAGTGTTAGAAAAGAAAATAAACTAATTAAAAATGTAACCAGTTTGCTCTTTCTGTTGTGATAAATTACAACGGCAAAATGTATTCATTAAATTTATTTAATGCAATGCCGTTTTAAATTTAACATCTATTTTTTAAATGTAATAAA
>CM063501.1:148838182-148860682 GCA_032207245.1 Pardosa pseudoannulata
TACGAAATTCCAAAAATAGCATTTCATGTTATTCTTTTGAATTTTTAGTGTAGGATATTGTTCATGATGCTTATGATTGCAATAAAATAAAGAAATATTAAGAATCGTTATGCACTTTTTTAATTGCGCCCGCCAGAAAATTCCTGTTTGCCAGATGTGCTCAGACAGTGAATAAGGTTAAGAACTTCTGGTGTAAAGAACTTCATTTTAGATTCTCAAACACATTCTCAACTAAATTAAGTTTACTTCAAGTGGGCCACTTTCCCCATTAGATTTCCTAGTGTCAAGTTTTTGGTCAGGTGGATTGGGTAAAACTGCTGCCCTTCCTACAACTTTACGCATTACATTAGCCTCCCTTATCTATATAGAATGTAAAAAATCTCGTAATCTTGTATTATCTTGGTATCTTCACTGTGGCTGGTTATTAATTAGTACGTTTAAAGCAGAGTTAAATAAACGGAGTTTGTTACTTAAAGCAACTTTCTTAAATCCTAGTAGACCTAAAAATGTATAATCCAGTTATGAAAAGCAATGTGCTATCTTCAATAGTTATAGGTGGTTAAGTATGATATTTTGACGTAATAAGAATAAAAGACAAAATCTATATGATGTCAAACAGATTACCTACTCTGAGAATTCCAACTATTGGGATGAAATAGTTGTTTTAACTTAATTAGAATTCGATTTAAATCTTTTATCTAATCTATGTAATAGCTTCTAATGTATCTAAAAAAGTTACCGCAACGAATCAGCCTAAATTTTAGTCATTCTTGGTACGTTTCAATTTATTACTCAGCATTAGATTTAATAATTAAGGTTTTGGTGATTGTCTTTTATCATTGTACTAAAACAATTTCATTTCTTTTTAGCAAGTTGTATTGTTTAGGTAGGGTATAAATGCAACATAGATTTGCTGACTATTACATTTGATTTTTACCTTATGCTGAAAAATTTGAAAAATAGCCTTCAAATCTTGGTTTAAGATTTATACCTGATGATTTCTGGAATTTTTTTTTATTCTAACAAGATTTTCTAATTTTAATTTCCTCTTTTTATTCTTACTTCTCTAATAAAATCTTTAAATGTATAAAAAATGTAAGTAAATTAAATGTACATAAAATATTTCATCATACGTTGAAATACATTATTTAAAACATGTAAATAAACAGGTTTAAATATTTAAAACTATTTAATTAAAAATATATAATTTTATTGACAAAACAGTGTATTTTTTACATAAAAAATTACACATATTATATTAATATTTTGTTTATTTATTTATTTATTGCTCAAAAATTATATTTATAAAAATGTATTTCTGGCATTTCATTATTTCCATAATTTTAAAAATAGAGTTTATTTGAGTAGCAAGAACGTGCATTTGATTCAGCCTTAAGTGGAAGATTGATGAATAAATTAAATTTCTTATCACCATTTGAGAACGATTCCACAGTCAAATTTTGGTAATTTCCAGATAGTAACAAAAAATAGTCTTTTAAATCCTATCGTATAAATGACTTTAATATCTGTATAACAGTGCATAATTATATATACTCATAACGTTTATACACACTACATTACGTACATGTATACTTACTCATGTATAATAACACAGTATCTTATATAGTTAACAGTCGACTATATTTTTTATTTATCTCCGTAAATAAATAAACTGTTTAGAATTTTAAAATATCTATTTTATGAATCTATATTTTCAACTTTTTACTGCTACCTAATTCAAGAGTATAAATTCTAGAGGATAGATAGACATCACAAATTATCTAAAGTGTAAAAATGTTGATTCTTGTATCTAGAACAAAGCAGTATTAAGAATTTTTTTAATTTAATGAGTATGGGCCCTCTCTATAATCTTGATAGATAGATTGTTTTTTATCATTTACTTTAGATGCTAATTGCAAGTGTAGAGTTCGTGATTTATTATTTAACAAAATTAATTAAAGCTATTCTGCAATTTAAGAAATAAAAGAATTTGTCCAATCTTTTGTATTTACAGATGACCTAAAGATAAAACTAAACACTACAGTGTAAATAACAATGAACGTGCTTAAATTACCGAGAAAGTTTTCACTGTTCTAGATTATAATCAAAATTAATCCAAAAAATGTAATTATCAAGTTAAATGTATAAATATATTTAAGAATCAAATATAATTGAAAAATAGCCTTCACTTCAAATGAAATCCATGAAAGAAAGTTCAATGAAAATTTTAGGTCAATTTATCTTCCTGTTATAATTTTCGAATTCGCTGCAGCTTAAATTTTAATATTTTGACATAAACATTCTCAGCGGAAATTGAGAAGAGACTCTTGTGGTTAGATGTTGACAAGCAACACTCTTAGGTAGGTTAGTTGATTAGGATTTAATGGTACAAGACACGGGGAAAGCAAGCTGTGATCTGAGACCTTTACGATGAGACGCGTGTGTGCAATTAACAGTGTATGTCCACGAGGGAAACTTAATTAGGGATACAAATTAATCAGTGGCGTTATTACTGTAACTTTATATACTTATTCAACCTTAACTCAGCATTATTTGCTTTGAGTCGGAAATTGTGTTTCTAAACACGTTCCCCCGATTAGAACTGATATTTTAATATTTAGAATAAAATTTTATTAGAATAAAATTTTATGTTGTTTTTTAGGAGGAAAAGTCCTTTTGGTGATATATATTTATCTATAGAAATATTTTAGCGGTTTTAGTAAATTATCACAGATAAAGCAAAGTTACTATATTACAATTATATATATATATATATATATAGATTAGTACGACTAGGGAATTATCAAGCATGCAGTTATATTGGGATCTAGAAATGATTTCCTAGCATTTATAATAACGATCCATATATAACAGTTCTAAGACAGATTAGGAGGGTAGATTTCATTGTATGTATTCCTAGACGCATTGCATGTGCAAACACATGATTAAAAGATATTCAAATCTATAATTCATTGTAGTGTTCACTCCTGAATAGAAGTTAGTTTATACTAAATTATAAAAGTATTTGTAGATAACTGATTTTTATTCTAATAAGAACACTTAAACTCCTAGTTTTGTAGAAAAACTAATACTGTTAAAGTTGCATTCTCCTTACATGTAAAGAAATTTTCATTTTACTAAGGCGCCTCAGGACTAATAGGTTTTCAAAATTTCGATTGCTTGACTTCATTTATATTTTAGTTTCAACTATTTTTACACATAGTCCTGGTATTACTTTTCCCGTACTTCAAATAAGAGGAAAATTGAATTAATAACATCTCTCAAGTTCATTCATAATTTAAACCTACAATGTTCGTTTACGTATATTACATATTTTACAGTTAAGTAATTTAGGTATATATTTTAAATGAGGAAAAAAGTAAAAATGTATTGTTACCAATTATGTTTCTCATAGAATTTTTAATCCAAATTAAACTATTTTCAAATATCTTGCACACAAACCTTTCTCTATTGTTGATTCAACAGAAAAGGTATGGAAAACCATCATGATTTATTACTTATGATAGTATAATTTTCAATGAAAACTAAATATCACTAAATGTATAAGTGACAGTAATAACAGTTTAAAAAAATTCTTAAATATTTTTGAAAATTTTTAAATTACCAAAATCAAATTTTTGTTTCTTTTTTTAGCATTATCAATAATATTGAATTTCTTTTATATTTAAGTTCTATATAAATATGAATGAATTAAAATCCCATATATGGTTGTGTACATGCCATATTGGTCTTCATTAATATGTGTGATTACATATGGAAGTAATATATTTTAATGCATAAACGTCTTCCACTTAAAATTTATTTAAGCATATTTGTCAAATAAAAAACAAAATCTAGGGCAGTTTAATGAGCCTCCAGCTATATATTTTGCACCAGCGCAAAACGTTTGTTCTATTAATGATTTTTATAATGTGATTCAACTCTATGTGTGTCGGATAAAAGTCATATAAATTTTCTTTTGGCCAACGTAAATCAACGAAAATATAACGTTAGTCTAATAACAATGTTAATAATATGATTTGACCAGTAGACAGCATGCATTGATATAAGTCCTTAAGGAAAGAATTAATTAAATAATTATAATTAATAAAATATTGCTTTAAGGTCTTGAACTTCTTGTATTAAATAATTATAATTAATAAATAATTATTTAAAATCTTTAATGACTTTTTATATTTAAGTTCTATATAAATATGGAGGCATTAAGGTCCCATATATGGTAGTGTACACGGCATAGTGGTATTCCTTAATATGTATGATTACATGTACATGAATATATTTTAACGCATAGTCGTCTTCCACTTCAAATTTATTTAAGCAAATTTGTGAAAAAAGATCTAGGGGCAGTTGAATGACCCCAGTTTTATTCTTTGCCCTAGCACAAAACCTTTGTTCAATTGAAGTTTGTTATAATGAGATTAAACTCTATGTGTGTAGGGTAGAAATCATACGTTTCCTTTTGGCCAACGTAAATGAACGAAAATATAATGTTAGACTAAAAACAACATTAATAACATGATTTGACCACTAGACAGCTTGCATTGAAATAATTCTTTAAGAAAACTTCCCTGATTCTGATTTACGAGGAACCGCTCTCTCGACAGCTGAAAGTTCAACTTCTCTCGAGACAATGGCAATAATTTTTCCATAAGAAGTCGCATGACTTAAAATGGACAAGGCAGCAACCAACCAAATCTATTAGTAATTGAATTGCACAATACTGACACAATCACATTTAACATGTACGACGGTTGGGTACATAAGTCATGGCAACTGTTTTTTTTCCTTGCAGATATGTCAACGGAATACAAACGAATACGTGCACTGTGGAAATTCTGCAAGCATAGTGTGTATGCAGAAGAACAATTGGTTCTGGGATAGCTGGTAATAGCTCATCGAAGGCTGTGAAATCAGTCATTTGGTGAGTGTGGTGCGAGATGGAAGTAACCCATGTTGAGCAGCATGCTTACATTAAAAACTTTTCTACCCACTTTCCTAACTTCCCTACACAACGAGATGTTGTATGATATGGTAGGGCATTATTCCGATAGGCTTCCATTAGTTTATTGTGATACTCCATCACATTTCTCCCTCGGAGAACGGCTATTTTGATGTATGCACTCTGCTCAATACTCGTTACTTCCATCTCGCAGAACACTCACCAACTGAGTGTTTTCCCATCCCTCGTTACTCTACTACCAGCTATCACAGATCCATCTGTTGTTCTGCATACGCACTAAGCCTGCAGAACTTCCACATGACTAATACACATTTGTGATCCATTCACATATCTACAAGAAAAATAAATAGTTGCCATGAATTATGTCCCACTCTTCGGATGATATTAATAAAACTAATCAAATTTTTAATATATTAAATACACTTTTTATAAGCTTTTCATTTAGGAAGCCGAACACTAGCACATTCGGAAGGGGTCTGCGCTTCAATACCAGAGTTTGTGGGTTTGAATCCCACTGCTGGTACAGAATTTCGTAGCCATTCGAAATCGACTTCACATGGTAGGTCCAATTCGCTATACCTTGAGTAGTAACACGCAGAGTAAAGTTCCAATCCAATCATTTAGTAAATTATTTGCTTATTTGAAAATTTGTATTCTCGAGCCCCTATTTAGTTGGATCACTCTCGGTTTCTAGGGTGCACTCCACACATTGTGAAGTAATCAATGTAATAGTATTTAATCACTATCATTTTCAAAATAGAATTTTAAAAAAAGTTATTGTAGAAGTTTTTAATATTTGGTATAACAAATAATATTTTATTTAAAAACTTATTTTAATTTAAGCTTTCAATTTTCATAAACGCCTTCACTAAAGTTGGACATGAAAGCCAGCATGCAGTTAATATGCAGCCCGTAAGCACCATTAGCCAATGAAAGAAATGGAATGAATCATCCTAGATATTTTTATCAATATGAAACTATTTTTACTAACTTTATATGTATTTTACATAAATGATTTCAATTTTTAAAAACGCCTTGACTAAAATTTGACATTAAAGCCAGTATGCAGTTAATATGTAGCCCGTAAGCGCCAGTAGCCAATGAAAGGAAAGGAATGAATCATCCTAGATATTTTTATCAATATGAAACTATTTTTACTAACTTTATGTGTATTTTACATAAATGATTTCAATTTTTATAAACGCCTTCCCTAACATTAGACATGAAAGACAGTATGCAGTTAATATGTAGCCCGTAAGCGCCAGTAGCCAATGAAAGGAAAGGAATGAATCATCCTAGATATTTTTATCAATATGAAACTATTTTTACTAACTTTATGTGTATTTTACATAAATGATTTCAATTTTTATAAACGCCTTCCCTAAAATTTGACATGAAAGCCAGTATGCAGTTAATATGTAGCCCGTAAGCGCCAGTAGCCAATGAAAGGAAAGGAATGAATCATCCTAGATATTTTTATCAATATGAAACTATTTTTACTAACTTTATGTGTATTCTACATAAATGATTTCAATTTTTATAAACGCCTTCCCTAAAATTTGACATGAAAGCCAGTATGCAGTTAATATGTAGCCCGTAAGCGCCAGTAGCCAATGAAAGGAAAGGAATGAATCATCCTAGATATTTTTATCAATATGAAACTATTTTTACTAACTTTATGTGTATTTTACATAAATGATTTCAATTTTTATAAACGCCTTCCCTAACATTAGACATGAAAGACAGTATGCAGTTAATATGTAGCCCGTAAGCGCCAGTAGCCAATGAAAGGAAAGGAATGAATCATCCTAGATATTTTTATCAATATGAAACTATTTTTACTAACTTTATGTGTATTCTACATAAATGATTTCAATTTTTATAAACGCCTTCCCTAAAATTTGACATGAAAGCCAGTATGCAGTTAATATGTAGCCCGTAAGCGCCAGTAGCCAATGAACGGAAAGGAATGAATCATCCTAGATATTTTTATCAATATCAAACTATTTTTACTAACTTTATGTGTATTCTACATAAATGATTTCAATTTTTATAAACGCCTTCCCTAAAATTTGACATGAAAGCCAGTATGCACTTAATATGTAGCACGTAAGCGCCAGTAGCCAATGAAAGGAAAGGAATGAATCATCCTAGATATTTTTATCAATATGAAACTATTTTTACTAACTTTATGTGTATTCTACATAAATGATTTCAATTTTTATAAACGCCTTTCCTAAAATTTGACATGAAAGCCAGTATGCAGTTAATATGTAGCTCGTAAGCGCCAGTAGCCAATGAACCAAAAGGAATGAATCATCCTAGATATTTTTATTAATACAAAACCTATTTTTATTAACTTTATGCGTATTTTAAATAAATGATTTTATATCACTGAAAGTAAATCCCATTATATATACAAGTTGAATTTGTTTTCATATCATAAAACAGTTACCTATTAAAGATATCTATTTTAAATTAAAGGAATTCATCTCTAAAATAAAATAAAAATATATAATATCTTTCAAAGAGGTATCTTTGAAATTAAAATGAATTTTCTGTGAATAATACCGAAAGTCTCTGCAAAACATTTTGAATGCCGTTAGAGAAAATGCCTCAAGTCAAATATTTAAATCGAATGCTAGCCTCTTTAAAGAAATAAATTTTCAACGTTGACAATTAGTTAACTTCAGGTAATGAATTTAGAAGAATGTTTATAATTTAACTATATAATTGACAGTTTGGAAACAGTTGAGGGGGATTTTCTTTAATCAAGTTTATGAATATTCATTCTTTCCCCTAGTAAGATAGTATGCTTTATCTTAATTCAAATGTAATACTGAAATAAAATTTATTCTATTATCTCCAAAGGAATATGAAATGCAGTGATTATTCATTTAACTTGCATTAAGAATTTTACCTCTTTTCATCGCAATTTGGTGCAATAAAATTTATAATTAATGCTAAAATAAAGGAATAATTATGCTGTGTTTCGCATTATAGCATAAAGGATGTCATCGTTTTAGAATTAAAGAGAACTGGAAATAAACAGAAAGAGAATAGAATCAGATTCGTACAAAGACATGCATTGAAGTGTTTATTAAATTGAATGTTTTTAATCTGTGATGGAACTTCAGATATTATTAAAATATTCGATCCCGATTTGTTAATTATGTATGCATTTTATAGAAAATGTACTTACAGATAAGAAACTACATGCTCTGAAATGTTCATAATATTACATTGCTTTTTAATCGGAAATAGAATTTTGATGTTACTATAATTTTGAATATTATTCCAGATAAACTAGCATATAGCCAGTCATATGAAGGGATCAGTAAAATTTTTAATTTTCCAGAATTGTGACGTACACTATGAGGCAGGTAAAATAAATGGTTTGTTTTTGGGGTAAGAAATATCTGGTATAAGATCAATAATTTGTTTATGTTTATAATCTTCTAAAGTATTCCGATACTGTGAGTGCAGTTTAGAATCAAGTTGAATTCATTAAGAAAAATAAGTTCCTTATCTAAGTCAAGATTATCGTTAAGTCCTTCTCAATTTTTTTCACGCAGTAATTAATAGAAATACAGGAATGATACTATCATTCCCACTACACCCTGGAGGTAGATAGAATTTGTTATTAAAACCGGTGATAAAATTTTCAATGCAACAAAAAATAATCGATGATTAAATTTAAAATTATCACATATGTACCGAATCTATTATTTAAGCCAAATATAAAAGAAAATTATTTACGTAATATCTAAGTTCAGTGATAAGTCGTATGAAAATAATGCAGACGTATTTACATAATTTAAAATAAGAAATGATTAAATGAGATGGTTAAACGAAAGTCATAATGTCTTAAGTCATAATGCTAGAAAAAAATGTTATTTTTACCTATTTATTATGCGATAAATTTATCACCTGCTCTTAACCGGAGAAAATAGGGTTTGAAATAATGGTATCGAATGCTCGAAAAGAGGGGAATGAGTGGGTTTCGAACGTTTTCAAGAAGATAGTATGTTTTGCTGTGGTAAGAAGCATATTTGTACTAATTTAGCTTAGAATCTTATGTATGAAATTTAATTATCGATAGATTAGGAGAAGATAAACTTTACTCATTTCAAATTTTGCTAAACCTACCTCATCAAGAATCCAATATGGTTGCCTCTATCCATTCCAGGTCAAACCGCTTCATAAATTCGGGGACAGACCGACAGATGAATTTGGCTATTATTATATAGGGGATGTATATATCTTAAAGTTAAAGAAATTAAGGATAAGGTGGTTTGGATGTAATTTCAATCTAAATAATCTTTATTATTTATCAGTTGTTTATACTCAAACATATAGATTTATTTAATATTATTTTTAATCAGACTAATATAGTTTAAATCTTTTAAGCTTTTTAATTTTCAAATTTAATTATAGCTGATTATTTAGTAAAAATTTAAATCTCATTGCTTTAAATTTTAATAAAAGAACGCATTCTTTTGTCTTATATGAAAACTCTTCTTGTAAAAAATTTAGGCTAGTATTAATGTCATAACAGTACTTTTGGGGAGACATCTTTTCTTGAAGCAAAATTGTTTTCAAACATATTCCTTATTTTAAAAAGGTATACAATTCAAAAGGTATATATTCAAAGGTAACATATCTAAGTAAGTTTTTAATAAATTTTTGTCATCTAACTTGAAAATATATTAAAATATATCGACATAAAGTATGAAATATTTTATTGAACTTTTAATTTCTATATAATAGAGCTTTTAAATTCCGGTATTGGATAGCCTATGGTTAGTCCGACTAAAATAAGAAAAATTGTAGTTGCTTATATAACCATCATTAAACAGTTTTAAGTATTTTATTATAAAATAATGGAGCAATTATAAGGTTTCACTTTTATGATACGAATACTAAAATTCGACATTTTTATTTCTTTATACTATGAAATGTAACTAAAATTAATAAAGATAAGAGTTTCTGAAAGTTTATCATGAAAGTTTATTATGGATTATTAATATAATTATTACCACAGCGTGCAGAAAGTTAGTTACTGTTAAAAATTGCAACAGATATAATGACTTTCATGTAAATATTTTAGTAATATTTCTGAGATTTATAAAATAAGATACTATGGTTTCTGAGATTTATATTTATAAAATATAAAGTTCTGCATGTTTAGTAAAACTATTAAGTTTTTTTAAATTCATATTTTATATTTTTAATCAACCAAGAACACCTGTATAAGAAATATTTGAAAATATATTAGCTAACAGATAAATTTTGCTATTTATGTATTAAAAATGATATTTTTAAATCAAACTAAAGCTGGTTTGATACTTGCTATTTATTCTACGTTAAGCTAACCTTATACAGAGAAATACGTTTTTTCGGTTAAAAAAATTAAAAGACCATAAGAAATTGAAAGTTTTATAATAATTTTTATTTATTTTGTTGTAAAATAAAATGTATTGTCCATGTTGATATAACTGAGATTCGTAATTTATTGTTTATATTTCAATTATTTTTTAACTGAATAACTTCTATTATAAAAAATCTCTTTAAAAAACTAGAATAACTTTTTTCTTTCGAGATTTTTAATTTTCAAATTTAATCATAACTGATTATTTAGTAAATATTTATATCTCATTTCTTTAAATTTTTAATAAAAGATTTTTAATTCAGAGTATATCAAAACTATGCTTCAAAATTTTATTCGAGTATTAATGTCATAACATTACGTTTTGGGAGGCATATTTTCTTGAGGCAAAATTGTTTTTACACATATTCCTTATTTTAAAAAATATGTAATCAATTCAAAGGCAATATATCAAAGAAAGTTTTTAGTAAATTTCAGTCGTCTAACTTGAAAATATATTGAGATATATCGATTTGAAATTGCAAATATTTTATTAAAATTTTAAATTTTCGATAAAGGAACTTCTAAATTAATGTATTGGATATCCCATGGATGGATAGTCGCCTAACATTAAAAAAATTATAGTTGCTTATATAACCATCATTAAACAGTTTTAAGTATTTAATTATGAAATAATGGAGCAATAATGAGGTTTCACGTTTATGAATCGAATATTAAAATTCGACATTTTTATTTATTTATACTATGAAATATAACTAAAATTAATAAGATAAGAGTTTCTGAAAGTTTAACATGAAAGTTTATTATGAATTATTAATATGATTATTACCACAGCATGCCGAAACTTTGTTGCTATTAAAAATTGCAAAAGATATAATGACTTTTGAGTAGATATTTTTAGTAATATTTCTAAGATTTATCAAGTAAGATAGTATGCTTTCTGAGATTTATATTTATAAAATATAAAGTTCTGTTTGTCTAGTAAAACTATTAAACTTTTTAGATTGGTATTTTGTATTGTTAATCAAACAAAAAAATCTGTATAAGAAATATTTGAAAATATATTAGCTAACAGATAAATTTGGTTATTTATGTATTAAAAACGTAATATGTCGTTTTTAATGCATAAATAACCAAATTTATCTCATACATCAAATTTATCTCATAAATCAAACTGAATCTGGTTTGATTCTTACTATTTATTCTACGTTAAACTAACCTTATAAAGATAAATACATTTATTTAATTAAGAAACATAAAAGATCGTAAGAAATTGAAAGTTTTATAATAATTATTATTTATTTTGTTGTAAAATAAAATGTATTGTTCATGTTGATATAACTGAGATTCGCAATTTATTGTTTATATTTCAATTATTTTTTAACTGAAAATGTTCTATTATATAAAATCTCATTAAAAACTAGAATAACTTTCTTCTTTCGAGATTTTTAATTTTCAAGTTTAATTAAAACTGATTATTTAGTAAATATATATAACTCATTTCTTTAAATTTTAATAAAATATTTTTAATTCAGAGTATATCAAAACTCTGCTTGAAAACTTTTATTCGAGTATTAATGTCATAACATTACGTTTTGTGAGGCATCTTTTCTTGAAGCAAAATTGTTTTTAAACATATTCCTTATTTTAAAAAATATCTAATCAATTCAAAGATAGCATATCGAAGAATGTTTTTAGTAACTTTCAGTCAACTAACTTGAATATATATTGAGATATAACTATTTAAAATTGCAAATATTTTATAAAAATTTTAATTTTAGATAAAAGAGCTTCTAAATTAATATATTGGATATGACATGGATGGATAGTCCACCTAACATTAAAAAGTTATAGTTGCTTATATAACCATCATTAAACAGTTTTAAGTATTTTATTATTTAATATTGGAGCTATAATAAAGTTTTACTTTTTTCAATTGAAGCTTAAAATTCAACATTTGTATTTCTTTATACTATGAATTGTAACTAAAATTAAAGATAAGAGTTTCTGAAAGTTTATCATCTTATTATGAATTATAAATATAATTATTATTACTATGATTATTACCACAGCATGCAGAAACTGTGTTGCTATTAAAAATTGCAAAAGATATACTGACTTTCGAGCTGATATTTTTAGTAATATTTCAGAGATTTATCAAATAAGATAGTATGCTTTCTGAGATTTATATTTATAAAATATAAAGTCTTGCATGTCTAGTATAAGTATTAAGTTTTTTAGATTCATATTTTATATTTTTAATCAAACTAAAAAATCTGTATAATAAATATTTGAAAATATATAAGCTAACAGATAAATTTGGTTATTTATGTATTAAAAACGATATTTTTGAATCAAACTAAAACTGGTTTGATTCTTACTATTTATTTTACGTTAAGCTAACCTTATAAAGATAAATACATTTTTAATTAAAAAACTTAAAAGATCATAAGAAATTGAAAGTTTTATAATAATTATAATTTATTTTGTTGTAAAATAAAATGTATTGCTCATGTTGATATAACTGACATTCGCAATTTATTGTTTATATTTCAATTATTTTTTAACTGAATAACTTCTATTATAGAAAATCTCTTTAAAAAACTAGAATAATTTTTTTCTTTCGAGATTTTTAATTTTAAAACTTAATTATAACTGATTATTTAGTAAATATTTATATCTCATTTCTTTAAATTTTTAATAAAAGATTTTTAATTCAGAGTTTTTCAATACTCTGCTTAAAAAGTTTTAATCGAGTATTAATATCATAACAGTACTTTTGGGGATACATCTTTTCTTGAGGCAAAATTGTTTTTAAACATATTCCTTATTTTAAAAAATATCTAATCAATTCAAAGGTAGCATATCAAAGAAAGTTTTTAATAAATTTCAGTCGTCTAACTTGAATATATATTAAAATATAACGACTTAAAATTGCAAATATTTTATTAAAATTTTAATTTTTTGATAAAGGAGCTTCTAAATTAATTTATTGGAAATCCCATGGATGGATAGTCCGCCTAACATTAAAAAAAATATAGCTGCTCATATAACCATCATTAAACAGTTTTAAGTATTTTATTATAAAATAATGGAGCAATAATAAGGTTTCCTTTTTATGAATCGAAGATTAAAATTCGACATTTTTATTTCTTTATACTATGAAATGTAACTAAAATTAATAACATAAGAGTTTCTGAAAGTTTATCATGAAAGTTTATTATGAATTATTAATATGATTATTACCACAGCATGCAGAAACTTTGTTGCTATAAAAAATTGCGAAATATATACTGAGTTTAGAGCAGATATTTTTAGTAATATTTCTGAGATTTATCAAATAAGATTGTATGCTTTCTGAGATTTATATTTATAACATATAAAGTTCTACTCGTCTAGTAAAACTATTAAGTTTTTTAGATTCAAATTTTATATTTTAATCAACAAAAACATCTGTATAAGAAATATTTGAAAATATACAAGCTCACAGATAAATTTTGTTTTTTATGAATTAAAAATGACATTTTTGAATGAAACTACTACTGGTTTGATTCTTACTATTTATTCTACGATAAGTTAAACTTGTAAAGATAAATAACTTTTTTCAATTAAAAAAATTAAAAGATCATAAGAAATTGAGTTTTATGATAATTATTATGTTGTAAAATAAAATGTATTGTCCGTGTTAATATAACTGAGATTCGCAATTTATTGTTTATATTTCAATTATTTTTAACTGAATAACTTTTATTACAGAAAATATTATAAAACTAGAATAACTTTTATAAGATTATGAATCATATAAGGTAGATGAAGAGTATTTTATGAATAGAAATGTGATATTTCCCTTTAATTGTTTATTTTTTGGGTAAGAAATATTTTACGTTTCAAATATACATGAAACATTTCAGGTGTGTTTCTAACTGTATTACTCTTTATTATAATTGTTATTTATATTTTGCATATAATATAAAATTTACTTTTCATGTTTTAAATATGTAGTGCGTCAATTGTGGGTTTAAGGCTTGTTAACACATTGTATCGGGTCACGTACTAGTACGTTTTCTGACGATTGATACTTGAGCGCGGGTCACGTACGGGTTAGTATAACAAAATGGTTTGTTTATGGGTACAAAAATAATGGTATGAAACGAATTCAATAATATTCTAAATAGTTTTTATTAACTGTAACAAATAAAATTAAGAACTTTTTCATGTGTCAAAAAAGGTTTTATATGTATCACGTTAAGGGTTTTTGAACGCGAAAAGGTTTTAATAAAAAATTGACAGATTTTAAGCTAAATAAATAAAAATAAAATTTAAAAAAATCCTAATATCACATATAAATTTACACTGATAAGACTAATAATAGTACTGTTGTTCAATAAAACTAACAACATTTTTCCTATATATTGATTGCCTATATATTGCATTCTGAAATATACTTCAGTACATCTACACAAATTGTTTTCTCAACAACATGTCTCTCCAAAGAAATTTTATAAATAATGTCAAAACTTTAAAGCATTACAGAACGTCGTACTCTAAGTAAAATTGCTGTGATTCGAATTTCGTAGAAAAGAGCTCTTTTATCACGGCATTTTAAAGAAACTTTTCTTCAACAGCCTAAGGCTATGAAGTCTTAACTTAAACATATCAAAATAAGAAAAGTCTCCCCAGATTGTCTATTTTTTTTTACTTCCTCAGAACGCAATTTTCAACTTTGTCAAGCTATGTATTATATCGTGATACCCTGTCAGTAAAGTCATTTTTATCAAACTTAAATCACTGTACCTCAAAAATGCAAGCTTTGAATATTTCTCTCTTCTTTTACAAAGCCTTTAAATCTCTTAGTTAAAGGACTTTGACTTACTTAAATATTTTTTAAGGAAAATGAGTTTACATAAATCAATATTAAAAAATATCCCAGTGGAGTATTTTTCATTTGTTTTAGGGCAATATTTTTTTAAATTCGCATTTTTTACTATTCTTAATTTTTAGAAAGGTATAAAAAATTATATATATATATATATATATATATATATATATATATATATATATATATATATATATATATATATATATATATACAAATGCATACATATTTGTATGAATTATCACAGCCTAAGTAATTAAAAATAAGTATATGACTTCAAATTTATCAATGTGCTAAGCTGCTTTTAAAACATTTAAAAATACTAAACAGAATTAAAAATAGAAGAGGACCGAAAAAATAGAATCACAAAGAAGATGTATGATTATATATATATATATATATATATATATATATATATATATATATATATATATATATATATATATATATATATATATATATATATATATATATATATATATATATATATATATATATATATATATATATATATATATATATATATATATATATATATGTATATATATATATGTATATATATATGTATATATATATATATATATATATATATATATATATATATATATATATATATATATATATATGTATATATATATATATATATATATATATATATATATATATATATATATATATATATATATATATATATATATATATATATATATATATATATATATATATATCCATGAAATAGGCTCCTAGATTTTTATGAAAAGAATTTCCTCTTTCTACCAGTGATAAAATTTCATTGCAAAAAAAAATAATCGTTGATTAAATTTATGAGTATGACATATGTACTTAATCTATTGTTTAAACCAAATATAAAAGAAAACTATTTACTTATTATCTAAATCCAGTGATGAAAAATAATGCAGGAGATATGGCACATATGAAAATAATGCAGACAAAATTTAAATAATTTAAAATAAGAAATGATTAAATGAGATGTTTAAAGGAATGGCGTCATAATGCTAGAAAAAATGTTATTTTTACCAATGTATTATGTGATAAATTTAAAAATTTAATAATTTGCTCTTAACCGGGTAAAGTAGGGTTGAAATAATGGTATTAACACATATTATTACTCATTAACTAAACATTTCTGTAAGTTATTAAAACTTTATCCATATCATTAATATGATGTAACTAAGCATATAAAACCAAAATTTTGAAAATATATTTTTAATTTAAGTAATTAGTTGTCTTATAATTAGGATAACTGTCCAATACACTTCTAAAATTTAACAAATATCTCTTACATTGCATTAGGCTGATTCATAGGTGAAATTTGAAGAAACAGTCAAAACCAAAGTCCAACATTACATTTTAAGGACACTGTTGTTGATTTTCTCTTAAAGTTCTTGAACTGGCACTTTGTTAAGGGATAATAGAAAAAGGATATCCGTTGTAGGATGCTAACATCCATAATTTATATCTAAATTTTACAGGTTTATTTTTCATGAACATCTTGCAACTGTGTCTTGCCATTCTTTCATCGTTGGTGAGATTTTCAGAAAATATGCAAAATTGCTTCAAGATTATGTTGATTTTGTCATAAAGAGGTCGAATTTTATAATAATGATCTTGTGGATCAATTGAAACATTATCGTTAAAGTGAATAAAGGGCTTGGTGTCATAATATAGTTTTTTGGACATAGCGTTACTCACTAATGTAGTGCCACTGTCTGGAGCATTTTCCCAATACATTTTTTCGCTTGGTAAAATATGACACCCTCTAAAGAAAATGACACCTAGAAATTGCTTGAGTTTTGTTATGCTCAAAGAATGTTTTTTTTTCTTTGGGGGGGTGCATACCGATTCGTTTGTGTTACAGTATGATATATGTCATCAACCATCAAGTGGAATAGTTCAACTAGAGTTTTTCTTGCAACTATGCTTATAGTTTCATAATCTCGTGTAGAAATTGATTTACTTGATAGTTCAAATTTTGGGTGACGTTTTACCCACTGGGGTTTTTTCGAGGTAAGATAACATTCTTTAGAGTCATTTGATAAATTTTCAATTTACCTTGAATTTTTAGCCCATCACACACTACTGGCTTCTAAGATTTTGTGGCTGAATCATCTATATCTCTTAAATCATAAACAGAATCTGGATTAGGAGGAACAATAACAATTTCAGGATCATCAGTTTCCTCATCACTTAAAGAATTCATATATTCGAGAGCCTCTTGGGCTGTTAAAAATTTGCTTTGCATTTTTACAGAAGCAAAATGTAGAGTGAAATATTGAAATTCTTAGCAGAAACAAATAGAGCCGCAAGCGGCACTAAACACTAGAAAAATTTCAACCAAGCTTGAGAGTAAGAGGGTAAGTTTATTTTGCAATCTCCAGTTTTCCTGAATACAATAGACATCTATTTATATATTGTTGTCCAGGTGTGTGAACAGGTCTTTGAACTGGTTTTCATGGGAAGATAAGAAAAGAATGTGTGCTATAAATGCAATATCTAATTGATGGAAAAATAATCGGGATTTGACAGTCGTCCTAATTTTAGGACACCTTTTTTATACTTACAAAATACACGTGTAAAATATATTTTTGAGCAAAAAATTTCAGCTACATTATTAGCTCTGTTTTTAAACTAAAAGTAACCTCAACAATGTTTGAAAAAAATAATAATAAATATAAAATTAACGATTAAAAAAATGACAAATTTTAAGGGTTTCCTGAAAATAAATCTTAAATTGCAATATAATTTTATTTCTCCTTTTTTTGTTAGTATGATAAAGTGTGTCTATTTTAAAGGTATTGAAATAAAATCCACTCTGAAATTATTTATAACTTTATTATTGAATGGAATTTTATTTGCTGTCCTTATTTATAGGACAGCTGTCCGATATGGGTTAAACGCTCGAAAAGTAGGGAAGGGGTGGATTCCGAACATTTTAAAGATTAGCTTTGAATTTCGCTAACCCCGATTCCAATGCTCTATCCATTCTAGGTCCAACCATTTTATAAATTCATGGACACAACAGATAAATTAGGCTATTATTATATAGAGGATTTTAAGGATATATTTACAATTGTTTAGACACAATGCTTAATATACTTACCTAGATTTATTTTTCAGCTTTGTTTATGTTTTAGAAGTATTTAATTTGTTGTCAGTTACTTCATTTTTTGACGTAATCTAATAATGTAAACAATCATTGTTTGAAACAGCACATATTGATTTCATACAGTACGAAATGAAACAATTAGTCTTAAAAATATTCTATGATAATCTATGTAAATGATGCCAAGATTGTGGTACCAGCAATATTTTACCTATTCATGCTACATAAATAAATTATCATTGCGTCTCTGGCAGTAAAAGTACAATACTGGCATCAATACTCGCAAAAGAAACCTTGAGTATTAATATCCTTTTCTGAATTGCTTACGTTAATAAGCTTATGTTACTCTATTCTAGAACTTACTAATTAACGGTAATCAATGATAATCAGAAATTCAGCCTCTTGAAAAAGGATATCTCCCTCTTCCAATTTATCAATGCTATAACAATTTTAGCATATATTGTCTTAAGTCTTTTAACTCACATTACGCTTACAACATAGGAAATGTGTTTATGTGAATGATTATTACTCTCTTAAAGAAGAGGCATAGTATTTATTAGGAAGAGTATCATGGACAATCAAGATGCTTCTTATTCTGTATTTATCTATGATTTAACTTCTTATGTCTTACTGGTAATCAATAATTATCAGCCTTTTTCACTTACAGGAGGATAATAACATATAGTTTTCCAAATAAGTAATAATCAAATTCAATGGTAATACAACATACGGTATATACAACAATCATTTAATATATTTTAGCAGTTTATTAAATTTTAAGGTAATAGCAATAATTTATTTTAATTGATTAAATAAAAGATTTAATATGCGATAAAAAAGGAATAATTTTTAATTAAAAATAATATATGTTTATTATAAAATTGCATGGGAAATTGTATAAGATATACAATATTGATTACTGACGTAAAAAAATCAATGCTAAAGTTTTCGAAAAAATGCGAATTTTTTTTTTCGAAAAAAGATTCGAAAAAGATTTTGAAAAAAGATTTCTCTTTTTCGAAAAAAATGCGAATTCGAAATAAAGAGAAAAAAAAATTCAGTAAAAAATTGTCAGTTCTATAATAGATCTCTTAATTTTTTATCTCTATTAATTAATAAATTTATATTTAAAAACTTATAATATTGTTCATTACCTTTATATTCTATCTATTTTTCTTTAAAAATAGTTCACCCTATAAGTAACCTTTGACGGCATAAAATTCCAACAATAAATATAACACTCTTTGATTAAGCAACCTTTATATTCATTAAATTATTTAAATGGTAAATTTTAAATAAGCTGAAATATGTAATTTTTAATACCATAAAATAATTGTTGGTTTAAAATCAAGAATGAACAAAAGACAAAATTTATGGAAAATTCCGTGCGTAAAAATTAGAATCAATATCGGGAGAAAAACTTTTCAGTATAAAAATTGTCAGTTCTATAATAGATCTCTTCATCTTTTATCTCTATTAATCACTAAATTTATATTTAAAACTTATAATGTTGTTCATTACCTTTTTATTCTACCTTTATTTCTTTAAAAATAGTTCACCCTATAAGTAGCCTTTGACGGCATAAAATTTCAACAATAAATATAACACTCTTTGATTAAGCAACATTTATATTCATTAAATTATTTAAATAGCAAATTCAAAATAAAATTGTCAGTTCTATAATAGATCTCTGTCATATCCGATCATGTTTTCTTTAATTAAAAACACGGAAGAAATAGTGCAGTTTCCTCAGATGTCGATAACTCAGCTTACAGTCTGCATTTAATATTTAATAGTGTTTAAATTTCTTTGTTTTCTATATATTTTTTAAACGTTTATTCCATTTATAAATCTGTGGGACAACTATCATTAAAAGTTGTAAACATAATATTTAAAAAATGCATATTAGTGGTCACAATTCACTTTTCAAAAACTAACTTAATGAAAAATAAAAACATTGCAAATTTTAAAGGCAAAAAGTTTATTGTATGTCCGGTTTAAAGCAATAAAGTTTCATGTTCAGTGTTACATATTGTTACGAATTTGTTAGCGAACCTTGTATTTAATATGAGACTCTATGGGTATCTTACCAAATTCTCGTGATATTGGCTCTTTGGCGACAGTTTTAGCAATTTATTTTTGTCACCAAGTTAGTTGCCAAATATTGCCAAGTGTCGCCAAATGTTGCCAAATGTGGCGCTATTTTACAACTTCCGGTTCTGGTTTCTGTTCTAATCTGGAATGTTTCAGCAGTTTCTTCAGACCTATATAAGGCAGGCTGAGCCCCAAACGGAGTCGAGTCGTTCAGTAGATTTCTCAGTGTACAGAGTAAGCACGGTGTGCTGTGTTTTACCTCTGCTTCCGTTTTGTTTTATGGGGAAAGAGGTATATGAGCCCACGGCATTCTGCTCAAGTTGTTTAGCGATGATTTTGTAAGCTTGGTACGAGTGTGCAGTACCGTAACCATGATGCCTCTCTGACATTGGATTTTCCAACTGACTGTTAATAAATAATTGTTTTTGTGCTGTCTTACTTAAAGTCCATTCAATCCCCGAATCCAGCTGTGAAGTTCGTAACAATATGAAACTTTGTTCAGAGAGCATTTCAATTGAGAATAGAAAAAACCTCAAGCTTGTTAATTAGACTATAGCTTTTTGCTGAGTTTTAAAAAGATACTTTTTTTGAAATTCTGTCTGACCATAAAAAGTTAAGAGTAGACAACATAATTAATTTTTTATCAAACATTACTTTCACACATCGTTATTTTACAACATATACACTTCAGAGATATAGGTAATTGCCATATCAGAGGTACATGTTTACAATCTCGTATTAAAAGAACGTTACCCCTAGAAATATGATCAGTAACCCCCTATTGTTTTGTTAAATTTCAAACAATTCCTAGACGATAGAAAAGTTATAGCTAAAGTCTTGTGAAAATAAAATGTCAAGTTGCTTGTTCAGTTTTTGGAAACAGGAGTTTTGTGCACTGCAAAGCTTAAAGTTGGACTTTTGAACATATCCAAAGAGCCGTACAACATATGAATAATGCATATTGCATTCTTTATAATAGATTTTAAGACAACTACAACGAGTCATTCCACATAAGAGGAAAACTTATTGCATTTGTTTACTGTCGGACTTTTCGACAACTACAAAGTGTCATTCAAGACAAAAGATGAATACCAATTGAAGTTTTTATAGTTAGAGTTTATGACGACTGCGAAGAGCCATTCCAAAAAAAAAACAGGAATGCAAACTGCAGCTGCCGAACGATGGCCAGTTGGTTAGGGTGCTGGCCATCGGAACCGGAGTTCGTGGGTTCGAATCCCACTGTGGCATGGACGTTCGTAGCCGTTCGGAATCGGCTTTAAGCTGTAGGTCCCTGTCTCATTAGCCCTCGTGTTGCAAAAAGTAGACCGTAGCACGCAAAACCAAATCATAGTGCAGATTTTAAAGTCGGACTTTAGAACAGCTGCAAAGATCTAAAAATATGAACCAAAAGATCCAAATAGAAATACCTATTTTTTGAATATATGACAACAACTTCCATTGCATTGTTCTTTTAACCAAGCAAATTCTGAAGCCTTTTAAATGTACCGCGCTTGATAAATTGGCAAACAGCTTCAACAAAGTCTAGGGATTTACATATCTTCCCAAAATGCCGTGTTATATCACACACATATATATATATACACATATATATATATATATATATATATATATATATATATATATATATATATATATATATATATATATATATATATATACATATATACATATATATATATATATATATATATATATATACATATATATATATATATATATATATATATATATATATATATATATATATATATATATATATATATACATATATATTTATATATATATATATATATTTATATATATTCATATTAGTAGATTACTCAGTTTCTTCCCTCAAACTTGAGTCTTTGAGGTTTGTTCACAATGTTCAATATGTTCCCTCTCACCACTTCTCTAAAGTATCAATTACATTCACAAATTAGTAAACCATAAAAAAGCACATCGAAAGCAGTATTCATTATAGCAATAATCTACCCCAGCGTAGGATGTACTATACTTTATTTATCAGTCAGAGA
>CM063501.1:148873182-148878182 GCA_032207245.1 Pardosa pseudoannulata
TATATTATATTATATATATATATATATATTATATATATATATATATATATATATACTATATATATAGATATATATATATATATATATATATATAATATATATATATATTATATATATATATATATATATATATATATATATATATATATATATATATATATATATATAGTATATATATAATATATATATATATATGTATATGTTATATATATGTATATTATATATTATATTTATACATATATATATATGTAATTTATTATATATATTAAAAATATATATATATATAATATTATAATATCTAAAATGATATATATCTATAAAATGTATTTCTATATATAACATATTAAGATATAATTAGGAATGTATATATATATAAGTATATATATGTATATATAAGTATAGTATTTATATATATATAGATAGATATTTATATAAGAAGGTATAGATGATAAGTAGTAGATATATCTTTAAAAATTATATATTTGTTGTTATATATATTATAATTATATGTATAACAAATATTTATATATTATATATATATATATTTATATGTATATAATGTATATATAATCAGCGTATTTATTTCTAGAAAACAGAGCTTCAGAAAATATTTCTCACAAAGCTATTGCAATGTGATCCCGAAAAATAAACCTATTATTGAAATTTCATTGGAGTATGCCTGCTCCAACAATTTCTTTCAATTCAAAGTTTTTCATGTAAAGTGAATTACATTTCAGATATCGGTTATATTTACTTTTGAATCTTTTGTGCTTCAGAAAGGTTTTCAGCAGCATTCTTTTCGTATTTGATAACAACAGACATTAATATATGTTTCCCTTTGAAAATGTCTTGAATACTTATTAAGCACATTAATCATGCTACCAAATTTCTTCCTTATGGTAAACAAAGAAATGAATATTTCAGAGCACTGATCAAAATTATTAATATATAGACGTATCAAAAGTTTAATATTCTTTAAATTTCTCGTCAAACACACAGAGCATTTACTGATATTATATTTGTTTCTCTGTTTATTTCAGTGAGCTTATCTTCAGTTATAACTTATTACTCTTTTAAGATGATACACACATCTGCATTTAGTTACTTTCATGTATATATATATATATATATATATGTATATATATATATATATATATATATATATATATATATATGTATGTATGTATGTAGAAATATATATATAGTTATATATATATAATTATATATATAGAGAGAGAGAGAGAGATGTGTCTGTGTGTGTGTGTAGTATGACGGGAATTCACTATGAGTGGTTGCAGTCATGACCCATAAAAATAACACTGTTTTTTTTTTTTTTTTTAGTTCCAAAGTTTTAGTATGAAAACGTTGATGGACGGGTTTCCACTTCATTATCTTTCGGACAAACTAACAGAGCACCTGACATGAAGTTCTATGTAAAAGGTTATCTAACACTTGTGTCTTTAGGTTGCCTATGGCCGTTTCCACTGGGGTACCTTATATCGTGTGCACCTTAAATCCGCGTATTTTCCGTGTGTTGTTCGTGTGTACCTTAAATCCGTGTGTTGTTCATGTGTACCTTAAATCCGTAAATTATTTAAATATCCTATATCTATCAAATAATATATGTGAGGTGATATAATTCAAAATATTATTAACTATTGACAAGAGGCAGTACATAACATAAATATTTCCAATATGCTGTACAGATATCACAGTTCTTAGATTATCGTGTTACCAACCCATGGACTTGGTTAGATTACCCAGTAAGACTTGAACAAGTTTGCCTTGTCTTTCCAAAGAGAGGGGCGTTCTTCCTATATTTGTCTTCGTTTGGCTTGTAGTGCTACTGTCAACTGTTTTGCTACATGAGGGGTAATGAGAACAAAACCTACAGCTTTAAGCTGAATCCGAATGGCTACGGATATCCATGCTATCCGAGGCATACGAACTCACAAGCTCGGTGCCCAGGAGCAACACTTTACCATTCGTCCACCTTCCGGCCTCTTTCTCTACGTTGTTTTCACAATATAAAGAGAAACAAAAACCAACGGCTATGTGTAATGAATGTTATTAATAAAACCAATTGCTTCACATTGAAAAAAATTGTCGATGCATAAAATTCCCTTAGTTATATTTAAAGTGTAGTGTTGTGTGCTTAAACAAGGATTATGTTTTTTATTAAATACTTTATAATACCTCACAAATGCTAATGTGAATCATTGGTATTGCATTTTTACCACATTTCTTAAAACATGGTTTAATACCTGGGGACATTTCATTGCCTTTAGTAACTGAGCTGGGAATCACCCCAATAAAAAATGCATGTATGTTATTTTTCCTCAATGAATGTTTTAACAAGTCACTAAAAACCGCTGACTTATGTTTCTCCTGTGAAATTACCCATAGATATTTTACCCTCCCCTTTTAACAAGTGTTCAGATAAACGTTTATTTCTTGGAAGTATAAGATGTATAGGTCACTTCTTAGATTTTTAGATAAAAATAATAAATAAATTGTCAACTACCTACTAAGATTATCAAGTTGCCTTCCCCGTCTTCACTCCAATACATTTGCTTTGTCAAGCCAGCCCTAGCTTAACAATAAAGTATAGGTTGGTTGGTTGGCTGAGGTTTTTTTGCACAATATCCAGGCAAGGATATGCTGCGCCATACGAAAGAGTAAGATTCTAAAACACAAAAAAATATAATTTAAAAGAAGAGGACACTATCAAGTGCTTAAAAAACAAATACTAGTAAAAAACGATGTAAAGGGTCACATTAAAATATTTTTTTATAAGAATTAAACAAGGTTAAAAATATCAATGCGAATCAGAAATTCAAAAAGTTTTGGGTAGGGAGTCTCGCCCAAAAGTTAGTTTAGACTGGGATGAAAAGTTATATATTGTAAAATCGTGTAAAAGCGGTACATGAAGTTAAAATATGTTGAACGGTGAGATGAGTATGGCAGAAAGAACATTGTGGAGCAGGCTTAGCAAATAACAACAAAGTATAATACGCTTCATGAGTTTAGTAAAGTTATCGCGTCATGAGTTTTCAATAAGAGATAATTTTATTTGTTACACACATAAACAGATATATATGTCAGGTTTGAAAACGTAAAATTAATAATTTAGAGGTTTCCCAATCCGGAATCACAATCTTTAATAATTTTTTATTGATTGTATACTTAGAAGACAACCCGTTTTGGCGCTTTACAAAATTCCCATACTATATTATTACCATACTCCCATTTCTATATTAAGTAAATTTGTTGGCGAACTCCAAGACGCCAAGCTATATTTTATACTTTTCTTACATAGCATCTTTTATAAAATTTATATATATATGTGCTGACGGAGTTAGCTTCTTCCGAATAAATATTTTTCATTGCATCACTAACTTCATTTCGACAAGCTTAAAACACATTTTGTGATGTTTCAATAGTTATTTCAATTAAGTAAATAAATCAATTTAAGTAACTGAAAGATCTTTAATTATGCGAGACTTTAAATTTCTCATGTAGTGCCTATTAAAAAAAAGTTTCCAAAAACTATTTGTTTAGTTTTACTTAAAATTCAGAACTAAACATTATTTTATTTTACAGGGAACTATAGATAGGAATATTGTTCTTGCTTAAATCGATATGGTGACCGAAAAATGCTATATATCCTTCATTTTTCCAAAAGCCTATATCTCATAGACAAAGAAATGGAGGTAATACGTTATCCAGGCTTTTTAAGAAATATTACACTATTTTCTTTGTAATATTTTCTCTGTCTTACGTAGAAGTAAAAGGCCAATGCCTTTACACTTTACCCAAATAAAAATCATAACATATGGTACAATTTGATTTTATTGATGAGTTGAATAAATTAATGCTTTACATGATAGTGGTGTTAAAATAACATAATCTTATTTCTTGGCAACTAAAATTATTCTGTAGCAGCTAAAAAAAGGAAATATTCTAATCTCATAAAGTTTCCGGATTCATTTTTTGACTGAAATACACCTTTTGATATTAATTGAATGTGTTTTGTCTAAATTTGCTGTTACAAGTTAATTGTATCTATTCTGACTTCTCTGAATGAGTTTTGATTAATTTCGTCGTGACGTATGTACGTATGCATGAATACACGTAATAATCACGTATCCCAAATAATCAAAGAACAATTAGATGTAGAATCTTAAAATTCTGTAATAATAAAAGGAAGTTTAATAATCGCAATATATTTCAAAATTCATACTTAAATAACAATTGTGATCCTGCCTGAAACAATTTTGGGTAATTTAGACGGTAGATTGTCTCTTACGTACAACGAAAGTTTTAAGTTTATAAAGTATAAGAATCCATTTTGACTTTTAAGAGTAAAATTTGACTTCTTTCGTCGTGACGTATGTACGTACGAATGTATGTACGTGTATATATAAACGTGAATATGCAAGTAAGTAACGCATGTTATAATTTACGCTATTACGTATGATTATGTATATTACGTTATACGTAATATGTTTACGTATATTACGTTGTTAAGTATATTGCTTTATAACATACGTACTTACCTGTATTACTATTTACGCTATGTATGCACGTATATAACGTAACGTTGTGCATGTATGTAACTTGTGCATGCACATATTACCACGTATGCAACGATTTGACATAGAATGTTAAAATTTTATAATTCTAGCTGTTGTAAAATTTAGTTTTGAACATTCCTTTTGATTCCATTCAGTTCTCTATGAAACAAAATTTTCAATAGAACAAATATGAATGCTGCCGGATGGAACTGTAAAAAAAATGCGCAATGAATGGGTGATATTTTTGTCTTAAGAACTATAACAACATCTACTTCTACACCTTCACATTTTACTATAGTTATCACTGTATATTACGAAAAGTTCGTGCATAACAACAATTTAGTTTCTGCTATTAGTCGGGGTCAGATACCAGTAATTGTGCAATACTCATTGATGAATTAATATATACTTTTAATTCCAAAA
>CM063501.1:148883182-148893182 GCA_032207245.1 Pardosa pseudoannulata
CCAACGCTGGGTGATAATACGAAAAATATTTAAAGGCTAAAGAAACTATTTTAAAGAACGTTCTACTCATACTCCCAAAACTTTAAAATTAGGCTTATTTCTCGTTTTGAGTCAATTTACACTAAGAAGTGATAAAGAACTGTGAATCCCCATGTGTGAAGACTCCCCTTTGTCCGAGCACGCGCCAAAACAGCTGACCGGAGTACACCTGTTTATCTGGACAATATCATGGCGTCGCAGAGTCTGGGATCTTGACAATCGGACTGAATAGACATATACGCCCCTGATGGATCTCGTTAATGAATGCTCGGAAATTTCGTAAAGGGACATCCAGCGAATGAGAATTCTGCTAAAATATATAACTGTAACTTTAGCTGAGTTCTCAAGTAACTGGGATCTTAACTGACACAAAAAACAAATTGGCGGAATCGTAACTGACCCTTCAGATATAAAAAGCCTTCAATTTTGCGACTCAGGGATTTTCGTCATTTTTTTTCGGAGGTGTGTTGACCTCGTGGAGGCTTTCGCCTTTTTTACCAGAGAGCTTGCTAGTTCGGGAGATTCGTAAAATCCGCTCATATAGGGAGCGGGCAGATCTCGGTACCGAACGGGGGATAAATTGGGCTTGATTGCACCCTGAAAAGCCTCCCCATTTGTAAGAGATTATTAAATCTCTTGTTTTTCTTTCGACTGTGATCGTCGTGAGAAGGTCTTACCGGCAACCATCCTTTGCAGTTCTACGTGATTCAGGAATTAACATTCCTTTGTAAATAGCCGTATTTAATCCAGAATTAAAGTAAATTTCCAATTTTATCTTCGACTGTGATCCATTACTCACGTTAAATCTCATTTGAGAATATTGAAGGCGTCAAACCATGTGAAAGTTATTGTTTGTCTGTATTCATGGCCTATGAGTCGAATATTTTTTGTAGTTATTAGTTGTTTCAATGCTGACTCTTTTGGAACGAGGAACTATGAGGAACTACTTTTACCTGACAATGCTTCATCACATCGTGCTCTCATTGTAAAAATCTACCTTGCCAGAAACAGTGTTACCACTTTGGAACACCCTGATTATTCTCTCGACCCACCTCTAGAGATTTACCTATTTCCATGGCTGAAAATGAAATTGAAGGGATAACCTTTTATGGATTTAAATGAAGTGATCGAAAGTTTGAAGAAGCAAGTGATGAATCTCTCAAAATATGGATTCTAGAATTGTTTTAAGCAGATGAATAATTGTTAAACTACCGCTGCAGCAAGTTTGTGGGTGCAGGAAGGATGAATTTTGATGCCAATAAAGTAAAATTATTGGGGTGTTTTTTAATAATTTGTAATTGACACATTCCGGGAACTTTTTTATTCCCGGATCCTACCTCATATTGCATATGATTAAGGAAACTTTTTGAAACAACTTAATTTGTTGATTACATCTAATTACTCCAAATTTGAATCTGTAACACTCAACAATACATTCGGGAAATATTCTAAAACAGTCAAAGTAAAACACATTTTGAACACAACATGGCTTAAGTACGTGTATATCAAACCAAATTAAGTACATATACTGCAATTCAAATTTTAAAAATATGTCTTTGTCGCTTACATACAATTTTTTGCTTTTCATTTAGGGTGCAGTTGCGTCAGTGCACTCAACGTTATTGGGATTTGCATTAACCCTCTAAGTGGTTCAAACGTACAATTCCGTCAAACCGATGATGTCTTCAAAGCGATTGTCACGTACAATTTTCGACCTCCAAAACGTTCCGAAAATGGACGTAATGTACATTTCTGCCAGTGTTTTCCTCTATGGAGTTTTGAGGTAGGAGGGTCAGGTCGATTGTTTAGGAACTGCACACCTACTCTCTGAGGCACAAAGACGCTGATAGCTTGTCATGGCCTTGTAAATCTCTATTTCGAAGTATTTCGTTTGCGGTAACAGATGTATCTCTAATTGTACCACTTAAATAGCTTGGATGACTTTCGTAAAAAAGATAGAAATCATTCTCTTAAAGAATATTTTTATTTGTACTTTTAGAACCCATTATTTCTTATGGGATGATCTTCGAGACTTGACGAGCTTTATGTGTATTAAAAATTAACAATCTATAATGTCTATTTATATATCTATTTATAACCGGAAGTAAACGGACAGTAACGAGGGTGGGTTTTCCCGTATTCCAATCTAGTCGACAAAGGGTGAAGTAAAAAATCTAGAATACTTTAGTCACTGACACAATGAAACTTTAGCGTATTTTTGAAGACTTTTTTTCCTCGGTGTGTACCCCTCGGAGGGTTAAGTGTATTGTGAAAATGTAGATTCATATCATAGAAGATACAAAATGCAGCAAAGGAAACATACAATCCTGTGAAAAAATTTCAAGTGAGAAGTTGAGGATCTATCCTTCTTATAGCCCAGAACTTTCGCTATTTTTCGATTCCACAGAAGAAAAAGGTCGTGGATGCTGAGATGTTAGCTCTAACCCAAAACAAGGTTATGAGATAATGAATATAATATTTTGACTCATGCTCATATATTCGTTATAGTCTTAAATACATTAAGAAACCAGTTTGTTTTACATATTTAGTTGCATTCCATATATCAATTAAATTGCAACATAAATTTTCAGCCAAATTTATACTTACTAAAAGTATTCTTCCGTATTAAAAGCACATTGTAAACTTATGTAAGCATTACCATAAAATAAATGATACAATGAAATGTGAAATTCATATTATACTCTAAATTAGAACAGCATGTCATTTTTAAAGCGGAAATCAATTTAAATCTTTAACCATTTCTATAAACAACAATATAAATAGCCATAAAATTTCATAAAACCTTTTTTGAGACTCTGAATGCATACCAATAAATAATTCCAACGGGAATTAGTTGCTGCCTTCAAAAGGAAATAATCTTGAACTATTTTGAAACTATAAAAGAGAATAAATTTTAAGGAATGTCATATTACCATGAATAATGAATAAAATATAGAAAATTAAGATAGTATGGAATTAATAAATTATACAGAACTTTATTTCTTTTTATAAATATTATTCAATCCTGAAATCAAATCACCAAACTTAATTTCGATCGGTATAGAAATATTACAAAATATGAAATATTAATGTAAATAGTTTAATAAAGTAAATAGAATTACCTATTTAGATTACCTGTTTAGAAAAGAATAAATTAGGATTGTATGGCCTGTTATAGTAATATCAATTTATAAATGATTAAATGATAAAACCTGAGTGGTACAATTTAAAATTCATTAATTTGTATTTAAAATATAAAAATATGAATATTCTTTAGTAGTGCTATTATAAAATAATACATCTTTTTAATTTTCTTTGTAGTCCTGATGTATTTTTCCTAAAATACAAAAATTTAAACAGAAGTTTTGGAAATATCAGTGTTGTAATGTACATACAACCTATACACCAGTGTTCGTTACAAGGGGGAAACACAGAATGAATATAATACTTTATATTGAGATTCAGACATTTATTCTATACATTTATTTACAAATAGATCCTTGGTTATCATAATCATCAATTATTTATATCTTCTATTTACACTATAATTATCACACATCTCTTTATAAGGAATTATTATTATTAACAGAGGCCTAAGTCAAATGACTGTAAATATTATTTTATAAATTACCTCCATTAAAGTCACAGGGGAGCAGGCAGGGGCTTTCCTCACGGGCGTACGGGACGAGTTGGTGATGGTGAGCGGGGCGGTGTCGGTCCGGGCGCACGGGACGAGCTGGTGCTAGTGGATCCTTGTCCCACTTCTCTCGACTGCCCACTTCTTCAACTGCACTCCTTAACTTCATTTGCAAACTCCTCACCTCGGTCCCAACGCCCCTTTTTTTCTTCTTATCCAATCCCTTGTCTTCGGGAAATTTTCCCACATCTCATGCCCTTCGGGAGTGCAGGTGGGCTCATTAAAGTAGCCCTTTTGTTCAAGCTAACATTACTTTTTAGCCCCTGCTCCCATAACTCACGGTTACAGCTGTGTGCGAGCTTGACCGTTACGGAGCCATTCCGTGATCTTTAACTTCTCTGCAGGGGTACCTAAACTTGACGTGAACAATTGGAGTCCTAAATTCCTCTAGGAAAATCCTCCCACGGCTATGCATGCACGTGCAGACCACCGTGGGAATGTACCTCGGTACAATCAGCATCTAAAATTTTATAATTGGGTACAGTATAAAATTGTATATACTAATTATTATAAGTCTGTAATGTTTTATTCTAAGTAATCTTTAAATAATGCTGCTTTAATGATAAGCAACATTTCTGAGTAAATTATTACATTTTCAAATTTTACGGTTTATGTGTATAATAATATGAGCTGACAATTTAAAATAAGAAAAAGAAAAAATTCCCATTTTTACATTAAAGTTGGTTTGTCACTTATATTACATCTTAATAAAGATTCAATTACCTATCAAATGAAAACATCTACTGTATTTGCAATTGACAAATATTGAAAATTGCTTTATTATGAAATGGCTTAGGTATTAATACTGTTATAAAAATTTGATGATTATCTGTAAGGGAGAAAAAGGCATAAAAAAGCAGTTTTAAAGCTTTTACACAGGAAAAAAAACATTTCCAAATATTTATAATTCTTCTCAATATCTTAAGAATATTTGAATGTATCCAATTTCTATGATTCTTCAGAATATCTTTAAACTCTTTCAATGTATCTAATTTCTATAATTCTTCAGAATATCTTAAGTTATTTGGCCCTATTGAGCCTACATTCTCAAGAAAATTTTCAGATTATAATCTTAAGATTTTCTATAAATTACCTTCTTAAGATTTATTTCATTTTATATTCTCATGAAAATCTTAAGATTGTAGGCTTAAGATGTAGGCTAAATAACTTAAGATATTCTTAAGATTTTTGGGGGAAAATCTTAAGATTATTTCTAGTAGGGGTGACATCCTTTGTGGAAATTGACAAGTAGACTTTGCAGTAAGATCCTGACAAACAGCAGATACTGTATGTAGATTAGATGACTAGGATTCAATAGTACAAGTGACATGGAAAATAACTTGCTTTTAGATGCCTTCCTAATGGGGCATGTCCATATAATTAACACTATAAGCCACTGGGGATAACTTTACATTATAAAGACTGAAACTCAGAATATACCTATATTGTCCATAAGCAATCAAAATGACTGCTTTGTTAAATAACTGATGCACAAAATAACTTATTTAAAATTAATTTTTAATATTCTTTTATATCATTTAAAGCTTTTTACTATGTTATTAGTAAATATTAATCAATAAAGCAATTTTACTGCACTTGGAAAGCAAGAAAAAATTACTTTTTTCGTCATTATCTGTACACTCTCTGAAAATTAAAGTGAACATTTTTTCACGTGTACATTTTCCACAAACTTTTTTTTATTGGTGCACATAATATAGTTATCTGCTATCAAGAAAATCCACTGATAACATTATCCGTTGTAATATTATTTTTTGAGTGTCTTCTTGGCCCTTCCACATCCATGAAAATACAAATAGATGCCAATCTTCTTGGAATACCTTCTTCTTCAAATTTTTACCACATAGTATCATCATCAGCTGTTTCGATCTCCCGAAAGATGTTTTCAGTTTCATCATCAGAATCTGAAATAAATCGCGCCTTACGCCTTTTACTGAGCATATTGATGACATTTTCATTATCAGTGACTGATTTTTCATAGCTATCTGCAGCTTGATATGATTTACTTTAAATGTGAACCGTTTCATCTTTAGATGATAGTATAAAACTTATTGCATCTTCTCTTATGTTCGTTGACTTTTAGATAAATCATTTCTATCAGACATTTATTTCATGATTATATTTATAATAATAAAAACGCTATAAAATAAACAATAGCATTTAAATCGTTCGATCTAGTACATACATAGATAAGGTTAGCAAGTATTCTTTTAGCTTACTGAAGCAGCTGAAAATTATGTAGTGCCCGTCCAAATCGAGGATTTATCATGTATCGACATATTATCGTGTAATGAGAATTGAAAGCATGAAAAATGTTACCTCACTACAAGTCCAAACTGGTCATGAAGAAATTTAATAATAAAAGTTAGTTAATTATCTCAAATTTCTAAGTAGTCAAAATGACTGCTTTGGGGAAATATAGGTACAACACATCCATATATCAGAAATGAGGGACGGGCTGTAAATAAAACCATTAATAAATGAATTCTTACCATTTATTAAAAGTTCGAAATCATAAGAAATTCTATCATTATAAATATATTTTTAATTCAAATTATAAAGCAGTCAAAATGACTTCTTTGGGAATCTAGATATTGTTAATTAAATATATGAATTAATCAGGGGAATTGTTATTCTAGTTTACATTCTTTTATTTAATTTTAATTATCACTTTATACATAAAATGAAAGCAAGTCTTCGGATTAATTATAAACTTTCGAAAAATTAAGACATCCTAAAAATGTCTAAAAATATTATCAACACTAAACATACCATTATAATGAGTCAAATGACCCATAAGGTTTATGTAAAAAATGCGACGGGAAATGAATTAAAAATTCTTATTCTTTGTGTTTGCAATGCATAAAAATTGACAATATAAAATTTTGTTTAATTATAATAAAGTTTATTTGTCTATTTCCTTCCAATTTTCATATTTCACACATTTATAATCAGAAAAAATAAAGTCTGGTCATTTAACCGGCTATGGTAGAAATAGGTATGTATTAAGTGTTGGTATGTTTAGTGTTAAAGCAGTAGTTGTGATTTAATTATAATTAAAATTAATTTAGTTGGCGTTTAGCTGTAATATATAAGTTCATACAGTATTGCATAACCCTGTTCATAACAATATGTTTCTATGTCCTTAAATATAGTTCTAGACATGTTTTACTGTATCGTGCTATTTAATTACCAAATTGAAAACGAATTATCATCTCTAAATAAGAAATGATTTTCATATGAGCTAAAAATGCACGATATCATTTTAAATTTTCATTGCAAATCTAATGCATTATTCGTAAAATCCTCCAAACAAATCAGAAGTTTTGAAAATATCAGCAGCTTTAATTTTCTAATCGAGTGAAGCTCCAAATTGTATACATTAACATCCTCTGTGGAAATTGACAAGAGACCCTTGCGGTAAGACACTGACAAGTAACAAACACCGCAGGTAGATTAGCTGACTAGGATTTAATAGTCCAAGACGGGTGGAAAGGAAGCTGCGTTTAGAGACCTTTATGATGTGGCGTGTCTATGCAATTAGTCGCATATGCCAGCGGGGAAAACTTAATTACGGATACGAATTAATCAGGAGAGTTATTGTTCTAGATTTACATGCTTATTTAATTTTAATTCTCACTTTATGCACAAAATGGAGGCACGATTTCAGATTAAATATAAACTTTTGCAGAAATTAACCACACATAAAATCTGTAGAAATATTAATATAATAATCCGATAAAAGTTCAGCAGCAATTATAATTAAAATTAATTTAGTGGAATTTTACCTGAAATACGGGATATTCATTTCAAACTATTATTTTAAATGCATTTTTGATTATATACATAGTAAAGGTATCGTGTGAAAATATAATGAAAGCATTAAATTTCGCATCATATTATATATTAATTTTATTACAGTTTATACATGAATTAAAATTGCTTAATTTTGCATATTAAATGTTTATTATTGCAGCTTATATATAATATCATTAAATACTTTACTGTATTACTAGCTTTTAATTTAAGCTATTTTTCATTTATAAAACTATCGGTTATTGTGATTATTTTTATTCAAAATACTGTCAGCCAGTTATTATACTATTATAAACTATCCCTCTCAGTTAAATATTACTTATAAAATTTTAAAGATTTAAACAACAAGCATTTTTATGGGTAAATTAAGTAAATGGTGTTTAAAAACACATTTATAATGAGAACATATAATGTTGTTACATGCAGTTTTACTGCAATTGCAATTAAAGTCAATTTAGTTGTATTTTATCTGTAATATACAGGTTCATACCGTATTGTACTAACTTGCCCATAACAATATGTATCTATGTCCTTAAAATATCATAAACATATAAGACACATAAATCTACTAGAATTAGGTTAGGTAGAAATTATTAGGTTTTAATTTAAGTTATTTTTCTTTTATAAAACTATCGGTTATAGTGATTATTTGTACACAAAATACTATCAGCCAGTTATTATACTATTATAAACTATCCCTCTCAGTTAAATATTACTTATAAAATTTTAAAGATTTAAACAACAAGCATTTTTATGGGTAAATTAAGTAAATGTTAAGTAAATGGTATTTAAAGACATTTATAATTAGAACATATAATGTTGTTACATATAGTTGTACTGCATTTGTAATTAAAATATATTTAGTTAAATTTTAGCTGTAATATACAGGTTCATACCGTATTGTACTAACTTGTCCATAACAATATGTATCTATGTCCTTAAAATATCATAAACATATAAGATACATAAATCTACTAGAATTAGGTTAGGTAGAAATTATTAGGTTTCAATTTAAGCTATTTTTCTTTTATAAAACTATTGTCTATTGTGATTATTTTTACACAAAATACTGTCAGCCAGTTATTATACTATTATAAACTATCCCTCTCAGTTAAATATTACTTATGAAATTTTAAAGATTTAAACAACATGCCTTTTTATGGGTAAATTAAGTAAATGTTAGGAAAATGGTGTTTAACGACATATTTATAATGAGAACATATAATTTTGTTACATGTAGTTGTACTGCAATTGTAATTAAAATCAATTTAGTTAAATTTTAGCTGTAATATACAGGTTCATACCGTATTATACTAACTTGTCCATAACAATATGTATCTATGTCCTTAAAATATCATAAACATATAAGACACATAAATCTACTAGAAGTAAGTTAGGTAGAAATTATTAGGTTTTAATTTAAGCTATTTTTCTTTTATAAAACTATCGTTTATTTTGATTATTTTTACATAAAATATTGTCAGCCAGTTATTACACTATTATAAACTATCCCTCTATGTTAAATATTACTTATAAAATTTTAAAGATTTAAACAAGTATTTTTATGAGTAAATTAAGTAAATGTTAAGTAAATGGTATTTAAAGACATATTTATAATGAGAATATATAATGTTGTTACATAAAGTTGTACTGCAATTGTAATTAAAGTCAATTTATTTGATATTTAGCTGTAATATACAGGTTCATACTGTATTGTACTAGCTTGTCCATAACAATATGTATCTATATCCTTAAAATATAAACATATAAGACACTTAAATCTACCAGAAAATAATTTTTTCATCTAAATATGGGACTAGTTGATAAAAATTCAGTCATTCAACAACAATTTTTATTAATTCTGTAGTTTAAAATATAATAACCAATAGCTTTCACGCTTTCATTTTACCTTCACAGTTTTTATAGACACAAAACCAGGTATAAATTTAACTTGAGTTATATACTATTTATATAAGAGCATTATTTGAAATATTACAATGTTTTAACATCTTTTTCTTACCGTGTGTCTCAGGAAAATTTAATACTATTTTCAAAAGTATATTCAGTTTATAGTCAAACACATTAATAGAAAAATCTCCAAATGTTTAATAAGATATATGTTAAAGTAATGCACCTGAAATGTTTCGAAAAATTTAATTCAATACAAACATCTTTAAACAAGAAAATAATTGATTTTTTTTTTATTTCCAAGCAAGGTTTTTAAGACAAAAGAGGTTTTAAAGCAGTGAAGTAATCATGTTAATCGGAAAATGCCTTTTGATAAAGGAGTAATTTTTTTCAGAATAAAATTTTTTTCACACTTTTGGGAAAAATTAGTCATTTTGAAATCCGTTTTCCATTAAACTAATTAATGCATGTAAGTAATAAGATAGACTGATGGTCACTGATTTACAAACTATAATGATTATT
>CM063501.1:148900682-148913182 GCA_032207245.1 Pardosa pseudoannulata
GGTGGGTGGACTTTAATGGCATTACATTCTGCTACCCCATATTGTGGAAAACAAAACAAAATATTTGTTGTTTAAATAACGCAACAACAATAAATACTTGTTTTTAATCATTACTTAAAAAAGCTTCTATTGCATTCAGCACGACATATTTATTATTTACTTCTAAACTGTAACATGACAGAAAATTTTCATACACATATTAAGAAGTTAGCATTTTTATCCGTCATAATTTAACTGAAAGTAAATTGGCAAATGTATTTCCATAATACGATTTGACTTGTCTAGCTCTGTGTACCTAGACAGAAAACTAAGCCCAAAACGGCTTGTTATTAATATCGTCAATGTATTGTCATCATTATTCTAAATAAGTGAAAATACTATGCATGTACATAATGTTAAAAATATTTGTAGGTTGGGTTGATGGATAGAGTTTAATTTCACTGCATTCTCCTATCACAAATTGTGCAAAACACAAAAAAACATTTATTGCTTAAAAATCACAACAACAATAAATACTTGTTTTTGATCATTATTTAAAAAGTTTCTATTTATTCCACACGTCATATTAATTATTTACTTTTAAACTGTAACATTGCATAAAATTTTGGTATACAAAGTAAGAAATTAGTATTTTTGTGAGTCAGAATTTAACTGAGAGTAAATTGGCAAATGCATTTCCAAAATGTGTACCCAGACAGAATAACTGAATATCGAGGAAAATGTGTTTTGCATTTCTAGACCTTAAAAAGGTTTATATACAGGTTAAATTGAGATCCTACAATAAAATGTATTTAGTTATCTAATTTTATATATTTTTAAAGTTCGTTTCCGCAATTTTTCATTATTTAACAGGCTAATCGTTTGCAGTTGCAAGAACTCTTATGAGATATATGCAAATTAGCATTTTTATGCCTCAGAACTTAACAGAAAGTAAATTGGCAAATGCGTTATTAATTATTATAATATTTTTAAAATACCATACAATATACATTTTAAAATACAATACCTACATTTTAAAATACAATACAATATTACAATATTTTATTAAAATATTTGAGTTCTCTAGCTCTGTGTACCCAGACAGAAAGTTAAGCCAAAACGTCTTGCTATTAATATAGCCAATCTACTATCATCATTATACTGATAAAGGGAAAATACTACTAATAATTAAGCTTTAATAATTTAAACGGGACAATGCATGTACTTAATTTTCCATATATTTGTTCTTTGGTTGGGTGGGTAGTGTTTAATGGCACTACACCCTTCTACCACAAATTGGTCAACGAACAAGTCGAACAATACAAGTCCGATTAACAAGTCGAAACGGCTTGTTATTAATATCACCAATCTATTATCATCATTATTCTAATAAAGAGAAAAATATACTAATAATTAAACGTTAATAATTTAAACGAGACAATGCACGTACATAATGTTCAAAATATTTGTTGGTTGGTTGGGTGGGTGGAGTTTAATAGCAGTACGTCCTCCTACGACAAATTGTGCAAAACACAACAAAATATTTGTTGTTTAAATATCGCAACAATAAATACTTGTTTTTATGATTACTTAAAAAATTTCTTTTGTATTTCACTCGGCATATTTATTATTCACTTCTAAACTGTAACATAGCAGAAAATTTTCATATACACATATTAAGAAATAATTAGCATTTTTATCCGTCAGAATTTAACTGAAAGTAAATTGGCAAATGCATTTCCATAATACGATTTGACTTGTTTACCTCTGTGTACCCAGACAGACATCTAAGTCGAAATGGCTTGTTATTAATATCACCAATCTATTATCATCATTATTCTAATAAAGAGAAAATACTATTAATATTAAGCGTTAATAATTTAAAAGAGACAATGCACGTACATAATGTTCAAAATGTTTATTTGGTGGATGTAGTTTAATATCACTACATCCTCCTACCACAAATTGCGTAAAACACAACAAAATATTTCTTGTTTAAAAATTGCAACAATAATAAATACTTGTTTTTGTTCATTACTTAAAAACTTTTTATTGCATTCAAAAAGGCATATTTTTTATTTACTTCTAAAATCTAACAATGCAGATAATTTTCATATACATATAAAGAAACAACACACATTTTTCTGGAAAGGCTACCAGTTAAAATAAATTTATGATTTTATTCCACATATAAAATATATATGATGTAGAGACGCTCTCTGCTGGAATGCATCGGGTAAAATATTATGCTGAAAGATTTACGACATTCTCCATGGCTTCTACTCTAACGACCGGTAAAGGAAATTCCTTGATTTCCTTTAATTTACAATGGGGTAAATGCTTACCTGAAACGTGAAAAATAGTTTCACGGATTATAGTTTTTCCGACTTTCCACTTCTATCCCGAATCTCACATTCTCCGGTCGTCGGTCAATCTGTTTGGCTCATGAAATTTCCCATTAATTCAAACGAACACCACTTAGCGCCATTGAACAGCAACTTACGTTGAAGTAATGAATCAGCTTGTGTGATTCCAAGCCTGCAGATAGAGGACTGAAATTTATATAAAGTTCAGGAGATAAAACAAGTTAAAATTGTTTGATATGTTTTCAGTATTTATGAATACTATTTTTTATACAAAAAATATAATATATATATATAATATAACAATAACAATACTTAGAATAAATAATAATATGAATAATATCTCAATATAGAATAGTGAAAAACATTTACCGCGATAAATTATTAAACTCTAAGGTTTAATATTCATCTTATTTCAGGTTAAATATTTATTCAGAGTCAAAAATAATAGTAGCCTTCGTCTGTGATTTTGTGTTTGAGAATGCTGTATGGGTGTAATGCCAGGTCATCACGTTTTGGAATTCTATAAAAAGTCACTTGACAGGAAGAAAACTTCCTTCTTACTTGTAAATGATTTTAATCTCTCTCTCTCTCTTCTTTAGATTATATATATATATATCATATATATATATATATATATATATAGTGTGTGTGTGTTTATATTTATAGTATATGTTTACATATATATTATATATATATATATATATTATATATAAAATATTTTTATATATATATATTTTATATATTTTTATATATATATAATATATGTATATATGTGTGTATATGTATATATTGTATATATATTATATATATGTATATTTATTTTATATATATATTATATATATATATATATATATATGTGTGTTGTGTGTGTGTTATTCATATATATTTATTTTATATATATATATTAAATAAATATATATATATTATATATATATACATACATATATATACATACATACATATATATATATATATTATGTGTGTGTTTAGTGTGTGTATATATATATATATGTATATTGTATATATATGTTATGTATATATATATATGTATATATATATATTATATATATATATATATATATATATATTATATATATATATATAATATATATATATATATATATATATATATATATATATATTATATATATATATATATATATATATTGTGAAGATTTTTTTGTCCGAGCATGCCAAAACATATCGTGGTGCACCTGTACCTGAACAATAGCGTGGCGTCGGGGATCTTGACAATCGGACTGAATAGACGAACACGCCCTGATGGATCTCGTTAATGAATGGTCGGAAAATTCCGTGAAGAGACAGCCAGCGAATGAGAATTCAGTTAAAAAGTATAACTGTAATTTTGGCTGGAGTTCTCATGTAACTGGAATCTTAACTGAGAAAAAAACAGTGACGAGACCGTAACTGACCACCCAGGTATAAAAAGCCTACAATTTTGCGACTCAGGGCTTTTCGTCATTTTTTTCGGAGGTGTCTTGACCTCGTGGAGGCTTTCGTCTTTTACCAGCTTGCTAGTTCGGGAGATTCGTAAAATCCGCTCATATAGAGAGCGGCAGAATCTCGGGACCGAACGGTGGATATATTGGTTTTGATTGTACCCTTAAAAGACTCCCCACTTGCATGAGATTATTAAATCTCCTTTTTTATCTTTCGGCTGTGATTGTCGTAAGGAAGTTTTATCGGCAACCATCCTTTGCTGTTCTAGATGATTCAGGAATTTACATTCCTTTGTAAATAGCCGTATTTAATCCAGAATTAAAGTGAATTTCCAATTTCATTCTTTGACTGTGATCCATTATTACGCTATTCTCATTTAATATTGAAGTCACAATATATTTATATATTTATTATATATATATATATATAGATATATATATATATGTGTGTGTGTTTGTTAAAATTATATATATATGATATATATATATGTATATTTATATATATATATAAATATATATATATATATGTGTTTATATATATAATATATGTATTATATGTATGTATATATTTATATATATATATATATATATATATAATATATATATATATATATATATATAATATATATATTATATATATATATATATTATATAATAAAATAATATATATATATATAAATATTATATAATATATATATATGATATATGTATATAATCCTCTGTGTGTAGGTTTGTTTTTCTATTTGCTATGTTTTTCGAAGTGGTTAAATTACTATTGATCTAAAATTACATTTATTCCTAAATAAAATGAATGAAAAAATAAATGATAAAATGATAAAATTACTTTCTATTCATAACTTTGGAAAGCTTTTAAGTGGATAAAATAAGTCAAAGATTACAATCACTCTTGATTTATAAAATATTTTGTCTTCCATCTACTCTGATGATCACATAGAAACACACCATTGGATAAAATCTCATTATGCATTAGAACTCGTGCAAATGGTACTAAGTACAAAGTGCCAGTTATTCACTTTTCTCCTTCCTTTTTTTATTAAAGCACAATCAAAGCCTAGTTTTCCATATTAATAAAGAAAACACATTTATAATTAGTTTTGTTCAAGACCTAGCACTGAAGCCAAGAAACCAAATAGCTAATTAGTATTTATATATATATAATATAGAATATATATTATATATATATATAATATATATACATTTTATATATATTATATATAGATATACATAAATATTATATATATATATATATAATATATATATATATATATATTATATATATATATATATATATATATATATATATATATATATATATATATATATTTATATATATATATATATATATAATATATATTATATATATATTGTGTGTGTGTGTGTGTGTGTGTATGATACTCATTTATCTGTTAGTGGTATATATAAACGAAATAATTTAATTATTTTCCTTTTCTAGACATTTTATCTAGTTTTTTGATTAAAGTATATTTTCAATAAATATTAAACATAATTGATCATATACAGAAAAGTAATATTTTGATTATTTATATGTCCTAGATATTTTTTTTCCATTTTATGGATTACCGTATGTTTTAGATAAATAGAAAGCCTATACCAGTGATACTTTTTGTCATCTTAGTCTAATTATACTATATATTTATAATAATTAATTGTTTATATATAAGGAATATTTTAACTATTTATATGTTCTAGACATCTTTTTCAGTTTTCAATTACAAAATGTTTTTAATAAATAAAATCAGTCTATATCAATGATATTTTTTTATCTTCTTCTAACATTTGTAATTATTCAAGAGCATTAAAATTTATAGCTATCAGAGATGTAAATTGTATCTTTCTATTTTAATTTTTCAGAATTTTAAAATCCAAACTAATTAAATTAATTGACTACGGTTTCAGTAAAATTTTATATAAGGTCTTATATTCCTTTGAAAGCTCTAAAATTAGCTAATGAAATTTTATAAAAAGTAATGGGATAAAATTTTATGCATGTTAAATTTCATTATTAATTACATATACATATATAAGGACTTCTATTTTTGAAACGATTATATCGTCCATGATAAGAGTTTTATTTTGAATAAATCATGACATCGCGATGTAAATTATATAAAACGGAGTTTGAATATCATTTTAAAATCAATTACCAATTTCATTTTCTTTTACACCAAATAGATGTGAATACTTGTATTGGTTGTATGTAAAAATCTTTAAAGTCGTTAAAATCTATTCAGACGTGTGTGGTAAGCCATGTTTAATATTTTTTGTTGACTGCTCTAACGAACGGTTTTCAATACAATTGAGTATAACTGAAATAAAATATGAAATTGCAAATTTATAAAATATTTCCAGACGAAAAATAAGTAGATAGGTGTCGTGTAGTCCTCATTTATATTTGCGTATCAACCTGTGATCAAATGTATAGTGGGGATTTATTTTTAATTGCGTTGTGTTAAGTATTTTTGTACTAAATTTAACCACAGGTTCTGAGAAACTACAGACATAAATATAAAATAAACTAACAGCTAAATTGACAGCAACCGAGACTAGCTTAATATTAAAAAAAAATTATTAACATATATATACATCTATGTACAAACAATGCTAATGCTAATTTAATGATGCTAATTTTCATAAGTAAGTTTTGTCAAACTCTTCTAATTTCGTTCTGACAAATTTTATATATTTAAGAAATTTTGTAAATAGATAGAGGACCTAATCTCGATTTCAAAAATGTATGCAAAATGGGGGTACCTTTGTGGGTCTAAAATGTTGGGCCCGGAACACTTCTGGTTGAAGGGTATCTATGGCTGATCAGGAGAGGGAATCTATATCATCCGTTGGTCTCGTCAGGGGCTTCCTCCTGAGTCTCTGGGGTGCGGCCGTACTATTTGGTGCAGGAACACTTCCTGTCGGACTTGGCTGGACTCTCCTAGTCTGGACTATCGAGCACCTTCTCCTCTGGACTCACGAATCTCTTCCGTCGGACCCGACTGGACTCCCGACTTTCGAACACCTTCTTTTGGGACCCCGAACCTCTTCTCTGGGACCTCCGAACCAATCTCTCTGGGACCTCCGCATCAATCTCTCATCTTTTTAGATTTTTGATATTTTATTATTTCAACCTTGTCCCCTCCTCCTTCTTGTCTTCCAATCGGGATAGTTGTAAGGATTTCATTGGTCTGACCAAACCCCGCCCTGAGACCGCCAACGTGAAAAACCTTATCCCTTCTAATTGGGCACTGTCCCTTAGGGACTCATAAATACTCCACAAAGGTACATTCTTATTTAATGTCAAGTACGGAGACGGGATTCTAATCTGGGACTGGAATCAGAACCCCTCCCGAGACCACCATACAAGACAACAATATCCGTTGAAAAGAAATTTATGATCCTCTATCTGTTTACAACGATGTGATGAGGTCAGATTTAGATCCCGAACATTTTACTTCATGTATGAATGAATCAATTATATAACAGATCTAAATCGCCTCATCACAGATAGGGTCCATTATTAAAGTGATACTTAGTAAAATTTAATCATTTTTTAATCTTTGGAGTGCACTAATAAAAAATCAACTTATATGTTTTTGCAGTAGTTATTTAAAAAGGCTTTAAGCTATTTAAACCTGAAAAGTTCATGTAATTTCATTTACAATTATTTCAAGCTTTAGTATTTAATTAAGAATATGAGTTAAATGGTAAAACATGTTTCACATGAAAGTGTTTGAAATTCATGAGACTGTCCAAAACACTTTTAAATTCCTTATTCTTTTAATATACATTTTTACAGGACAGACACTGTGAACAAAAAAATGAAAGAAATTTTAAGAGAAAGTCCCCAAGAATTCTGGATGCAGCAACAATTCTTTTGTTTTATAATTTGTAATTGTACTTTCTTCGTGTACTATCGATAATGTTCTGAATAAAATATTTTAAATATTCGTTTTACATAGTATTCTACTAGAAATAGTTATTTCCATCTTTCTCCTTGATACTCCTACTTAAAGATTTCCTTTTAAAATGTAAAAAATGATAAATTAAAACGCACCTTGAAACAAAAGAAATGTTCCTTTTTAACCTCAAAGTATACTTCTAAATATTATCCTAATTAATTGACATATGAAAAATTAAATTATAGAAATACCTCCATTAAATACTACTTCAAGGTTATAGAAGCAAGCTTCCCACTTTTAAGCTCAATCATTCTCAAAACTTTTCAATCGATAATATCACCTGCAGATGATTTACATATAAAAGTTTTACTATATCAGTTCAATTTATCTGACGTGCCGTGAAAGCATAAGTGTGCGGCCGATGCATTTCACATGGTGATTGAGTCCCTTTACCTTAACACCTGTCATTCGAAATTAAGGCAATTTGGACTTCGTCAAATGGACAGTTAATCTCCAGGAGTTTTACCTAGTTAGTATATTTCTTGAACTGTTTCATCTATATTGATCTTTCCTGGTGAACTAGATGGTGAATGATTAGGTGGATACCTATCAAGGCCGCCAATTCAGTCATTCAATCGATTACAACTAGGGCTTCCCCACGGATCCTAGTCTGTCCCACTGCTATGTATCGTAACAGCTAACTTCCTATTGAGATAATTTGATAGTATTACCTACATTCATGACAACAAACTTTTTACCTTTGTAGAAGACTTTTTTGGAACAAAGAATCGGTAAGAGGTGTTTACGGTACTGCTCATTTCCAAATGGCTTCGATCGCACCATCAGTAACTTAGTATTGAGAAGATTCAGCTTTATTTATAGGTTGAAACTGCACTGGCTATGGCTTATTCAGGACTAATACTTAATTCAGGTATCTTCGCCATGATACTGTTCATAACAAAGTCCAGAAAATAATGTAAAAGCTCACTTGCATTTTTGACCTATGGAAAGCCGTGGAAATTCCTGTTGCAGAAATACCGTCAGGCAGGATATTTAACTGGCAATGTTCTTTTTTACTGCCAGTTAGGAAGGCATACAATTTGAAAATACTATAGTCCTTTTTGGGCATACTCACCATTGAATATTCAGCAGATGTCAGACACTCTTTCTCTACAATAGGGGCCAATCTTAAATCAATCTGTTTAAGTTGCAGTTCACAAAGTGGCCTATAGCCCAAATAGACATATGGGGAACCATACGACCTTATCAGTCTACATTATCATATCCCCTTTGACAGCCAGATGATAACATATATTCACTGATGGCTCTAAAATAGTCCAGTCTGACATGAATTCGTGTTTCGTTCGTGGTATACGATAACAACTAGCTTGTATACTTCGGATTGAAAATTACAACTCAATGTTTGATGCCGAGATTTACACCTTTTTCTCGGCTCTCCTCTCACGTCTAAGGAATATCTTCCTTGGAAGAAAACTGGAACTCCTCTCAGAATACTTGTCGTCGCATCTGGAACTTTGGGACGTTTCCAGCTACCATCAATACGCTGTGAACATAATATATACGTCCAGATTAATTTCGTATTATGGACGTCCAGAATACGTCCAGAATAACTTTTCAGGGGTGTTGGGGTATCCTTCAGCTGCCCCAACACCCCTGGATTACATCAGCTGTTAATGCTCTTAAGTCTACGAAATAGCCATATTATCCGTGTGTTGTGATTAGTAAATCATACACTATATACTAAATGCATCCACCTTTAGAAAAATAGAGACAACCAAGAAAACTTTTGATGGAATGATATTGTCGAATGTATCAAGTCGAGGAAGTACTAATAGACTAACAGCCTTGTAGAACTATAAACACCGTCACAAAATTTTACACTGTAAAGTATAATAATGTATTCCGGATATGGAGAAATACTCCTAAATATTCTGTTAATCCTGTTTTAGATTCATTTATAATATTACATGACTCACAAAATATGGTAAAAAATAATGTGATTATTCATAATGATCACATCCAATAATTTATAAAATTTATTGAAAAGGTATCAAAGTTAAATTATTCAGTAATGAATATCAAAAGTTCCGAGATATTTCCAATTGTGTTGTGAAAATATCTTGGATTGTTTCATCAATAGAAATAAATGCATTTTAAATTATGGATCTTATCCCAAACACACATATATACTTAATTGTGTATTTTATTAAATATAAGAATAATAAAATGAGGAAAATATTAAATTAATTTGTTATACTACAGTAAATAAATAAAAAAAAATTTGCTACCTCAATTATTTGTCTTCAGGTGAAATATGAGAAAATGAAAACAGTCCACAGCTTAAAATGCTTACTTAAAGTCCTCCTGAACTGTATTCTAAAATAGAATAATTTCTAAACAGTAGAATAATTTTGTGAGCATATTACATTTCAGAGCAGGTACGGGGCATTTATTTAGCATATTAATGGAGAACTGATTTCCATTCTTTAACACTAAGACTTAAAAAAAGCTCTTCTTCAAAGAAAACATGAAAGAAGTTATAAGTAAAATAACTAAAGAAAGGGAGTAACAAATTTCTATTCGAAATGCAGAATTAAAAAGAAGAACGAAGAAATATGAATTTATTAGTGTCATACGGTTTAAAAAAAAACTTTTCGTATTGTAAAGAAACAGTATTTCTCAAACCTGAAATCTAACCGTCATGAAAAGTATTTCTTAGTGTGCTAAAAAATTCAGTGGACAAGAAATGAAACTAACTTGAAAAGTTTAGATTAAAACAAAGAAATCTCATTAAGAAATACTGAAAATGTAAAAAAAAGTCTTATATCAAAGTAAATTGCTATGCAAAATGAAATTTTTAAAACTCATAAACTATAGTCAAATAATTGAGTTTTGCCATTTTATTTGAATATTTTTTGCTACGAATAAATTCCATGACAACAATAAATTATTTTCATTATTATTATTTTTTAAATTTAAGATCATAAACAATGTGGGATATCAAGTATTTTTTTAGATAAAAATTTTATTTTTTATATAACTTATATTTGATTATAGATTTATACATGAATAATTTACTTTACAAACACACACACACATATATATATACATATATATATACATATACATATATATATATATATATATATACATATATATATACATATACATATATATATATATATGTGTGTGTGTGTGTGTGTGTGTGTGTGTGGGTAGAAGGCAGATATATGGGTCACAGCTTATAAAGAATACTTAATTGTGTACTTTGTTTTAATGTCGGGTGTCTTTGAAATAACTGTTCAAAGATCTAGATATAGTTTTTTGTATGTTTCTTTTAATTCCTCTTAAAATTAATTTTTATATAGCTAGACATGTCACTAAAATTTAATTTCTCATAGATAAAATAATAGATATATAATAGTAAATAATGGCTCAGCTCTATCTGACTACTCACATCTAACTTACCCCTGTGAAGCAATAAGTACAGATTTTATTTAATTCTCGGAAAAGTGTTGAAAATTTAAGCACTTTGTGCTATTTAAAAAAAATTAAGCCTTAAAAGCTTTTAAAAGAATCTTCTTTTTTATCTTTCAGCGCTGTTTAAAGAAAAACACACCTTAAAGATATGAAAAATGTTTGTAAAATTAATTATCTGCATCTACATTTTTTACCAGTTTTTTGTTTATCCATTTCTATTTTTTATTAGTTTATATATGAATAATTATTCTAGTGGGATTTTTTTGCACAGTCCTTTGGCATATGGTTGCAGATTTTTTTTATGTGTGATTTGGATAAAAAATGTTATTTCTTCCTATGAAATATATTATTTTGGCATTTGGATTTTTTTTTAATTGTATACCTTAAACCTTGTTACAATTTAAAACTATTTTTCAATTCTCCATAGAATATTTCGTAACATTAAATAACGAATGTATGCAAAAGATTTCTGTATGGTTGTTTATTTGGTTTTATAAATATAATATTCTCTTTAAATTATATACGTTAAATCAAGTTGGAATTTTATCATTTAATAGTAATTATTTATAAAAGTTTAATAGAAGTTTTAAAAAATTTATTTTTATATTACGTAAGATATGTCCTCGTACTAGTCACTCGGAATTAGAATTAGTACTTAATCTTTTAGACTAAGTTAGTACGAAACTAGTATCCTTGAAACTGTTAATAACTGTATCAAAATTACAAAAAGAATTGTTATTGTAATTTTATGAATTCTTATTTAAGTCCTTTTTCTCTTTGTATTTACTAATAAAGAGTGAAAATAATATTTATTTATAGTAACATTTTTAAAGGATAAATGCATTTTTATTACAGTGAATATAATCAAATCTATGTAATTGTAAAAACAAAGTTGTAAGTAGAATTTTACAAATAATAAATTTATTTAATATCATTTGTACCCAAACAGAAAAGTCATATTCATATAAATTGTCTAGTAAGAGATCTGTTAAAGTTTATAATCTTAGTAAAACTTAGTGTAAAACTTAACTTAGAGTAAACTTAGCTTAACTTACCTTAACTTAACTTCGAGTAAAACTTAGTGTAATCAGAAAATAAATAAAATTGTTTAATATTTAAATTATCAAAATTTACACTAACATTTATTCTCAACCTTTATCTCAAAATATATTCGTGTTGCAGATTACAGTTGATGAATTTTTTTATGAATCTTTGACAATAAGAATTACTGATTATAACAGGAAAGTTCACCATTAGAC
>CM063501.1:148918182-148943182 GCA_032207245.1 Pardosa pseudoannulata
TATATACATATATATATATACATACATATATATATACATATATATATATATATACATACATACATATATATACATACATACATATATATATACATACATATATATATACATACATACATATATATATATATATATATATATATATGCGTTTAATATAGTAATATTTTCCTCTGATTTATTATAAATTATGATGCCAGATAGGCGAATGTGTAAATCTATTAAATGTATCTATTTCGAAATTGCTGGTGCCAAACTTTAGTCATAAATAATCTTACAATGCTACAGTTAATTCAGTTTAATAATTTATGGGTAATTTTATTCCTTTAGATAGCTTTATAAAACGCAAAGCTTTTATATTTACTTCAGGAAAGGAAACCTGCTCACAGGACATTAATGCTACATTTTCGATTCACCTATGTCGAAAGAAACCCAACGGTAATATTTGCATTTCAAAAGAAAATTTCGCCTAATATTTAAAAGCAAATTTAATATCAAAGTATTCACTCCTTTATTAGTTACAAATATGCATAATATCTTCATCTTTGGATCAAGAAAGTTAATAATCATGTTATGAAAGTTTTTGTCGAATGGGTATTATGATATATGGATTATAAATCTTAATAAAAATATGGAACAACAGTTGTTATAAATGGCTTTTGTAAATACTCTTAAACTGCAGATTATTTGGACATATTAATTACACAAAACATGTTTACATAATATCTGAAATAGCGTACGTAGTGAAGATTAAATGGTACTCTATCAACTAGAGAAAAATAGCCTTTCTTAATAGCGACAATTTTTCATAGCATCATTAAATGCATACTAATTACCATTTCATATAATGGTAGCATGTAGATATTAGTTAATGCTAACTGTACCAGGTTCTCCATATATCAATACCATCTAAATATTTGGGAATAAATATAACACATGGTGAATGACGGTGAACTATAAATGTCCGATAACTAAATGTTATCGTTTGTAGGGAAAAGGTTTCGGATTTCTCTGTTCGAAACAAATAATCCAAACTATTAATGAAAGCAGAATGATTTATAGTAAAATATGTTTTAATGTAAGGGGTTAAAATAAATTTTAATGAATGTCCTACTTTAAGGACTCATTTATCATAACTTCCATTCATTTCTAAAATCATCATGAGACTTTTATTGTGTAAATAATATTGCAATATAGATTGTACTTTATATATAATTTCTATGTATAACTAACTCTACATTTAACAATTAGATTTCCCTTAGGTTTAATAAAAATTAAACTGTTGGTAAATTTTAATAATAAAAAATACCGTGAGAAGTTCATAGTATTCAGGATAGAAAATATTGCCTTTTCACAATGAATTTTTATAAACATTTGGCAACTAGCATATAGCCCATCATATGACGGGATTAGTAAAATTTTTAATATACCAGAACTGTTAAGTACCCAATGAGGCAAGTAAAAAATGGTTTGTTTGTTTTTTTTGGCTGAGAATTATCTGGTTCACTCTCAATAATTTATTTATCGTCATACTCCTGTAGAATCTCCCGATCCTGTAATGCAGTTTAGAATCACAATAAGTTAATTTAGTCAAACCAAGTGGTTATGTATAACAAACAAACACACAAAAGAACAAACTTCTTAATTTCAAAATATATAAATTAAAAGTTAGATATTTATTAATCCGTGAAATAGCCTCCTAGACTTTTAATACCGGTGGTAAAATTTTCATTGCAACAAAAAATAATCAATGAATCAATTTAAAATTATCACATATGTACCTAATCTATTATTTAAGCCAAATATAAAAGAAAACTATTTACGTAATATCTAAGTTCAGTGGTGAAAGATATTATAATAGTGTAGAAGATATTTAAATAGTTTAAAATATGAAATGATTAAATGAGATGGTTAAAGTAATGACGTCACAATGCTAGAAAAATTGTTATTTTTCCTATTTATTAAGTGATAAATGGTTAAATTTAATCGCCTGCTCTTAACCGGGGAAAATAGGGCTTGAAATAACGGCATTAAACTCTCGAAAAGAGGCGAAGGGGTGGATTTCGAACGTTTTAAAGACGACAGTATTTTTTGCTGTGATATGTAGCATATTTATACCAATTTATTTTAGATTAGGATCGATAGTTTAGGAGAAGATAAACTTTATTCGCTTTGAATGGATGCCTGTATCTATTCCAGGTCCAACCGCTTCATAAATTTGCGGACAGATAACTTAGTCTATTATTATATAGGGGATTTAAGAAAAAAACAGTATGTAATGCTTTTATAAAAACTTTACTATTTAAAGACTCGTGAAAATTAAATAAATAACAGAATTGTCATTTTTCTGGTCGTAGAGTAACGCAAATGGCCTTTGCAAACTAATTTCTGTTAATCACGTATAAATAAATAGGAATTTCATACGAAAATTACAGAAGATAAATTTAAACAGAAGAGTCTTAATAAGTACTTTATTATATTTCATCCTTAGTGTCAACAACTATATGAAACACTTGCTTCTAATCAGCTTTCTCCTGGGAGTAAACCATCTGTTCGGGACACCTTTTGGTGACAATTTGCACTATCTAGTAGTTTGTCTAGAGAACTTCGAATACCACATTCGTGAATATCTATGACTCTATCAAAACTAACCGTATTTTGAAATCTATTTATTGAAATTACTTACCTATGTGTCAGAGATAATATTAAGACCTAGAAAAAATTCCATAGAGCAAGTCTTACAAAAATATTTAAAAACTGAAAGCTAACATTTCTTGGTCAAAAAACTTTACTTTTCAGTAAAAATAGAATTCAAGTCATTGATTAAACATTCAATTTAACGCTTTTCTTGTTTAATTTGTATGAAATAACCTATCAGTTAAAGATCTTGGACCTTTCAAAACCTTCTTCTGCAATATCACGTGTATATAAACCAAAATGTATATCCGAAGACGGTAAATAGCACATTTCTTAAAAGGTTCTTACTCCTATTGAAGTAATGTTCACCTATAAAGGAAATATTACTTTTTAATCTGAAAAAGTTTTTTTATTTAAATATATAGTACAACTTCGATAAAAGGAATCTCTTAGCTATTCTATCAGACATAAAACTTCATGAGTAATAAATATCAGTAAAGTAACATAAAATAAATAGCTTGAACATTTTCAAAACTTTCTTCTGCAAGCTCACGAACCGTAACATATCTCCGAAGACGGTAAATAACACATTCCTTAAATTTTCGTTCTCCTATTAAAGTGATGTTCACCTATAAAGGAAATATTACTTTCCACTCTGAAAACTTTTTTTTTGTTTATTTAAATATATAGTTCAACTTCGATAAAGGGAATCTCATAGCTATTCTATCAGACTTAAAATTTCATGAGTAATAATATCTCAGTAAAGTAACATAAAATATATATCATGGAAATTTTCAAAACTTTCTTATGCAGGCTCAGTTTATATGAACCAACTATATCTCCGAAAATGGTAAATAGAACATTTCTTAAAGGTCGGTACTCCTATTAAAGTGATATTCACCTATAAAGGAAATATTACTTCCCAGTCTGAAAACGTTTTTTGATTTGTTTACTTAAATACATAATGCAGATTAGATAAAAGGAATCTCTTAGCTATTCTATCAGACTTAAAACTTTATGAATAATAACATATCTGTAAAGTAACATAATAAAATAACATAGCAGTTAAAAATCTTGAAATTTTTCAAAACTCTCTTCTGCAAGCGCAGTATATGATCCAAAACATATGTCCAAAGACAGTAAATAGAACATTTCTTACAGTTTCGGTCTCCTATTAAAGTGATGTTCACCTATAAAGGAAATATTACTTTCCAGTCCAAAAACGTCTTTTTTTGTTTATTTAAATATATAGTACAACTTAGATAAAGGGAATCTCTTATCTATTCTATCAGACTTCAAACTTTATGAGTAAAAACATACATTAGTAAAGTAACATAATAAAATAACGTATCAATTAAAACTCTTGGAATTTTTCAAAACTTTCTTCTGCAAGCTCACGAGTATATAAAACAAAATACATCTCCGAAGATGGTAAATAGCACATTTCTGAAAAGGTTCCTTTTCCTATTAAAGTGATGTTCACCTATAAAGGAAATATTACTTTCCAGTCCAAAAACGTCTTTTTTTGTTTATTTAAATATATAGTACAACTTAGATAAAGGGAATCTCTTATCTATTCTATCAGACTTCAAACTTTATGAGTAAAAACATACATTAGTAAAGTAACATAATAAAATAACGTATCAATTAAAACTCTTGGAATTTTTCAAAACTTTCTTCTGCAAGCTCACGAGTATATAAAACAAAATACATCTCCGAAGATGGTAAATAGCACATTTCTGAAAAGGTTCCTTTTCCTATTAAAGTGATGTTCACCTATAAAGGAAATAATACTTTCCAGTCCGAAAACTTTTTTTGTTTGTGTTGTTTATATAAATATATAGTACAACTTAGATAAAGGTAATCTCTTAGCTATTCTATCAGACTTAAAACTTTATGAGTAATAACATATCAGTAAAGTAACATAATAAAATAACATATCAATTAAAAATACTGGAATTTTTCAGAACTTTCTTCTGCAAGCTTACGAGTTCGTTATCCTATTCAAGTGATGTTCACCTATAAAGGAAATAATACTTTCCAATCCGAAAACTTTTTTTGTTTGTGTTGTTTATATAAATATATAGTACAACTTAGATAAAGGTAATCTCTTAGCTATTCTATCAGACTTAAAACTTTATGAGTAGTAACATATCAGTAAAGTAACATAATAAAATAATATACCAGTTAAAAATCTTGGAATTTTTCAAAACTCTCTTCTGCAAGCTCACGAGTATATTAACCAAAATATATCTCCGAAGACGGTAAATAGCACATTTCTTAAAGATTCGTTTTCCTATTAAAGTGATTTTCACCTATAAAGGAAATATTACTTTCCAGTCTGAAAGCGTTTTTTTGTTTTGTTTTGTTTTGTTTTGTTTCTTTAAATATATAGTACAACTTAAATAAAGGTTATCTCTTAGATATTCTATCAGACTTAAAACATTATGAGTAATAACATATCAGTAAAGTAACATAAAATAAATATCTTGACAATTTTCAAATATTTCTTCTGCAAGCTCACGAACCGCAAAATATCTCCGAAGAAGGTAAATAGCCCATTCCTTAAAGGTTCGTTCTCCTATTAAAGTGAAGTTCACCTATATAGGAAATATTACTTTCCAGTCTGATTTTTTTTAGTTTAGTTTATTAAAATTTATAGTGCTGCTTAGATACAGGGAATCTCTTAGCCATTCTATCAGACTTAAAACTTTATGAGTAATAACATATCAGTAAAGTAACATAATAAAATAACATATCAGTTAAAAACCTTGGAATTTTTCAAAACTTTCTTCTGCAAGGTCACGAGTATATGATCCAAAACATATCTCCAAAGACGGTAAATAGTACATTTCTTAAAGATTCGTTCTCCTATTAAAGTGATGTTCACCTATAAAGAAAATATTACTTTCCAGTCAAAAAACATTTTTTTTTCTTTATATAAAGTGCAGCTTAGATAAAGGGAATATCTTACCTATTCTATGAGACATAAAACTTTTTAATAACATATTAGTAAAGTAACATAAAATAACATATCAGTTAAACATTTCGAAATTTTCAAAGCTTTCTTCTGAAAGCTCATGAGTACATGAAGCAAAATATATCTCCGAAGACGGTAAATAGCACATTTCTTAAAGATTCGTTCTCCTATTGATGTTCACCTATAAAGGAAATATTACTTTCCAAATATGAAAACTTTTGTTTGTTTTTTTCGTTTATTTAAATATATAGTGCAGCTTAGATAAAGGGAATTTCTTATTTATTCTATTGGACGTAAAACTTTATCAGTTTCTTGATGCCCAAGATAAAAGGACAACAATTATGAGTAGAAGGGCAAACAATCGTTGCTACAATTTTAAAGTGTCTATCCAATTTACATGGTATAAAATAAAGTCATTAGAAGTACAATAGTTCTGGCAAATTTTTTTTGAAGAACTTTAAAGGATAATTAATGTTTTATGCAAATTTTGCCAAAATTTATGGCTAACTATTTATTGGTCATAAACTGTACTTTTTAATGCAAATGTTTGAAAAACTATATGAAGCATGTGGGCAAACAATACAGCAAGCGTTAAATTAAAGGTAAGCATAACACGTTAATTTAACGCTTTTCTTGAGTTGTTTGACAGAAATAAGATATCGGGTAAAGATCTTGAAATTTCCTTAAACTTTCTACTGCAAGTTCACGAGTATATGAACCAAAAATATATCATCCAATATAATAGCACATTTCCTAAATGTTCGTTCCCCTCTTACAGAAATATTCGTCCATGAAGGAAATATTATTCTCCAGTCTGAAAACATTCTTTCGTTTATTTAAATATATAGTAAAGCTTAGATAAAGGGAATCTCTTAGCTATCCCTTCAGACGTCAAACTTTATGAGTTTCCTTATTTATGAACATGATAAAAGAAAAATAAGCATGGGTAGAATGGCGAACGTTCGTTGCTACATTCTTGGAGTGTCAGGGGATAAGTTAAATGATATAAAATAAAAGGCAAAATCATTTTGAAACACGGTAGTGCTCCCAAATAATTTTTAAAGAATTTCCGAGAATAATTAATGTTTTGGACATGCAAATATTGCCATACACGAGAAACCAAAATATAAGTGAAATAATGCAAGAGACCTTTTAAAATTTCACATTTATCTGTTTTCTATTTTTCGTGTTATAAATCTAAGTCAGCGGTATTATCCCTTAGTCAAAAATTGCATTCATATAAGATCGCTTCGAACGTATTTATTCTTGTTTGTAATTTCCTGTCTTGTAAGAGGAATACAGTGTCATGAAATTAAAGTCTTTTCGGGCCGGAAGATTTTGAACGATAGTCTCTCGCCTTTGATTCTTTCGTTTTAGAGAGCTCTCTTTGTCGTTGATAGTTTTGTTTTCTCTTCCAGCCAGCTTTCTCATTGGGGTTTATGTTTGCTATTGCTTTGTCGTTAAGGTAAAATGTTGCAAAACAGTTTCCATTAATTGCAGAATGAAGCAGAATAAGCGTAATACTTATTTCTTGTGTGATAGTAGATGCATATCAGAGGTTCTTTTCGGAATTATTTTAAGTATAAAAAATAAGATAATTTCCCTAAAGAGTATTTATGATCTTATTAAATAAATAAGAAATTGGTGATCATATAAATGTTCCAAAAGTATCGAAAATACTCTCAAGTCCTTCTCAAGTTAAGGTATTCCATAAAAAAGTTTCTATTAATTGAGAATGGAAACGGAATAAAGTAATACTTATTTCTTATGATAACAAATGCTTCTCAGAGGTCTTTTCGGAAAACAAGCATGGATAGAATGGCGAACGTTCGTTGCTACATTCTTGGAGTGTCAGGGGATAAGTTAAATGATATAAAATAAAAGGCAAAATCATTTTGAAACACGGTAGTGCTCCCAAATAATTTTTAAAGCATTTCCGAGAATAATTAATGTTTTGGACATGCAAATATTGCCATACACGAGAAACCAAAATATAAGTGAAATAATGCAAGAGACCTTTTAAAATTTCACATTTATCTGTTTTCTATTTTTCGTGTTATAAATCTAAGTCAGCGGTATTATCCCTTAGTCAAAAATTGCATTCATATAAGATCGCTTCGAACGTATTTATTCTTGTTTGTAATTTCCTGTCTTGGGGTAAGAGGAATACAGTGTCATGAAATTAAAGTCTTTTCGGGCCGGAAGATTTTGAACGATAGTCTCTTTTCGCCTTTGATTCTTTCTGTTTTAGAGAGCTTCTCTTTGTCGTTGATAGTTTTTGTTTCTCTTCCAGCCAGCTTTCTCATTGGGGTTTATGTTTGCGGGGTTTCTGATTGCTTTTGTCGTTAAGGTAAAATGTTCCGCAGTGAAACAGTTTCCATTAATTGCCGAATGGAAGCAGAATAAATGTAATACTTATTTCTTGTGTGATAGTAGATGCATATCAGAGGTTCTTTTCGGAATTATTTTAAGTATAAAAAATAAGATAATTTCCCTAAAGAGTATTTATGATCTTATTAAATAAATAAGAAATTGGTGATCATATAAATGTTCCAAAAAAGCCAAAAACAATCTCTTAAGTCCTTTTTCAAATTAAGGTATTCCGTGGAAGAGTTTCTATTAATTGAGAATGGAAACGGAATAAAAGTAATATCTATTTCTTGAATGATGAGAGATGTTTCTCAGAGGCATTTTCGGCATTCTTTTTAAAATAAAATATAAGATAATTTACCTAAACATTAATTCTGATCTTATTAAATAAAAAAAAACTTGGTGATCATAGAAATGTTCCAAAAATACTAAAAACAATCTCTTAAGTCCTTTCTCAAAATAAGGTATTATATGAAAGAGTTTCTATTAATTGCAGGATGGACACAGAATAAATGTAATACTTATTTCTTGTATGATAACAAATGCTTCTCAGAGGCCTTTACTGCATTCCTTTAAACATAAAAACTACGATAATTTACTTAAAGATTAATTCTGATCTTATTAAATAAAAAAAAACTTGGTGATCATAGAAATGTTCCAAAAGTACTGAAAACAATCTCTTAAGTTCTTTTTAAATTAGGTTATTCCTTAAAAGAGTTTCTATTAATTTCAGAATGGACGCAGAATAAGCGTAATACTTATTTCTTGTGTGATAGTAGATGCTTATCAGAGGTTCTTTTCGGAATTATTTTAAGTATAAAAAATAAGATAATTTCCCTAAAGATTAATTCTAATCTTATTAAATAAAAAAAATATGGTGATCATATAAATGTTCCAAAAGTATCGAAAATAATCTCTCAAGTCCTTTCTCCAATTAAGGAATTCCATAAAAGAGTTTCTATTAATTAAGAATGGAAACGGAATAAATGTAATACTTATTTCTTGTATGATAACAAATGCTTCTCAGAGGTCTTATTGGCATTCTTTTTAAAATAAAATGTAAGATAATTTACCTAAACATTAATTCTGATCTTATTAAATAAAAAACTTTAATTATTATATAAATGTTCCAAAAGTACCGGAAACAATGTCTTAAGTTCTTTCTCAAATCAAAATATCCGGTTAAAGAGTTTCTATTTATTGCAGGATGCACACAGAATAAATGTAATACTTAATCCTTGTATGACAGTAGATGCTTCTCAGAGGCCTTTTAAGCATTCGTTTAAACATAAAATACAAGATAATTTACCTAAAGATTAATTCTGATCTTATTAAATTAAAAAACACTTAATGATCATATAAATGTTCCAAAAGTACAGGAAACAAAATCTTAAGTTCTTTCTCAAATAAAAGTATCCCATTAAAGAGTTTCCATTAATTGCAGGATGGACTGAGAATAAATGTAATACTTAATTCTTGTATAAAAGTACATGCTTCTCAGAGGCCTTTTAAGCATAAAAATCATTTAATTATAAAAAATAAGATAATTTCCTTAAAGATTAATTCTGGTCTTATTAAATAAAAAAAAACTTGGTGATCATATAAATGTTCTAAAAGTACAGAAAACAATATCTTAAGTCCTTTCTCAAATTAAGGTATTTAATTAAATAGTTTCTATTAATTGAGAATGGATATAAAATAAATGTAATACTTAATTCTTGTATGATATCAAATGAATCTCAGAGGTCTTTTTGGGGTTCTTTTTAAATAAAATATAAGATAATTTACCTAAAGATTAATTCTGATCTTATTAAATAAAAATAAACTTAATGATCATATAAATGTTCCAAAAGTACCGGAAACAATGTCTTAAGTTCTTTCTTTAATTAAAGTATCCTGTTAAAGAGTTTCTATTAATTGCAGGGTGGGCACAGAATAAATGTAACACTTATTCCTTGTATGATAGTAGATGCTTCTCAGAGGCCTTTTCGACATTCTTTTTAACATAAAAATAAGATAATTTTCCCTAAAGATTAATTATAATCTTATTAAATAAAAAACTTAATGATCATAGAAATTTTCCAAAAGTACAAAAAAACATCTCTCAGCTCGTTTCTCAAATTAAGATTTTCCGTGATTAATTAATAATCGTACAATCTCCAAATGATTGAAAAGTAATATTCTCACATTATTTCACTGTATAATTCGTATCAATTTTAAATTTATTCTGAAGGTAATTTTATGTGTACAATAAATGATCTATGATCAATATTCTAATTAATTAGCATATAGCAAGTCACATGACGGGCTTAGTAAAATTTTTAATTTCCATAATTGTAAAGTACCCCATGAGACATTTAAAAAATGGTTTGTTTTCGGCTAAGAATTATCTGGTACAGGCTCAATTATTTGTTTATCTTCATACTCCTCTAACGTCTCCCGATACTGTGAATGCAGTTTAGAATCACGTTGAATTCATTTAGTCAAACTGCGTGGTTATGTATAATAAACAAACACACAAACGAATAAACTTTTTTACTTTTCAAAGATATATAACTTAAACGCTAGATATTTATTTGTCTGGAAATAGATTCCTAGAATTTTATGAAAAGAATTTATTGTTAATACCAGTGATAAAATTTTCATTGCAACAAAAAATAATCAATGATTAAATTTAAACTTATCACATATGTACTTAATCTATTATTTAAGCCAATTATAAAAGAAAATTTTTTACGTAATATCTAAGTTCAGTGATAAAACGTATTAAAATAATGAAGACGATATTTAAATAATTTAAAATAAGAAATAATTAAATGAGATGGTTAAAGGAATGATGTCATAATGCTAGAAATATGTTATTTTTACCTATTTATTATGTGATTAACTTAATAACCTGCTCTTAACCGGGGAAACTAGGGCATGAAATAATAGCATTAAAAGCTCGAAAATGATGGAGGGGGGGATATCGAACCTTTTAAAGATTTGCTTTGAAATTTCCTAACCCTAACTCATCAAGAATCGAATATGGATGCCTGTATACATTCCAGGTCCAACCGCTTCATAAATTCGAGGACAGACGGACAGATAACTTAGGAATTATAGAGAGGATTCGGGAAATTTTTATACGTTTATCATAAATTATACCTTAACTTATTATTTTTAATTATTTCATAATTTAATCTTTAAATCAAAATTTCACTGAGATAACTTATATCTATAAGAGTTTGAAATGCTTAAATCTACTGCAAAATGAATCTACATTCATATTCAAAGTACAATGGAATATGTTATTACACAAAAGTAATATAATAAAATGGTAGATGAACAATTCATAAAGTGTTAACAATAATATTTCATTTGTCTAAAATATGCAGTAAATATTTTAAAGATTTATTTCTTATATTAAACTGGTTGAGTTGTTAAAAGTTTAAAATCTATTTTTGTTCTATTTTTGTTCATGTTTCGTATTTTAATATAGTCTTTATATATACAGTTTATATAAAGACTTTATATATACAGCCTTGATGTAAGACCTTGTTGGTAAGATTGTGTATAAGCAACTTTTTTCTAGTCTAGCTAATCCTCATTAATAGTATATAAATTAGATATAAATTAAATTTTTATAAATATAAATAAAAATTAATGTAATAAGAAAGGTAAAGCAAATTTCGTAGATTCAAAAATTACAAATAAATTAACTCTAAAAGTCTTATCTCTTCTTAGTAGAAAAATACTCTTAGGTATGAATATAAATAGAAATTTAAATAGAAATAGAAAGAACTTTTAAAAATGGAGTTTTTTTAGAACTTTGCTAGACTTAAAAAACACATAAGTCCAGCATTACAGGAAAGGAGAAAATCACATTTACATAAATAAGTAATTAGAAAATAAATTAACAAGAACATCTTCAAATTTCTGCATAAAAACAAAGTGAAATATTATATTAATATACATTTTTAAAGTAGAAAACCATTGCAGTAACACAAAGATACACACGACTTCAATTTTTTTATATATTTATATTTTTAACATAAATTATATTACCTCAATATTCAAGAAATAAGAAATCTTAGTGCGGTTAAACAAACATAAAATGATATATTTTATCTTTTTTTATGGCATACACTTTAATAGAGTTTGTTTATATTCATTTCCAATCCCATCTTTTGTTACAGTAGTTATTTAACCTATTGGTAGAATTATCTTCTGGGAATTATCATGCACGCGATTATTATTTGCTTCACTTAACATCCGAAAACACCCCATTAATCCTATAGAAAAGAGAATACCTTAAGGCATTTTGTCTACAATAGTATTTTTTCCTTAAACTAAAAGACAATTATTTCTATTTATAGTATATATTTAATAATTTTTGAAAAGAATGAACCAAGAGAAACCTCACGTATAACTGCTATTTTCGAAATAGCTTAATACTTAAGGTTGCAGTGAGACGAAAAAATTTTATTTGATTACTAAGATATTTCTATTCATTTTTATCATGTTCGATTATAAATTTTATTTATTGAATTGAAAGAGTTTTCTATAGGGAAATCTGTTGAATGCGAATATTGTTTACTGCACAGAACTGAAAATAATTGCCAACAGAACTTCATCAATGCATTAGAAAAGAGTACACAAAGCTTTGGGATAAATAGTACGATATATTATCTTTTTTCACTAAACTAAACTAAAACTCATTCCATTCATGCTATAAATTTAATTATTTTTGAAAGGGATTAACCAAAAAAATCATACGTATACTTATTTGTTATTTTTGTAGTCTTTTAACACTTAAGGTTATACTTAGTTGAATTATTTTACTTCGTAATTACAATATTTCTCTTCATTTTTTCCATGCCATTTGTTATATTTATTTAACGAATAGGATTATTCTATTAAGGAGTCTGACGCAAGTGATTATTGTTTACCTCTCTAAACGGAGAGTAATTCTCTAGAACAATTTATCCATTAGAAATGAGTATTAGAACAGTAGTATTTTTACTTTCAGCATTATCATTTAACCTCAAATAAGACTAACTTAAATAAAGACTCACACTTAAAATTCAATTAAGTATCACTTAACACTTTAGGTTATACTTAGTTAAATTATTTTACTTTGTAATTAAAATATATATCTTCTTTTTCCATGCTCAGATTTTGTTATATTTATTTATTGAATAGGATTATTCTATTAAGAATTATGACCAGAGCGGCTATTGTTTACCTCAATAAACATAGAGCAATTGTCGAGAACAATTTATCCATTAGAAATGAGTATTAGAACAGTGGTATTTTTACTTTCAGCATTATTATTTAACCTCAAATAAGACTCACTTAAATAAAGACTCACACTTAAAATTCAATTAAGTATCACTTAACACTTTAGGTTATACTTAGTTAAATTATTTTACTTCGTAATTAAAATATATATCTTCTTTTTCCATGCCCAGATTTTGTTATATTTATTTATTGAATAGGATTATTCTATTAAGAATTCTGAGGCAAGTGACTATTATTTACTCACTAAACATAGAGCAATTCTAGAGAACAATTTATCCATTAGAAATGAGTATTAGAACAGTAGTATTTTCCCTTTCACCAGTACCATTTAACCTCAAAATAAGATTCATTCTTTACAGAATTTATAACATTTAAATAAACGAACCTAACAATTGGTGAGTATGATAAAACTAAAATAATATGTTATATCTTGTTTTTTTAAGATGTATAGTTTTATAAAGCTTTCATTTAATCTTTTGTATCTATCAGTACGAAATTTGATTTACAGTGATCCCTCGTTTTTCGCTATTAATGGGGACCAGAACCTTCCGCAAAAGCTGAAAAACCCCGAAGTAGGATTTGTCCCTAGGAATTTTCGTGTATGCGAGAACACGAATGTTTTAAATATGTAAACAGTATTTATACTTTACACATTTAAAACAAAAATTACAGCAGTATACATATTTATTTAAAAGTGTCAGTGTTAATTAATAAGTTTAATTACAAAACCTTATAGAGTAATAAACATCAATCAACATTGTTTTCTGAGAGAGGCGAAGAGTCTTGTGTTGGTGGAGGAGGAGAGGCTCTCACTTGACTCTTAGATGTTTTAGGTTCACTCGGAGACTCTTCTGCTGAATGCGCTGATGGTAGAACCAGGGGGCTTTTCCTTATAGAGAAATATGGTGATGGGTAGTTGTTGTCTTTTTTTTTCTTTATCCTTCAAAATTTATCTATACAAGGACCTAACCCAGTCAATGCGTGCCGAACTCGACAGCTCAAACCATATTATTGTCGATGTCTAGAGCAAATTCTTGCCATGTTGCACAATTGTTGCAGATTCTCCAGGGCAAGGCCACACTCTTCAGTTTGTTCTTCATCTTCATCTTCATTTTCTTCCTCATTTGCAGACTTTGTCATCTCAAGAGCCCGTGGTATGTAGTCTGAGTCAACTCATCTCTTTGTTTGACATGCAGGGATCCTTCTCTCTCGAGCATCAACATGAAACAACTCTCTTTTCCTCAATGTGGATGCCGACATGGTTGTAGTTTTTCATTTTTATTTTTTGATAAATATTTTGGAAAAACCCGCGAAACATTGAAGCCGCAAAAAACGAAGCGCTAAGTGGCGAGGGAACACTGTATATAAGGAACTGGATAACATATCACAACGGTTCATAAGCAATACTGCGCATGCACATGTTTATAACTGGGATTATCTATTGGTATTAAACTATTATATTCATTACAATCGGCAGCATATGAGGTATATCCAAAATTTTTATTAATGCGTTTATCTATCGTAGCTGTTCTAAAACTTTATTTGGAAACCTTAATAATCTAAACTGAAGGATTAATCCATAGCGGATAGTTTATTATATTCTGCGTTATACATTTAATAATAATTGAATGGATTAACATGGTAATTTAAATGTATTAGTGATTATTTGTGTATTTTCCGAAACGAATAGTCATGCAACTAATTTCTATTCCTTATTTTATACTCCTATTTTATTGCGGTAATTAATTAAGATGCCTCATATATTCTAAAAAGTCTTCATGCTAAAAGAAAATGTTCGTGTTTTTATATACTTGATAAAATTTTGCTAGCATTTGTGACATATTTAATACATGTTTCAACTGTTTTAAAATATTATATTTTTGCTTATTTGTGAATTATAAAATAATAAATAAAATTATTAAGTTATATGACGTATCATGATTCATAAGTTTTTGAAAGCTCTACTCGGCAGTAAACCTAGCATACATCTTTGTTTTTATAAATGTATATAATCAACAGAATGAATTAATATCATTTGGATAATTAATAATTGAAGTTATTTTAATGAGGTATTATTTTTAATTTTATTTTGCTTCTACTTTTCTCCAAATTTTCCATGACTTTAAGAAACTATTAAACACGCTTCTTCCTAATGTAAAAATTGTTTTAGTATTCAACTGCATTAAATGTTCTAAATTTTGCAAAAAAAAAAAAATATTATACACTGTCTGCCAATAAGTATTTGGACACCTGTGATAGAAAATAAAAACTAACTTTATTCAAAATCAGTAGTTGGTAGAGCTTCCACGAGAGGCAATTATAGCGTGAACCCTCCGGGACATACTTTCCACGTGTCTTTGCACTACAGCTAGTGGTATTGTGTTCCACTCGGCTTGGAGTACACATACAAGTTCCTTCGCCGATTTTGGACCCCTTAATTCGGTGATCCAACTAATCCCAGAGGTTCTCGATAGGGTTCAGGTCTGGGCTCTCAGCAGGCCAGTCCATTCGATGAACTCTATTGGCAACATACCAAGCCTTGATCAACTTCGAAACATGACAACTGTCATTGTCGTCCGGAAAGTAACAGGGGTTCAACCCGTAAATCTGCCACAACATAGGAAGCACATTGTCATCCAAAATAGTGCAGCAGGCATTGGCGTTGAGCTTACCATGAATGGGGAGTAAGGGCTCCAGTCTATACCAGGAGAAATACCGCCAGACCATAATTCTACCTCCTTCAAAATTGACTGATGGCACAATGCATTCTGGCAGGAGACTCTATTGGCAACATACCAAGCCTTTGTTAACTTCGAAACATAACAACTGGAATTATCGTACTGAAAGTAACAGGGGTCGCCGCTAGATATGTCCCTTAAGGATCGGCCACATTTAGGATACTTGATAATTATACCTTTCACGAAATCAGAGAGCTCCGAACTGAGCGGCATCTTGCATGAGACTAATGCCGATCCTCTTTCCTACACGATGTATACCGGCGGAGGTCATGACGTACCTCAGGACCACAGATATCGTCATTTGCATGGGTGTCCAAATACTTATTGGTAGACAGTGTAAGTCAAGAAACGATATTTCATAAATTTACAATAGTTTACACAGTTTTTAAATGTTGCACAGATGTGTGCATTATTCTATTAATTATTTAGAGACTGGTGATTCATCAAAATTAAGATTATGAAATTACACTTTCTTGCTCTAAGGCTTCTTTATAAGGTATCAGAGACCTTAAAACATTAGTAATTATAAAGAAAGCTCTACTGAGTATTCTGGTGCAAGCCACTATTGTTCATATAGATCTAAACAAAAAATAATTATCAATAACACTTCAGCAATTCTTTAGAAATGAGTATGTGTTAAAACTTGGATCTGTAATAAGATTTTCTAGTTTCCCCATTTTCTCCTTAACCTTAAATAGAATTTATTCCTTTCCTGGAATAGATTTAATTATATTTAAAAGCAATTAACCTAGAAAATGGTGAGCTTTTATAATTACTTTTTCTTTACTTAGTCTTTTAATGAATACCGTAATCAGGGTGAAAACAAAAGAAAGATCTGAATTAGCTATGTAATAAAATTTATTTATTTCATTCTATAGGATATTTTCCTACATCAAATAATGCTCCTTTTTTATATTAAACTAGACACTCCGACAAACGTTGTCCTGTTATAACTCTGTAAATCCAAAAATTTTAAATATCTTAAAATAAATTATAAATTGGACCGTTTTGATGGAAAAAAAGAAAAAAAAATCATTGACATCCCCATGCTTGCAGTTGTCACAAACGTAATTGAATTAAAACTCTCACAACGCCTGCATGGGGATTCGATTCTGGAACTTCTCGTATTGAAGCCCGTTGAGTTGACTACTGTGCCACAGAGAAGTAGGCAGTGATGGGTTTCAAGCTGCCGTATAATAATATTCTCAATTAGAATCAATTAAAAAAGCTTTAAGCATATGGCCTGATCGTATTAATCCAAATGTAGGAAACAGGACGGTAGTCTTCCAAACTGTCTTAAGTTAGCAAATTTATGATTCTCCTAAATATTTGATAATAAAACCGTTCTCTTCATAACTTTTTGGATCTAAATTTTGGTTTAAATTTAAAATATTTTACCCATTAAAATATATGTATACCTTCTTCTAAATGAACTACATCGAATTTCATTTAATACTGACAAACAGGACACACTTCTAACTGTCACTAAATCCAAATTGAATTGTTGTTTTAGTCAGAAACTTCATCAAACATGGTCTAAAATAATGTCCTTAAAGTCATTTTTAAAGAACATTAAAAACGTTAACAATAATCCAAATCAGAGTAAATAAGGTGACTTTTCCATTAGACCCAAACATATGTAGAATATTAGAATAGTAAGTGGAACAGAAATCCATCTTGAATGAGTAATTCAGATATATATAGACATGTTTTATAAAAATCATGAAATGCAGATTTTAAATACTAGTCATTTTAACAGAAAAAAATAGGATCCCGGAAAACATTTTGTAAAAATTTTAATAGGGTGAGATCATTTCGATTTATTATTATTATGACAACAAAACCGAAAGTAGTGATACATTTATATTCTGAGAGACACAGTAGCTCAGTTGCATTATCAGTGATCTCATAATCAGATGATTATGAGTTCGAAGCTGGAGGCGGCCAAAGATCTACAGTATACAGTAATAGTCACTGGATCACATAAAATGTATTCATAACTGCAATGTTCTCAAACATTACTTCTGGCAGTGGTAGGCCAAACTTGGAGGTCCCCTAAACCTGCTTGGTCCGTACTTCTAAATTCCTTGGTCCCACTTTACTTGTGTTGTGCCCTCATACAGAGTAATGAGATCAGCGTATATGGTGCTCCGATAATAAAATTGAGAGTGAATACCTGCGACTTGGTAGTGGCGAATGCTATAAAAGCAAATGAAAATAACAATAAAAAATTACATTCTTATACAGTTGACTTCTTCGGATAAAGATAATATGACTCACCTAAAATTTAAAAATACAGTTTGATGCATAATTTGCAGTAAAAGAATATCTAGAATCTTTTATACAGCTTTTTATAACACTAAGAAGAACATTATATTACATATTATTTAAAGTCTCTCGATTGCCTTAGAAAAGCATTTAATCTTTATTCAATCGACTAGATTCCCGGGACTGATACTTTTATCTTCCAGAACTTTTAACCGGTCCACCGTCATCACTGTGAATTTTTGGTTTCTTGTACAGTCATACTATATTGCTTTTGTTTAGAAAACATTCACTTTTGACATAGAAATACAATTTAAAAATACAATTTACCTTTTTCTTCTTACGTTGCAGTTACTAGTAAAAGGAACTGAACTCTATTTGCCACAGAAAAAATACTGTTAAAAATATTGAGATACATCAATAAATAAATGAGGCTAGTTGTACTGATTTGTTACTTTATTTAAAGTAAAAAACTTTTTAAAGAATTCTGATTAATAAACTCAGAGCTCCATATCCTGATAAAACAAAGGATACTTTAAAAAAGGGGGAATATGATAAGATATTCAGCAGAAAAATGTTCCACCGTACACTTTTAATATCGGATTCTTGTCACAAATACTTGAAAAATTAAAGGGTAACAACTTCCCACTCATACATAAATAGAATTATATGCAAAAAAAAATCATGAATTTTCTAACAAAAGGTTATTTAAAGTTTATTATTTTACTAATCACTAATGAAGGCTTACTGATATAAAAAATAACTAAAGATTAATTATAAAATATAAGGTAGTAACTTGACTCTAGTAACGTATACTTAGTAATAATGGTTTTTCTTTCTCCCTTCTTACACTTCCCGTTGTCAAAAACAGTTTCCTGACTGGGGGAGTGGGTTATTCTTGAAAAATAACACAATCTTATAATTTACTGTAAATAATTCATCTTAATTTTAAAAAAAATATAAAAAAATTATTTATTTAAAATATTCAGGTATGTTTTTATAAATAATTATAATTTTATACATTGTTAAATGTTATGAGGTGATTTTGGATATATATAATTTTTAAATAAGTTATTATTGGTAATAAAAGTTTAGGATCAAAATCTAACCTCATGATATGTTACTTGTAAAAAGGAGAGGCCTTAAATGGAAGGAGTAGGGACATTTACGAGGGCCAATATGTGTAGAATGAGTCACCAGACGAGATAAGGCGAATGTCTTCAATACTGCATTAAAATAAAATGGCCTTTGTAAATTATTTATGGAGCCCTGGTGGTACTTTTGACCGTATGGACATCAAGTGTTCGACAGTACCCTAGCCAGTACCCTAGATTTCTGGTTTCAAGGCGGAGGTGTTGCCAATTCATATCTGCAACGAATGAGTAGTGAAGGTGAATCTGCAAATCAAACAGCTAGATCGTTGATTAAATAGAAGTAAAGAACCTTGGTAGCTCAGTCGGTCAAGGCAACTCTCTCGTAATTGGAGGATTTCGGGTTCGCAGCCCGAAAAGGCCTAAGATTCGCCGCGTTCGTTACAGGACGCTGGGGCACGTAAATAATGCTCGTAGTCACAATGTCCTCCAAGTTATCAATCAGTACCTCTGGGGAGTGGCAGGTCAATCCTATGGGTGTACCGCTTGGTCCCTGCTTCTAAATTACGAGGACCCACTTGAGCAGAAATAGTACTTTCACCTTGTATTATTCGTTAAAACGGAAGGCGCACTTTGCCTTAATACAAGTAGCGTAGGGCTCAATTATGCTTGGTTTGACCAAGTGGCATCAGAAACAACAACAGAAGGAAAAGGGAGGTGGAGCGATATTACAACATAAGGATATGGCAAGAAGAAGTGGAGGAGTAGAGCATTGGTGGCAGCCTGATTATTTGCTACAGTTCTTCCTAGCAGTTTGAGGCCACACAAGCAAGGTATGAGGTCACAAAAGTGAGTATCAGGTAGCAGAATTAAATAGGATGCCGCAGACCTAAGTCGGAGCAAAGAGGAGAGATAGATCAGCACAGATTGGTTCCAGCCTGCATTATTGATAGATATCTACCTAACAAGTCAGAGGACACAGAATATAGTCGATGGCATCACATGCAGTCTAGGCCTAACAGCTCCACCAGTACCAACAACAGAGAGTCCATTTCCTGAAAGCCCCCGTCTTCTTGCCTTCAAAAAACCACAGATTCGCCTAATTACGGTAAAATTTGAATTAATTCTGGTTATCTCTCTATTGTGGACTCGAGTTTGTTATTATAAGCTGCGAAACAATGATGCAGATGAATTTCTTTAAATAATAAATGATATACACAACTAATGTTTCTGTAAATAATATATTTTCGAAAGCCTAATTTGTTATTTTTAAATGTTTAAAATTGGTGCAGTTTTTTAATTCAGTAGGAATTTTTTATAAGCGAATAATATTAGATGTGATATTCGACTCCATAAAATTGTCTGTAATTCTCAGAGCATAGAGTTGGAGATTGTAGTAATTTTTAATAATAAACACAGCGCATTAAATAGTTTAAAATGCACTAAATGAATACTCTGCTAAATAGTAAAAATATAATAGATCTTTATGGACAGTATACGACATTAAACTTTTTATTACATTAAATAATATAGGTTGTACAAAACCTAAAAGGATTTATATTTCTCTAGGATAATAATGGAATTGTTGTAAGTATAAAAAGATGTTCTCTAATTTGAAAGTCACAAACTGTCCTGTTCTTCTTTCCTGTATGCAGTTTTTAAATTTATTTTTCTATAACATATATTTTTGTTTGAGTTTTAAGCGTTTGGGATATAACATAATTAACTTTTCTATTATCCTTAGCTAGAATTGAGTGTTTTTTTTCGCTTTTCTTGTTTGTTGTATAGCACATTGGTTGACCGAGGAAAAGGTTTTTCCTGTGATACAAAATACATATCCGCCTCTTTATGGACTTGCTGTGAAATTTTATTTGAACAAAAAGCTCAAAACTCAAAATCACTCATTCGCTTTCCCAACAATGTTGAAAGTGAAGTTTGGAATTCTATTTAAACTTTTCTTTTTCACACAATAGATTGAAATTCCATGTTTTAAAATTATTGCTCGACTAGATGTAAGTCGAGGGATACCAAACCCCTCTTACTTTATCATTAACATACTGAGTTACCCTAAATGTATAACTTTACTTAATTTACCTTATAATTCAGCTTTCCTTCTGCCTCGCAAAAGACACTGAAACCTTATCTTCTATGATAATTTTTCCCTGAATCAATTTCGTGGTGTATTGCCACCAGTCTTTTTTTTTTTTTTTTTTTTGTAAAAGCAATTCTCACCTTGTATATATAACGTGTTACAGTATGGTTTTGCTACAAAATGGGAATAAAGTCACGGGGACTATAAAAAATACAATGCTTTGTGAGGAGTAAACTTATTAAAAAAACATCACGCTATGGTAAATATGTACCAACCCTAAAAGACTAACTCAGGGAGAGAAATTACAAAAAAAATGAAAGTATTTTATTGAACTTAAATACATTAGTCAAATTAATATGCAACGGATATATACTCACATACCATCAGGGGTTAGAGTACAGACAGCGTACAAGGTTGGATCATTCAGGGTCGGTTTCTCACTCACTGACTTCCACCTTCGGGAAGGTAGGGCAACTGGATTGCCTGGGCTTAGCCCACTAATCCAGAGATTTCTTACAGTAAGCAAAGAAATTGACAATGAGCAGAGCATAAAATCAACTAAAAGTTATAAGATGGGGAGAGATTAGTGGATTGGTGAGTTCGTAATACAGTAACTGAACAGTAGGGAGTTTAGGGATAGAAAAACACAAAAATATTTTTGGTCAGGGACATAACTAGAGTAATGAAAAGTAAAAATTTCAAGTAAAAAATGTTTAAAAATTAATTAAAATACGAAAATAAAAGTTTAAAAATCAGAAAATGACTTAAATAGCTTCCACCCTAAAAGCGCGCCCTAATATAGGTGCACTCAATTTTTTGCCACCGGGATTGCTAAGGCAAAAGGGTGTAGTGATACAGTGCCAATTGTGGACTCGACAGCTGTGGCTTTTAGCTGAAGAGGCATTCCTTAGAATTCCTCTAAAGGGGACACTACAATAGCTTTGGACCAAAGAAAAAGGGAAAGTTAAAAGTTGAGAAAAAAACTGCGCTAAAGCAGTACCTTCTTACTTTCAAACTGGTCTGAGGTGTCGTACCTTATGAAATGATACGAAAAACCTTTTATTTCGCAACAAAACGGAATTTAAATAACTTGCAAATAAATAAAATAAAATAAAATAAAATTCTAAAATATATTAAAGATACATATTCTAGATACATATTTAAATCTGTATAAAAATACATACATCCCAATTCCAGAAGACAATTATTTCCTTTACACGAATTACTAGCCGTTATCTATACCAAACATCACACAAGAAGAGCATTTTAAGGAAATAGTTTACATAACCCCTTCCTTAAAAATATTCAGTGAAATCGCTGAATAAAATTTGCTGGAATGCAAGTGAGGAAAAGAAACAGCTCGAAATAAATTTATCTTTACAATGCATTTTGGAAACCAACAATTCGCGAAAAAGGAAATAAAATGCCTCATTTCAAAAAGATATGGTAAGATGATAAAAGCACCTTTTCCGCTTTCCAAGCAATGCGTTTTATCTTAACGATGTCAGTTAGACATACCGTCGTGCACCAGTAACACTTAGCACAGATTTTTTTTTTATCATTATCATTTCCACTTGCTTTCAGCAGTCACCATTTTAGCAGCTCTCTCGCTTCTTATTTTCTTTCATTTAAAAAAAGCGCTATATTTTTTTTCAAATCTAGACACACGTATCTGCTTTACGCAGTTTAAGTGTAAACTTTTAGTGTAAATTCGTTTTATGAATTTAAGAATCTCGCTGCGTCTCTTTGTCAAAATAAATATATCTCCTTAGTCGTTGCCAGCTCTTATTTTATAAACATACGTTTTCAAAAGAAAAAAGCCTTACATCCACGGAGAATAAAATTGAAGGCAAAAGCTCTTCATAATTCATGATTTCAAATAGACTACTTTTTTCAAATTACATATGGCTGTATTATCTCTTGCATTTGAAATTAAATAATATATTTTCTTAATTATCACTAAGAATAAATTTTACATTAAGCTCATCAAGCATTTTAGAATCTCAGAGTTTAAATTGTTAAGAGCAAGCATTAATATCACATTAAATCATTTTAGAATCTACAAAGAAAATAATACATTTTTTTATATTTTCAGAAATACTTTTTATACAATATAATTTCACTCGTTACTTACGACCTATTTTCAGGAGTGATAGAAATTCTTTTTGAAAAATGTCGTTAGAAGCGAATAACTCAATAAGTGGCTGGCACCTGCTCCAGCAATGGTTGGTTGAAATATGATTTAACTTTGATATTTTTTACCTTCAAATCATTTTGTAAACAGAAAAAAATACATTATATGTGGGCAGTGAGACTGAAGAATATGATGAAAACTACGGAATATCATAACGTAGACCTGCGATGTTTTTTACTAATCGCGAACGCAGAATGTGGTCTGATCCTTATCCTGATGCAATTTAATATATTTGTTGAACAATGCTGGTATCTTTTTTCTTTCTTTCTCCTTGTTTAAATTACTCATTTTCATTCAGTTTTTATCGGAATTGCACTATTTTATAGGTTTATGGAGATAATAGCTAGAGGAAAATCACGGAGATGCCTTCTCAGGAGAAATGCTTTTAGATCAGCATTTATTTAGTAAATTGTTGTAATATTATTGGTAAAAATGCAAAGAACGTAAAAATTTAATACTTTAATACTAAACTAAAAATACTAACACCTCTATTAAAATACCAAATAATCCGCAATTTCATCATCTTTTTAGTGGCCTTTCGGCGTTAAACTCTTTTCTTTCCTTCCTGTTGGCGATCTTAACTCGCCAACCTATTTTGACATTTAAATGGACTTATAATTTGCAGAGTTAACAAATTCCTTTCTCAAGCGGGTAGCGTCCCCAAGGTTATATAAGGCTGTACGACCATCCTTTGTTGGATTTTTGTTCTGTACATTGCCAAATAAGTTGCTACAAAACTTCTCCTGAAAAATAGTATTCTTTTTCGGTGACGACTACATCCCTTCGATTCTGTTGCATCCTTGTAGCATAGCAGGCCACGCTATGTTACATATATATATATATATTTATATATATATATACGTATATATATATATACATATATATATATATATATATATATATATATATATATATATATATATATATATATATATATATATATATATATATATATATATATATATATATATGTATGTATGTATATGTATATGTATGTATATATATATGTGTGTGAGTGTGTGTGCATATATATATAATATATAGATATATGTATGTATGTATATATATATATATATACACACACATATATATATATATATATATATAATATATATATTTAATGTTTGTGTGCTTGTGCATTGATTTTTACGTGTCGTGCTGTGTGCATATGTTTGTACTTGTGTATATGAATGTAACGACGATGAACTTGTATTGCGGTCATCTAAGTTGACATGTAGTTTGGTTAAAACTAGACGACGTTTGTTTTTACAGAGGTTAGGAGCAGAAAAATCTGTAGCAGTTGAAATACTGCATTAACGTAACTTCACCATCCAAGGAAAGATGTTCCAAAGA
>CM063501.1:148958182-148995682 GCA_032207245.1 Pardosa pseudoannulata
TATATATATATATATATATATATATATATATATATATATATATATATATATATATAATATATATATATATATATATATATATATATATAATATATATAAATATATATATATATAAATATATATATATATATATAATATATATATATAATATATATATATATATATATATATATATATATATATATATATATATATATATATATAATATATATATATATATATATATATATATATATATATACAGAGAGAGAGAGAGAGAGAGAGAGAGAGAGAGAGAGATGAGGATTTCAGTAAAATATCATAATTTAGATTTAATCTCCTTAACCCTTTAAGGTTCACGATTAAAAATTCTGTCAGATTTAATGGCGTTAGGTTATAAACGTTATCTGTGAAGCTAATAAATAGGAAACTAATGTTACATTCATTAAAAAGTTTTTTTTTTTTGGGGGGGGGAAGGTGGGAATTCAGAATTCTTCCCTTGTACAGCATAAAAACAAGAGTTCTTAAAATTAATTATATTGAAAGACCAATGTATAATTATAATAAAAAGGTGTAATAAATAGATGACTACACAACTTTTCATTTTTTGGGGGGTTGGGTATTTTTATTTGAAATCATAAGGGGAATAATCGAATTCGAGATTTTTCATCTAAAGCTATTTTACACTAATATATTTCAAAGAGAAAAATAAATTATGCAAAATTCTATTACCTATTGCTACATAAAAGATTCAATAGTATAGAAAATCGAAAAAAAAATCCTTCATATGCTTTTAAAAAGAAGAGAAAAGGGTAATAACAAGTGGTTTTGTTGCAAAACCACTGCTCGTCAAAGGGTTAAAACATTTGTACAGTTGGTCATTTGATTATAGTCAAATTTCCCTTTTTATTGTTATATATTTATCTATAAATATATTTTTGAGTAAATTCATTTTTCCAGATACCATATTCGCTAAACAAATTCCCTACACTGTTTACACTTCTAAAAATAAGACTGAGAAAAGTAAAGTCGAAACACATATTTTTAGCTTTAAATTAACATTTTTATGACGGATAATGAAAATGGAAGATAGCAGGTTTTTATTATTATTATTTTTGTTGTGGAAATTTTCACTTTCTTACAGTAGGCTTCATTTTGTAAATGGAAATATAAAAAGGTTGAAATCATCCGAATTAAAATAATAAATTAGAAATTAAAATTACTATTCCCTTCATAGATATTTACAATAATTCAAATAATGTATTAAACAGATCAATACTAGAAAATTGTCTAACAGCAATATTCATTTCAATAATAAAGTATAACTTTCCACTTTGTACAGTGCCCATTCATATTCAGATTGTTTAAACAAAATTCGGAAAATACAGAAGAACTGATAAGGGTCGAATAGATATTTTATCGATTATGAAAGAAATACGAAAACTGGTATACAAGACCATTTAATATTCATGACCATTGAAATTTCTCTACTATGAACACAAAAGAGGTGAATAAAAGATCTTAATTATAAGGCTCACTGACTCAGAAAGATTATTGCCTCGTAAAATACTAGTGTACATGTGTGATCAGCGCTAAATTTCTTTTCATCCAAAATTTTTGAACACAGAAACCGAATAAAATTAAATGAATAAGAAATTTGTTTCGTGACTTCGCGTTATTACTAAGGGAGCATTTATCAAAATTCTATATCCGAAGTAATCTTGCCTAAGCTGTGCTTCTTGATAAAATAAATAAGATTGGGAAAACACCGTGGGCGCATGATATTTAGATATCAAATACTTTGGATTGAAGCATCATAATAAAGAACAGTGTCTTATGGAAAATTTTCTATCTAAACAACGATGTATAGAGCTGTGTGGGAGACTTTTCATAAGAACAAAATATTTAACAAGTTTAGTGAACTGTGAATATGAAATAGTGAAGTGACTGTATACTCTCAAAACTTGCTTTAACTGTTTTAATAGGTTTGCTTAAGTGCATAATATATATTTAGCAGTATATATAGAGGCGGAAAACATTTGGAGTTAACATTCGAATAATGTTTCCAGCTATTGCTTGTTAACTGTATAAAAATCAGCATGACAAAAATTAACCATGCCCATTCAATTTGCTGTATCTATTGCCATTTTTATTTATGAAAAATTATTAAACGTTATAACGAATTTCAGTAAATTATAAAATAATATACATAATACATAAATTTATGAAATGTCCAAAAAATAATTTATTTGAATTCAATTTTTACGAAGAAATAAAATTTAATTTCAGATATATCTGCAAATGCCTTAATTTATATATATATATATATATATATATATATATATATATATATGTAATATATCAAAATTATACAAATTTAATATATCTTTAAAAACCTCCTCTCTCCCATTTTAATTCCTTAAAATATTTTTCCCAGTTTTTGAATGTCTTAATCAAAGAAGTGTCCTCGACTTAAAATTATTTAGATACATTTCCCAAAGCTTTCTTCCTATAGATGTATATCTTCTATCTACTCAACACATTTTCCAGATGTCGCTAACAAATATCTCGACTGGGAAAAATATTAGGAATAACCATACGAATGATGTTTCATGATATTGCTTATTAACTGTATAAAAATTAGTACTACAAAACATAAGTATGCGTATTTAATTTGCTGTACATATTGTCATTTTTGTTTATGAAAATTTACTAAACTTTATAACGAAATTCAATAAATTAATAAGAATCCGTGAATCAATAATGTAAAAAGTAAGAATTAATTGTGGAAATGTTTTGTGCATGTTTGGTGCAAAAGTCTATCACAATTCTTTTAAGTACAAAATTTTCAAGACCTATTAGTTTTACCTAAATTTTAATATATATATATATATATATATATATATATATATATATATATATATATATATATATATATATATATATATATATATATATATATATATATATATATATATATATATAAAGAATATACCAGAATTATTTAAGTACACTATTTCCTTAAAAACCTCCTCTCTCAATAGGAGAGAATTCCTTAAAAAAATTTTCCCCTACCTCTAAATGTCTTAATCAAAGTAGCGTCCTCGACTTACAATTATTTCGATACATTTCCCCAAAGCATTTTGTCCTATACATGTAAAAATTCTGTCTACTCAACGCGTTTTCCACCTGTCGCTGGCAAATAGCTTGACTATTCTCCTGATCTTAGCAGTTTAATTCGCTGAGTAAGTTTCTTGTCCCTTGAGAAAGTTCTTTCTGTCTTCGCTTTTGGATGTACCTCAGTGAGAGCAGAGGGATTTTTGTGTCTTTTTCTTGTCTGTCGTTAACTAGTAATGATATCCGTTTAGCAGCTCTAAAATAAAGTTGTTATTAGATTCGTGCCGGTCTATTTCAATGGCCCAACTGCATCTTTAGTACTGTCAGCTCATTAGTTTTCTCCTTGTCCAATAGCTTTATAATTATTGGATAACATATATATAGATATAGATAATTTATATATATGTGTATATATATATACTATATATATATATATGGGTCCCGTAACTGTACCCGTCTCCTGTGGCTGAGAGAGCGCCATCTGGAATAAATAAAACAATGGTGTTAACTACAGACGAAATTTCCAGTTCTTAAGACGAATCGAAGACAGTACTTTTGAATTTAACATTAATCAAAGACGCTTTCTTTTGAACTTAGATCAAAGCTGGATATTTTCGAGTTTAAGACGAAAATAAGACTCATTTTCATTGTGTATTAATCTTTCTGTTAAGTTTTCTTTCCAGATTGATTGAAATATGCTGGTGAATTTTCCTAATTTTCAGAGGACTTCGAATGGCAGGAGGGCCGAGATGTGGGGCCTGTAACTGTACCTTTTCTACTGTGGCTCAGAAAGTGTCATCTCTCTCTCGTACGGAAGGAGGGAGAAGCGACTGCGTGTGCGACAACGTAAGACGATGCTGTGTTAAAGACAGCACTGCTTGTTATTTATTTGCTACTTTGTGTAAAATGTGCGCTTCGTCCAAGAAATAAATGCTTGTTTCGGTAAACTTTCAAGTTTGTGTTTTTCAAGGATAGTGTTTCAAACTTCAACAGTGCCATAATTATCCCTATCAGCAACTTTTGGAACTTTTTTCACGGAATCTAACTTTTTAAGTTACAAGTGGTCCATAGAAAGTTCCTAGTTGTTATATCAACCTATAAACTCCCATATGAGTCTGAATTACACACACATCATATATATATATATATATATATATATATATATATATATATATATATATATATATATATATATATATATATATATATATATATATATATATATATATATATATATATATATGTGTGTGTGTGTGTGGTGTGTGTGCGTATATATATATGTGTATATATGTGTGTATATATATGTTTATATATATGTTTATATATATATTTATATATATGTATATATATATATGTATATATATATATGTATATATATGTATATATATATATGTATATAGGTATATATATGTGTATATTTTATATATATATATATATGTATGTATTATATATATATATATATATATATATATATATATATATATATGTGTGTGTGTGTGTGTGTGTGTGCGCGTATATATATGTGTATATATGTGTATATATATGTGTGTATATATGTGTTTATATATATGTTTATATATATATATATATATATATATATATATATATATATATATATATATATATATATATATATATATATGTATATATATATATATATATATGTATATATATATATATATATATATATATATATATATATATGTATATATATATATATATATATATATATATATATATATATATATATATATATATATGTGGTATAGCCACATTCTATGTAAAAGGGAATGCCAGGAATTGCCGGCCTCCTGACCCCTTATTTTATGGAATGGGGCTTGTCCATGTCCGAGTCACCTTCAATTTTCCCGCGCTGACCATCCGTGGGTTGCCGTTTTGCTCTCCCCATCTTTCATCTTTTGTCCAGCTTGAGCGCTGCTTGGCGCCCTAAGTTTCCTAGGCTGTTGTTCCTATTCAAGCTACGTTTGGCGATCGTCTTGGGTTCCCGCTGGCGGGATTTTTCCACTGACCTCGCCATTCGCGGGGTTGAATGGACATCATTCTGGCCGAAATTAGGGGAGAGTTCACCCGCATTTTTTATGAGGAAAAACATTTCTTTTGGAGCCATTTTTTTTGCTCCTTTTTCTTTGATTTTTATGCATGTCGAGGGATGAGTAGTTTTTTTTTTTTTTTTTTACTAAATAGCATAATGAGTCTTTATTTATGACCATTAATTGAAGACCTTGTCAAAAAATACTCGTACCTCGACATGCATAAAAATCAAAGAATCCTGATCTTAGCAGTTTAATTCGCTGAGTAAGTTTCTTGTCCCTTGAGAAAGTTCTTTCTGTCTTCGCTTTTGGATGTACCTCAGTGAGAGCAGAGGGATTTTTGTGTCTTTTTCTTGTCTGTCGTTAACTAGTAATGATATCCGTTTAGCAGCTCTAAAATAAAGTTGTTATTAGATTCGTGCCGGTCTATTTCAATGGCCCAACTGCATCTTTAGTACTGTCAGCTCATTAGTTTTCTCCTTGTCCAATAGCTTTATAATTATTGGATAACATATATATAGATATAGATAATTTATATATATGTGTATATATATATACTATATATATATATATGGGTCCCGTAACTGTACCCGTCTCCTGTGGCTGAGAGAGCGCCATCTGGAATAAATAAAACAATGGTGTTAACTACAGACGAAATTTCCAGTTCTTAAGACGAATCGAAGACAGTACTTTTGAATTTAACATTAATCAAAGACGCTTTCTTTTGAACTTAGATCAAAGCTGGATATTTTCGAGTTTAAGACGAAAATAAGACTCATTTTCATTGTGTATTAATCTTTCTGTTAAGTTTTCTTTCCAGATTGATTGAAATATGCTGGTGAATTTTCCTAATTTTCAGAGGACTTCGAATGGCAGGAGGGCCGAGATGTGGGGCCTGTAACTGTACCTTTTTCTACTGTGGCTCAGAAAGTGTCATCTCTCTCTCGTACGGAAGGAGGGAGAAGCGACTGCGTGTGCGACAACGTAAGACGATGCTGTGTTAAAGACAGCACTGCTTGTTATTTATTTGCTACTTTGTGTAAAATGTGCGCTTCGTCCAAGAAATAAATGCTTGTTTCGGTAAACTTTCTCTAAACAAGAGATATGCAGCGCAAGTAATACTATTGAAAATTATAGTAGTGAATTAATTGATAGAATTAAACATTTAGAACAACAAATGGCTGAATTAAATATGCGTGCTGGTGCTAGAACAAAAATAAGGAATGCTAATTTTCGTCATCGGTCTCGATCTCGAAGTGGTCGACGTGTAAAATTCGATCCCAATGGAAAATTATGCTACTACCATTTTCGATTTGGATCCAGATGTTTCCCCGAAAAATGTAAATCTCCTTGTAGTTGGACAAAGAAAACGCAAGATAATCAGGAAAACTCAAACCTGTAGTGGACTTGGCGACAAACTCTACTACAGATTTCAAGGATTGTCGCAAATTTCGTTTATTCGTTCATGATCGAAGATCAAATTTGCACTTCCTCGTCGACAGTGGTGCCGATGTGAGCATAATTCCAGCTACCTCCAAAAACAAACAAAAGAATGAACTCAAACTGTTTGCAGCTAATGGCTCTGAAATCTCAACGTATGGTGTACAAATTTTAAGCCTGGATTTGGGATTACGTCGAGAATTTCAATTTCCATTTATAGTTGCCGAAGTAAACAAAGGTATAATAGGAGCTGACTTTCTTCATAAATATAATTTACTTATTGATATAAAAAACAAAAGATTAATTGATAGGGTAACTCAACTCAGTATCCAGGGTGACATTACCGCTATTTCAAATAGTAACAACGTCAGTACATTAAACAAAACTCTAAAAATTACAAATCTTCTTTCAAAGTATCCTGAAACTTGTAAGCCTAATTTTTTTCCTTCAAAAATAAAACATGATGTTGAACATTTTATAGAGACTACTGGCCAACCTGTTTATTCCAAAGCTCGCCAACTTGATCCTAAGCGTCTAGCCATAGCCAAAGAAGAGTTTAAATTCATGCTTGATAACAATATTATAAGAATGTCAAAATCCCAATGGTCAAGTCCTTTGCATCTAGTTACAAAAAAGGATGGTTCAATTAGACCATGTGGAGATTATCGCCGTTTAAATGCTCAGACTCTACCCGATCGCTATCCAATACCACGAATCGAGGATTTTCATCACATATTGAAGGATACAAACGTTTACTCAAAAATAGATTTGCAAAAAGCGTATTTCCAAATTCCCATAGCTGAAAAAGACAAATGTAAAACTGCTATAATTACACCTTTTGGTTTATTTGAATTTAATGTAATGAGTTTTGGTTTAAAAAATGCCCCATCAACATTTCAAAGATTTATCCACCAAGTTTTTCAAGGATTAAATTTTGTTTTTCCTTACTTAGACGATATTCTCATAGCTTCTAAATCTGAGGAAGAACATGAAAATCACCTTAATTTAGTATTAGAGAGATTAAATGAATATGGTTTAAGAATTAACATTTCTAAATCTGTTTTTGCTGTTTCCCAAGTCGAATTTTTAGGCTACTTAATTACTCCTGAAGGTTCTCGTCCATTGCCAGAGAAAGTACAAGTTATCCTAAATTATAAACGACCAGAAACAATTCGTCAATTGAGGAATTTCCTAGGACTCATTAATTTTTATCGTCGTTATTTAAAAGACGCAGCGAAGAACCAAGCACTGCTTCACGAATTTCTAAAAGGAGCAAAAAAGAATGATAAAAGTAAGATTTCATGGACAGAAGATGCTGAAAAACAGTTTGAAAAATGCAAAGCAGAGTTTGCAAACACTATCCTGTTGTCATTTCCCAATTCTGATTTACCTCTGTCTTTATTTACAGATGCATCAGATATGGCAATAGGGTCAGTATTACAACAATTTGAAAATTCAACTTGGAAGCCAATAGCATTTTACTCAAAAAAGTTAAGTTTAACTCAACAAAAATACAGCACTTATGATAGAGAATTATTAGGCATTTATCTTTCAATCAAACATTTCAAACACTATTTAGAAGGCAGAACGTTTGTTATTTATACAGATCACAAACCTCTTATATTTGCTTTCCATCAAAAACTTGACAAAGCCGCACCCCGCCAATGCCGCCAACTTCAATACATTTCTCAATTTACAACTAATATTAAATATATTAAAGGAGAAAGCAATATAATAGCCGATACTCTATCCAGAATGAATGAAGTTTCATTAATAAATTATGACAAAATAGCTGATTTGCAAGATCAAGATACAGAATTACAAAATTTGCGTACGAATTCTACATGTAATTTTAAACAATATCCATTACCTTCTGGAAAATCTTTGTGGTGCGATACTTCAACCAAAAATATTCGACCATATATTCCTCAATCTTTTCGTCAACAAATCTTCCAACATATTCATGGATTATCACATCCAGGAATAAAATCAACTGTTAAAATGATGACTTCAAAATTTATTTGGCCGAACATTAGAAAAGACGTTCAATTATGGACTCGAGCTTGTATTTCTTGCCAAAAATCTAAAATCAATAGGCATACAAAAACAAAGTTGGGTGAATACGAAATTCCATCAGAAAGATTTTCTGTAGTTCACATAGATCTGATTGGACCTCTTCCTCCCTCTAAAGGAAAAATTTATTGCTTAACTTGTATTGACAGATTTTCCAACTGGATGGAAGTAATTCCTTTAGACAATATTTCAGCTGATACAGTCGCAAGAAGTTTTTATAGCAACTGGATTGCTCGTTTTGGAACACCATCTCGACTTATTACAGATCGAGGTACACAATTTAAATGTGAGACATTACAAGTTTTATCTAAAATATGTGGAATTAAACTTCAACATACTACTGCGTACCATCCTTCCTGCAATGGTAAAGTAGAAAGATTGCACAGAACTCTTAAGGCAGCATTAAAAGCTCATAACAACCTCTCATGGGTAGACACATTACCAACAGTACTTCTAGGATTACGAACCGCTATTCAAGAAGATTCGAAATTCACAATAGCTCAAATGGTCTACGGTCAAAGCCTACGACTTCCTGGAGAATTCTTTTGCGAACCAAGTACTGACATAACATCGGAAACCTTTGCAAAAGATTTACAGAAATTTATGGAAGTAATAAGACCAAGAATAGCAAGACCCAATGTGTACAAACCAATTTTTGTTCATAAAGATCTAAAAACTTGCTCTCACATTTTTATACGCATTGATAGGGTTAAAAAGCCCATAGAACCACCTTATGAAGGACCGTTTCCTGTAATTGCTCGAAATGAAAAATATTTCACGATTGAAGTAAAAGGCAAAAATGTCAATGTGTCATTAGATCGATTAAAACCTGCTTACTTATTACCAGTCAATGAAAATAACTATTCAACACATCCAACGGAGAATGTTCAACAATTTGCAGAGACTCCTCCAGTGACATCGCAGACACAAAATTTGCAAAAAGAAGCTTCATCGCCTAAGCATTTACGGTTCAACCTTTCTCGTTCAGGTAGAGAAATAAAACCGCCTTCTCGTTATAAAGACTATATTTAGAACTATACTTGCGGAACTATATTTTGTAAATTTTAGTTTGTACAAATTGTAGTATTTAATTTACATTTATTAATGGCAAATATTTAACAAATCTGCATGTTTAAAATTATTTTCGCTGTTATAATCATTTAAAAAGTACAGTTATTTATTTTCTTTTATATTTATTTCCTGTCTAGCTTACAAATGATTAAAACATTTTAAAAGTTGCTTTAATTTAAAGTGAAAATAATTCAAACATAAACGGTTACCTGTAGCATCAAAATCGTTAAATCGTGTTTTTATTTTTTTATAAAATAATATATGGAGAATATTTAAAATATATTTTAAATATATTTCTTATCTAAAAGAATATTTCAGAAAAATAAAGCTTTTATTAAAATAATAAAACATTTGTGAAGCTTGGCATGGATGTAAGTATAAAGTAATTTGTCTAAACTCATTATTGAGATATTAATTATATTATCACCTAATAATAAAATTGCTTTCAATAATTGTTTTCTAAATTATCTGTTATTTATCTATATTTCACTATTTTCGGGGATAATATTGGATAATTTCATATGTATGACTTTTTTTCTTATATAAAGATGTTGATTTAAACATCTACAGCTATTGATTTTAGTTTTCAGATTCACATTGAAATTTCTAATTTCTATTATGTTTGACAGAAATGACACCAAGCTTAATATTGCGACTGATAATAGCATAAAAATTATCAATAATTTTGAATGACTAATAATAAATAGTATTAAATGAAAAGATGTATTTTCAAAAATCTCCGACAGGAGTATTTATGACTCTGTACAATGTAAAATATGTTACAAATAATATAATATTCAGGCAAGAAACAAAAGAACAAATGTCAGTCGTTTATCGTAATTACGGTGTTTTAGTTCTAGCAAGCTTTTAAATTTGAATGGATAATAGATAACTCTCTTCGAAAATTTCCATATTGTGGAAAACTTTATATTTAAATATATCCCTACACGCTGAGTGTTGCTATAACCAGCAATGGGTTTCTGTGATCCATTGACGATTGATGTTTAAACCTCTGTTATCACCCTTTTTGTCACTTTCTTACGTCCTCTGCCTAGGCTAATTGTTCGTTACCCTGTTTTCACAAACTTTTCAATCATTCCCTTCAAAACGTTACCAGTTATAACCTCCTCGAATGACTTTTGCCTGGTTCTACAGTCACGTAAAACTGTGGATGCGTTACACTGATTTAAAAAGAATGCTCATTCTGTTAAAGTAAGTCGTATCGTCATTTGAACTGAGACTATTGTAATCCACCACTTTTCTGGGACGCTATGCTAGCGTGGGACCTTCCCGCCTACTTTATTGGGACAAGTGTATTCGGTCGTCTCTAGAAAGCTTAACCAAATAATTTCTCCAAAGCTTAGACGGACAACACAAACTTATTTACAAGATTGATGAAAATTAAAGTAGAACAAAATAACATACTCTGAGTCTCGGAGCCTGATGTGATCAGATCAGATGGACCAGCATTCCATATAAAAATTAAAAAAGCCAAGTTGCGTTTCCAGACTCTAAACAACGAGATCTCTCCAGGCCGCAGGCTCTATCTCGACTCCACGAACTCAACTGCACTGCCAGTAGATCTTCTCTTCCTTCTTCGGGAGTTCAGCTTCTGGAAACTTGATCTGTTCCGAAAAAGAATCCTCCTTCAGATACACTGCAGCCCTGCAACACAAGCTACACATCCGATAAACCTTATCAGCTCCCTTATCTGGCCGGCTCTTATTTCCCCTAAGGGACGCCGGGTGGAAGGGATCAATGGGGTAGACTTTGCAGATTATAGTGAAGGGTGTACATCAGTGAAATAGAGGTCATGGGTCCTAATTCCTTACAAATATTTTTCAGAGTTATCTACATGTTTTTATGGCACAAAAAACTGGCACTGTTGTCGCATACGAAAGAATAAATTTGAAATTTTCTTTGCTTTGGTACCCGTATTTTTATAAATTATCTGTTTGTTGAACTTCAATAGTGCCATAAATATTCCTATCAGCAACTTTTAGAACTTTTTTTACGGAATCTTAATTTTTAAGTTATAAGTAGTCTAGAGTAAGCTCCTGGTTTTTATATCAACCTATATGAGTCTGAATTTTACACACACACACATATACACACCATATATATATATATATATATATATATATATATATATATATATATATATATATATATATATATATATATATATATATATATATATATATATATATATATATATATATATATATATATATATAATATATATATATATCATATATATATATATATATATATATATATATATATATATATATGTGTGTGTGTGTGTGTGTGTGTGTGTGTGTGTGTGTGTGTGTGTGTGTGTGTGTGTGTGTATCTGTATATCTGTGTAAATAGAAATTTATCTCATTGCAAAGAGAAAAGGGTCCATCTTCAATCGGATGCACTCGGGTAGTCAGGCCTAAAACTTCGTGAAGAAAAAACACAAAGAATGTTTTAGGATCAAAATAAACAGAGTTTATTTAAGCTACTTCTCTAACGGACTTCTGTCAGCAAAACATGTACATGTCGGTTATACAATTGAATGAGCCAAAAAAAATTAGAATTTTTAATTGCCAGTCACAATGCGGAGCCAATTAAACGTCAAACGTTTAATAAAACACTTATGCAACAGGAAGCTTGGCAAATTGAAGTCGCCAAATTAGTAGAAAAAACGAATTTATTCATCAAGGTTGCTAAAAAAGGATGCCAGAAAATTATATTAAGATAGATATAATTACATTGGATAACTTTTTAGGTTAAAAATATCATTATAATATATATATATATATATATATATATATATATATATATATATATATATATATATATATATATATATATATATATATATATATGAGTATGTGTATAATTAATATGCTCTCGGTTTTTATCTTAAGTTATCGTTTTTTCTATATTCTCAGATATTAGTTCAACTCTTTGATCCTATCATTAAACTTTTCTAATTACATATTTATTTGAGAACAGTTTTAGTCAAATAAAAACATATTTATATAAACATATTTAGAGTTAAACTTTTGCACTAAGTTTTAAAATTTTAAGTAAATTTTGTTATTCTTAACTCTAAGAAGGAATTAAATCTATAGCAGTAATACACTACGGTGACATATGACAAATTAGCATACCTTATGCTAAAAATTAGTAATTAAAACAAGTCTAAACTAAACCGAAAATATATGTAATATATTTATATTTTATGCTTGGTTTAGAAATTAACTACCGGAAAGTTAATTCGCTCTCCCATCTTTCATCATCATGTTTTGATGAAATGCCCACGACAAACTTACATTTTTACTTATAAAAGTATTTTTTTTCTTCTGTGCTTTGACACTGATCGATTTATTTTTCCTCACTACATCCATTTCTCTTGTACTTGACGTTGAATTGATTTTTTCTCGTTACGTCATTTTCTTTTGAGTTTGACGTTCGATTGATTTTTACGTTCCCCGCAATACTACCGAACATCACTGGTATCAATTTTTATGTACAAGAAAGTAAAAATCACAAAACTAAATAATTAACGAGAATATTGTCGTAATTTTCGATGGACTTTTAAATGCTATAATTAATGTTCACAGAACAGAAGTTATTTTGTACTTCACATTATTAATAGTTTATTTTATGACTTATAATTTATAGACAAAATTTTAATATTTTCATAAAAATTGTCTAATGTATTTTATTTCAATTTTATTCCATGACATTAACAAATACATTCATTCCATTTGTTCTAGAAGTAACGTCTTTTTTTTATACAAATGAAACACCTTTCTGAATGAGATTTGGCGTGGAATAAATGTCTCTCAATTCTAAAAAGTATTTGAGAAAATTCTTGTTAACAGATTAAAAAGTGAACTAGAGAACACACTCTTAAAAGAGTAGATAGGTTTTTGTATTGATGGTAGTTTAAATTAGTCATCTAATATTAATTAACAAAATTCTAACACAAATATAATTATTTGAACTATTTTATACCTATTTCTTGCCTAATTAGTCAATAGCAACACGATGCCTATTTGATGAAAATTTTGTGATACATGCTGCAGTAAGTTAATCTTGGCAGACTAATCCTGTCAAAGGCAAAAATCTGCGTATAGAAGGTAGTGACTACTAAGGTGATTTGTGAAGGAGTGACTTGATTCAGGGACTACACGAAAGGCTTATGGCAATGGAAGCCAACTAACAAGTTAATGGCCCATTAAGATGAAGTAGTAAACAGGAGTCACCTAAGGCTAAGGGGTCTGGACCTGTGGCCACCTGCAACGTCAAGAGGTTCTCATGAGGAAAGTGATATAGACTATGGGATTCATGTGGAGGAGGAACCAAAATGCTCATAGCAAATAGAAAAAGGGTTACACCCAATATTTATTGCTATGGGCAAATCTTATTGCAAGAACGATTGGGCGTAAGAAAAAAGAGGAAAGAAGAAGAGTATCTCCGAAGAAGAAGGGGAGTTGGGGGTCTGAGAGAGCGTTATCTGCTGATTCCTTGAGCAGTGTTCTCGAGAGTGACAAGTCAAAGTAATTGTGTGTGCTGGTTTTCCAGCGTGCAGGAAGTGATTACCTGCTCCGTTTCTGTCAATAACGTCCCATCCGTAAGGGAACTTACCCTGTGCAGCCCTACGACAGATGCCCGTTGCCGGCCTCTATTTTGCGTGCATCCATTCACTTGCATCCCGAGTAAGTCACTGCCTTTAAGACGATAGTCACCACCTCATAGTCAAAAAATATTTAGTATAGATTTTTAAATTAAATAAATAGTTTAATTCTGTGCCATTATACTATCCTAATTATATACATATAACTGTAAATAATGTTTACGAATAATAAGCTGTTAAGTTCGGAGAATTAAGTATTAAGCATTATTTTGGCAAGGCACACCCAGGTTAGATCTATAGGGAGCTCAATGTTATGAGTGCGAATTAAATGATGCTTACATTGCAACAGATGCAATGAGATATTACCATTATTAATCTTAAGTTGCATGAAAGGAAAGTTTAAGGTAATTTTGCTATAAATGCATATAAATTACACATTAAATATCATATTTTACTTATTGATTATAGATATAAATGGCCCCAAGCAATTTTAATTTTGAAATTTAAATAGCTTCATGGATTCCGATTTTAATGATTATACCACATATTGAATTAAAATCGCGTGTTGCTCGTAGGCTTTCATTTGTTCCTCTATCCATTTGAATTCTATTCCTAAACAAATTCAATACCCTCTATAACCTGTGTTACACGAGCCGCATGAATAAGTTTCGCGCTAATGAGCCAACGTAAAACCCATAGCTTTCTGGGAGTAATTTACGTGTGTTATACTGATTCGTTTCCATCAATAAATCAATAATGGGCCTAGCAACTCTTGTAAACCACGTACTCAAGCAGTAAATTTCCTAAGCACGCAAAGCGCGAAGATTCAAATCCTTCAAAGTATGGTCATTTATTTATTTATCAAAAGTGCGTCTTATATTAATTTTTGCTTAGCAGGCTCAGACATGCAAACACGGATAATTTATCACTGATACTAAGTTTAGGTACAACTCCTAATATATGTTCAGAAACTGAGAAAATTGTATTTTAAGTCAATGATTCTTGTTTCATTAAAATCGCTGAATTCCATGTTTACATTTGTAGATGGAATCGTAGTTTTGATTATTCCACCGAAATGTTGCTTACAGTTTCTGCAGAAATCAGCCTGATGAATTGCATTGTAATTAATTACTTGAGGAAAGTTTCATATTCATATTCTTTTTGATATTTCATTAGTTATTTTTTTTTATTTACTGATATTTAGAAGGCAGAGTATGTCGTAAATTAGACTTTTAGCAGAATATTTAAATTAAATTATTTTTAATTACAGTTTTTCCTCTCCGGAGAAACTTCTGCGAAAGAATATGGTTTCACTGAGAGTCAAGCCGAATTATGTATAAAGAAATTAATTTGTGTTTATAATATTTTACAAATATGATAGCAAACATTCATATTTTAGACACATTTTTTCTTAATAAAATTCTTAATAAAACTTATTAATGGGACTTGAAGACAGTTAGATATTGATCTCATATTTTTTTTTCTTTAAACGATATTGTTGTTCTATGAAGAAGCAGTATTGTTATTCACTGTGGATTTTCCTTATATAATTAATTCAAATTATTCCTCTCCATATACCATTTTTTAAATTTTATATTTTGACAAACTATTTTAAACGTAAATAATTCTCTTTAGTTGTTTTAGATAATTAAAGTGGTAGAATAAAGTTCCAGCTATCCAAAATTACTTATTTGTAAATACTTCCAAATATATAAAATATGGACATCTAATAAGTTATAAACTAAACGTTGCATGAAATTATTTTTGTTTATTTCTAAATCAGTCCGACTCACCTCAGGTGGCAAATCATGTGGTGAGAGATACTTGTTCTCATTAACAACTGTCAAAGGTCTCTAACCCTTTGTTGTGACATCCTCTATGGAAAGAGCCGGGGATGGCATTATTATTGCTCTTCATATTAAATACAGCACTAAAAGATAGTCTTCACTTACGGTCCTAAGGATACCGAAGCTTAAATCATTTTCTTGATATTTTTGAGAATGTCTTGATTTTGTTTATTTACTTGTACTTAAATTTTGCTTTCTTCCAAAAAGAGATATTTTAAGATAACTTTTCTGTATGAGAAACCAAACCACTTTATTTGGTGCATTTACCTGAAAATATAAATCATATGTTAATAAGATTCAGTTCCGTTATTTAAAAAAAAGCAATGCAGAAACAAGAATACCACATCCGTTACCAATATCTAATACGTATAAACTCATTGTTAAGGGATTTTTTAGGTACAGTTAAACCAACTTACATCTCCATAATATTCGCCATGTACAACAAAATCACCCACAAAAAACATTTTCTACTTGTATTTGCAAAAACTATCAACAGCCTTGTAACAAAGAGTTACTCCGCGATTAGCAACCCTCTTGAACAATGAGATCGAAGGAGGATCACTCACTCCGCTTTCGCCTCTAGGTCAGTTTATCGTTGGCGTTGTTAAACTGTAACTCTTTGTTACAAACCTGATTTGTATATGACTAGTATGTATAAATAATATAAACAAAATTTTCTAAATGTATAAAAATTTCTACAAGCTACAGGAGGACTGAGGTCAACCATTTGGATATCTCTGAATTCATTGATTGTTCTTAATTAACTCTTAAGTGCATATCAATATTTCCTACATGTACAACATATTCATATATATGTAATATACCTACCTATAAAGTACAAACGTTTATTTTTCTAAATACCCTTCAATAAGCTTGTTAATAAATTAAAAAATAAAAAAAAATTATATGTTGAATTTATTTTAATGGACCATCACAAAAGTGGGTTTAAACAATAAATATAGTAAACTTAACTACAAAATATTACTACAGTACACACGTGTATATACTAAAAAACAAACTAATAAATAATTGTACACATTGTATTTGTAACAGATTAATTTTAGTTAATGGAAATAATAAAGATTTCAGAATTCAAAGAAACAGAAAATATTTAGGCAAGGACATATTAAAAGTTTTTAGAAACTACAACTTAGATTTCAATTTTATATTTTGAACTACTTTAGATTTAAAAAATATGTATAGCAATATGTATGTGTATGTATAGCAAAATATGTTTATAAGATTCAGTTCCGTTATTTAAAAAAAAAGCAATGCAGAAACAAGAAGACCACATCCGTTACCAATGCCTTATATGTATAAACTCATTGTTAAGGGATATTTTAGATACAGTTAAACCAACTTAAATCACCATAGTATTTCCCATGCCCAACAAAATCATCCACAAAAAACATTCTCTACTTGAATTTCCAAAACTATCAACAGCCTGATTTGTATATGGCTGGTATATATAAATAATATAAGTATTATTTTCTAAATGTTATAAAAAATTTTGGTACTCTTTGGTACCAAATGGTGGTCTGCGGCCAGCCATTTGGGTACCTCTGAATTCATTGATTTTTCTAAATTCAGAAAACATGTCAATATTTCTTACATGTACAACATATTCATATATATGTAATATACCTACCTATAAAGTACAAACGTTTATTTTCTTAAATACCCTTCAATAAGCGCGTTAATAAATTAAAAAATAGAAATTTCTTATATGTTGACTTATTCTAATGGAACATCACAAAAGTATGTTTAAACAATAAATATAGTGAACTTAACTACAAAATATTTCTACAGTATACACTTGCATATACTAAAAACAAACCAATAAATAATTGTATACATTCTATTTGTTTCTAACAGATTAATTTTAGTTAATAAAATAGTAAAGATTTCAAAATTCAAACAAACCGAAAGTCTTTAGTCAAGGACACATTAAAAGTTTTTAGAAACTACAACTTACATTTCAATTTTATATTTTGAACTACTTTAGATTTTAAAAATATGTATGATAATAATCTTTACTAATATCACCCCTCAGAGCTTTCCATTAAGACCTTTAATTTATTTTAAGAGAGGAAATATGTATATGGCAAAGCAATAAAAGAGCCTTGAAACTTTTTACGTATAATCACCAGTAAACTACATTTCTCTCCCGTCTCAAAATAAATATAAACTTAAAGGCCTTAATTAATCTGGTTACTCAGTCGGATGCAATCACTTTGGACCGATAAATCCCTCGTTATTGATAACGAGTTAAATTTAAATTGCTCAGATTCTTGTAATTTACCTGCTTAATGATTCAGGAAGTAACACGAAAAAGAGTAAAACCAGGTTCTCATTAACGATGAAACTTCTAACTCTGTTTTCTACTTACTCTCTTTGAAACTTTTCCACTTCTTCATTCAAAGAAAAAGAGATTCCTTGAACTTCAAAACTTTGTAAAAACTCGTATTAATGTTTAATTTTTCAAATTACTGTTAGGCATCAGATCTTTAAAGACTAAATGTTTTAGACTTGTGGCGCAGCTGAGGCATAAATTGTACATAAATACATTTCATAGATAAAGCATGTATACGCTTTTAGCTACAAAATGTAATTACGCAGGATTTATGCAAATTTAGTTACTAGAATAAATAACTGATTGTAATAGTCTTTGACATTACTGGAAAATTATTAGTTCTGAAGAAATGTGCGTTCTTTGAAAAAAATGCAAATGTATTTTGTCTGTATATGGCTGTTTTGTAGCAAAAGGAAAATTAAAATAATTGAATTATACTTTGTAAAAATTTACAAAAATGTATAAATGATCAATTAATATCAAAGTGTATAAATTACATTACTTAAAAGGTAGGAAATAATAATAAAAATATTTATTAATTTTTCAGGAATGAAAATAAAATCATATTTAATGATCATACCTCTGCAACTCAATACGAAGTAGAAATATTTCTTCATCCTTCTAATATGGTTGAGGTTTTCGTAGTTTGATTATATTACATAAAATTAATATTCCTAAAAATTCCTTAACTAAATAAGAAATATATAGTCAGTTTGGAAATGATACTAATAATAGTACCAATATATAATTATAGTGAACCTAGGAGTGTGTGGCAATTCTTGTTCATTCCTAATAATAGTACCAATATATAATTATAGTGAACCTAGGAGTGTGTGGCAATTCTTGTTCATTCAGTAGTCACCTATACAGAATTTCACCCACATGTAGCATTACCTTATACCTTATATTTATTACAAATAGCGACTCATTTGGCAATCTGGTCTTTCTAAGAAATACTCACAGTTTTTCTATTGATGTGGCCGAAATATATAAGCATAAGGAGAAAAAGGCAGGGACACTTCCCGAGTGCATTATATTCTTCCAAGACCAGAAGTTACCTTATACAGCTCAAAGGGTAACCACTCTCTTCAAGCAGTTTCATTGGGACATCATCAACCAATCTCTCTGTAGACCGGATAATCCTAATAGTTGACTCTTATAAAGATTATTATAGAGTATTTTCAAGGGATCACCTAGGAGTGATGACTGTTTGCTTCATACGAAAATGATTTCGATATTAGTTATAATTATGTCCACTTATTTCATTTCTAGATTTCTTTAAAATTTAAGTACTTTAGAACTTTATCGCAATTGCTTTAAAAAATATTTCTTTAAAAAAACTTTTTTTAAATATTTCTAGTTTTTTAATATTGTTTGAATAGAGTTATTTCCGATAATTTTGATTCAAAAGTACCAGACTGATATCTTTTCACTAATTAGTTTTACAGTATTATTGGTTAGGGCAAAGTATTCGTAAAAGAAGATGTTGAAACGCAAAGACTATCTGTGTTTCAGATTAGCAAAAAATGAGACCAGAAAATGGTGTCTCGAATGCAAATAACATAGTTATTTGTATCCAATCTGGTTTATGCACATAACCCATAGCAATAAACCCATTACGTTATTAGCTAATCAGATTCCTACTCCCTTGATGATAACTACTCGATTGAAGACCTAAATTGATGGTATCGTGCTTTTGCATGGAAACCTCGTTGGTAAATTGCTGTGTTATGAGGCGAAAATGAATGAATATCATCAAAGATATTTCATTCACTTCGTTTCTTAAAAATATAATATTTCTCTAAGAAAAGGGGATATATTGTTTCATAAAATTAATTAATCCATCTTCTGCATGCTATAAATTATTGAAATGGAATATGTATCGGAAACTCAGGTTCACGTAATATTCCTAAAGTAACAAAACTTTACTTGAAGTTACTTTGTAATATTTTATAAAGAAAGTTTGATATAAATGTAACAAGATAAATTTTGAAAGCATATCTTAATGCTAAAATTAAAATCTAATGTAAAAACTTATAGCTTCATATTTAATTACTATCATATAGCCCGTCTGGGACGGGATTATTAAATTTTTAATTTTGTAGAATTGTAAAGTGCCCTATGAGGCAAATAAAAAAAGGTTTGTTTTTCGGCTGAAAATTATCTGGTACATTCTCAATAATTTGTTTATTTTCATACTCCTTTAAAGTCTCCTAATACTGTGAATGCAGTTTAGAATCAAATTGAATTCATTTAGTCAAACCGTGTGGTTATGTTAAAAAACTAAAACACTAAGGAATAAACTTCTTAATTTTCAACGATATATAACTTAAAGCTGATATTTATTAGTCTGTGAAATAGACTCTTAGACTTCTATGAAAAGAATTTTCTGTTAATACCGGCTATAAAGTTTTCATTGCAACATAAAATAATCGACGATTAATTTGTAAAATTATCTCATGTGTAGCTAATCTACTATTTAAGCCAAATATAAAAGAAAATTATTTACGTAATATCTAAGTTCAGCGATAAAACGAATGAAAATAATGCAGACGTATTTAAATAATTTAAAATATGAAATGATTAAATGAGATGGTTAAAGAAATGACGTTATAATGCTAGAAAAACTGTCATTTTTGCCTATTTATTATGTGATAAACTTAATCGCCGGCTCTTAACCTAGGAAAATAGGGCTTGAAATAATGGCATTAAACTCTCGAAAATGGGGGAAGGGGTGGATTTCGAACCTTTTAAAGACTTGCTTTGAATTTTGATAACCCTAACTCGTCAAGAATCCAATATGGATGCCCATCCATTCCAGGTTCAACCGCTTCATAAATTTTAGGACAGGCAACTCAGTCTATTATTATATAGGGGATTGGTACATTGTAACACTTTTGTTTGTGCTTTCTTTAGCTTAACAAAGAGTTACACCGATGAATTCCCTCTATGTTATCAGTGTGCCACCGACGGATAGATTAAATGTTTACAGCGTCCTATCTTGTTCCGACCAACCTGAACTGGTCGGGTCCCCCCCTTTCCACCTGAGTGAGGGAGCGAGATTGTAGGACTGTTTCTTCACTCAGTGCAATTACCAACAGATCATGTCCCAGAAAAAACATAAAGAAGGAATCACGTAAGCAGATGCTGAATGCATTATTTTTTAGTGTTTCCTGCCCCTTTGACACTAATTATTATTAAAAATACTTTGTTCAATGAACCTTGACCATGGATATAAATACTTTTTCCATAGATTAATAATGGATCCCTGTAGCACCACTTTTACCTATGGTGAAACTTGCTTTACTTCTGTCTGGTTTGCATTTAGAGAGTGCTTTAATTGAATTTTAACACATGAAAGATAGAAACATTCTCTAGGATAATGAATGCCAAAATTTGTTATAAAAAAACGAGAAAAATATTTCAATCTTAAATTATTTTTGAAAAGCTTCTAACATAGTCTTTTTCATAAAAATAATGCCATTTTATCTTTGGAAAATATCTTTGGAAAAAGTTATTCGATTGGAAATGGTTATGCATTATTCTGGAGTGAATTATCCGCTTTGTAAATTTTGTTTAAAGAAATCTTTAAATAGTAACTACCCAAATGTAAAACCCTTTTACTCATAGATTGATATGGAGCTGCAGTAACCGAATGTGACCGCTACCTGTATACGCTACAATTATGCTTTCAGGTATAAAAACCGGCATTTTCGTAAGTTTAGTTTTTAGGATAATTACAAATATTAAGATTTCTGGCATTTCTTATATAAAAACTGCATATATCTCGAAACATTAAATTAGTTTATCTAATATCTTTCCTGTAATCCCTTACAATTAAATAACATGTTAAAACTTATTTTTCATTTTTAAATATTAAAAAATACTAATACTTTATATTTCATATACAAAAACATTAACTACATATATTATTTTCAAAACAGGAGTTTTTAAATAACAATAAAAAAGGATAACTTATTTCAATTTACAAAAAGCGTGATAATATATTTTTCTGCTTTCTATTATCAATAATTTATGTCACATATAAATGGAAAAATATAAATCGCTAAGAAATATGAAATTGAATAGATATCTTTAACATCCTTTCAAAAATGTGGACATCCCATTCTCACTTTACTTACTGCCGTTATCAATTCCTCACAGCAAATGTTTGTTTTCTCCCGAATTTATTAAATAAGTAATGAAGTCAAACATATCCATTACATTTTGTTTCAGTACCTAATTTTTTCAACTAAACAAATCTTTATTTATAAATATACCACATAATTAATTGATGTCATTGTATTACGTGCAATTGTTTGGCTCTGAGAGAGATATTCTCATCAAGCGGCAAATAATAAACTGGTTTCCGCAGTAGCATCTTGTGATATGAGGATCATGTCGGATTTTTTCACCCTCTCCTTTGCAGCAGGGATAAATTTGCAGAAGCCGCACTGTACCTAATTAATTACATCGACAACTGTCACAAGCCGTTTCATTCTTGCCGCTTCCTCTATCACGTTAGCCTCCCGTACATAAACCTAATTCAATAAACACGTAAACTTTCATGCTTGAGGGAGTAGAGAGTTTAAGGACAAAAAGTTTCCATTCATCATGAAAATGAAAAATTCAGACTTACCCGACCAAAGGAATAGTTGTTACTGAGAATGACGGAAGTTATTACAGAAGTTAGTAAATATTAACATTCGTGTTGCTGAAACAGCATTTTTTTTTAAATTTCTTGATGTATTGTGTGCGTTAAAAGGTCAAGATAATAAAAATAAAATGTTTTGTTACTGCATATACTTAGCAATAAATATCTTTCAAATCAAGCTCAAACTCTGGTAAATAATGAAGTTATCAATAAACCACACGTGTATTGTCACATCATATTTATAATTTTGCAATTATTAATTAGTGTGAAACTATTTTGAGATTTCATTAATCGCATTTAAAATTTGTACTTAATATCCCCTATATAATAATACCCAAAGTTATCTGTACGTCTGTCCTCGATTGCATGAAGCGGTTGGACCTGAAATTACATAGAGGCATCCATAGTTAGCAAAATTCAAAGAGAGTAATATTTATCTTCTCCTAAACTATCGATCCGATTCTAAAATAAATTGGTATAAATATGCTTCATATCACAGCGAAAAATACTGCCTTCTTTAAAACATTCGAAATCCACCCTTCCCCTCTTTTCTAGTTTTTAATGTCATTATTTCAACTCCTATTTTCCCCGGTTAAGAGCAGGCGATTAAATTTATCAATTTATCACACAGCAAATAGGTAAAAATAACATTTTTCTAGCATTATGACGTCATTCCTTTAGCCATCTCATTGAATCATTTCTTATTTTAAACTATTTAAATATCCCTTATTTTTATATGTTTTATCACTGAACTTAGATATTACGTAAATAATTTCCTTTTATATTTGGCCTAATAGATTAGATACATATATGATAATTTTAAATTGAATCTTCGATTATTTTTTGTTGCAAGACAATTCTCAGCCAAAAAACAAACCATTTTTTACCTGCCTCATAAGGTACTTTACAATTTTGGAAAACTAAAAATTTTACTGATCCCGTCACATGACGGGCTGTATACTAGCGAATTAATAACCAGGAACTTATTTTCATATTTAAGGGTACTACTTATTCAGTTTATAATACTAATTTCATTCTTATAGTACTAGCATATATCCCGTCATATGACGGGATCAGTGAAATGTTTAATTTTCCAGAATTGTAAAGGTACTCTATGAGGCAGGTAAAAAAAAATGGTTTGTTTTTTGGCTAAGAATTATCGTTCTACAAAAATAATCGATTAAAATTATTACTTATGTACCGAATCTATTATTTAAGCCAAATATAAAAGAAAATTATTTAATTATTTTATCATATATAAATTCAGTGATAAAACGTATGGAAATCATGCAGAAGATATTTAAATAATCTAAAATAAATGATTAAATGAGATAGTTAAAGGAATGACGTCATAATGCTAGAAAAAATTGTTATTTTTACCTATTTATTATGTGATAAATTGATAAAATTTAATACTGCTCCTAAAATAGGGCTTGATGTAATGGCATTAAATGCTCGAAAAGAGAGACGAGGCGAATTTCGAACGTTTTAAATATCACAGTATTTTTCGCTGTTATACGACGCTTATTCATACCAATTTATTTTAGAATTGGATCTATAGTTTAGGAAAAGATAAACTTTACTCGCTTTGAATTTTGCTAACCCTAACTCATCAAAAATCCAATATGGATGCTCTATACATACCACGTCCAACCGCTTCATAAATTCGAGGACAGATAGACAGATAACTTAGGCTATTATTACATTACGAGAAGAAAGTTTAAGTCATAAAAAGTTGAAAAAATAATAAACATTTATTTTAAAAATAATAAAACCATTTTGAAAATAATAACACAACTTTAGGAATAAGAATTTAAAAGAAAAATCAGAAAATATTAAATTAATAAGACATTTAGAAAAATTTGGCTTAGTTGGGGACAGAACCGTCAACCCACGAAGTACGCTGATAAAATGGGCAGACCCTCTACCGAACGTGCTAGGCCTACACCCGATAAAAGAACAAATTAGAGTATAGGAGGGTCGAGTAAACACAGTCCAGTTTAAATATTACGCTTCTCCTTCGCTGCTCCCTCTTATACTAAACTAAATTCATATCAAGAATAAATTAATATAAAATAAGAGGGAGAATAAAACTTGAAATAATAGCATTAAACGCTCGAAAAGGGGGGATGGGGGGATTTCGAACTGGCTTTGAATTTGCTAGCCCTAACTTATACAAAATCCAATATGGATGCCTGTATCCATTCCAGGTACAACCGCCTCATAAATTCGCTCACAGACAACTTAGGCTATTATTATATAGGGGATTGTTACGAACTTCAAAGCTGGGTTCGGGGATTGAATGGACTTTAACCCACTAAGCGTTAAGCACTTAAATATCTACTAATGTCTTCACATGGTTGTGCACGTTTCATGAGGTTAGATTTAGATCCAAAACTTTTATTGCAAGCGCAACTTTTATAACCATTTAGTTAAAAGTATTTTGATATGGATAAAAATCTCCTTATAAAGCTTAAGCACCGGTTGAAATGACATCAATGGCTGGGCAGAAAATTACGGGCCGGACGTTTAAAGGGTTAAAGACTACAGCACGAAAACAACCATTTATTATCATTCAGTTACAAAATACAACACACCGTGCGTACTCTGTAAACCGACAGATAAACTTAACGACTCGACTCTGCTTGGGACTGAGCCTGCCTTATATAGATCCGAAGAAACTGCTGACATATTCCAGAAACCGGAAGCGGAAGTTGTCACGTGACGCCACACCTGGCGACATTTCGCGACACTTGGCGATATTTGACGATGAACTTGGTGACAAAAATAGGTTGCCAAAACTGTCGCCAAAGAGCCGGTATTGGCGAGATACCCATAGAGTCCCATACTAAATTTACGGTTCACTAACAAATTCGTAACAGTATATTTTATTGTTGCTACTGAAAATGGCAGAGATTATTAGATGACAACGAAGTTGAAAAACTAACATTTGCATAATGCAGAGAAAGCACTTTAAATTCACTTACTGAACTGACAACGTTAAAAGTCAAGATAGAACAAGAATCTTATTTTTTTCAGTGTGTTTAAATATTATTAGCTCTCTAGCTAATCAACTTGCAAGGATAGCTATCCGGTAGAATCCCAGTTCCGGGGGCCGTCCGCCATGTTTTAGGCTATATTTTATTACAAGGGATCGCCAAATTGTCGCCAAGTGATGTTTAGAATTTGTACTTCGTTTTGTATTAAGTTTATACCCGATTCTAAAGCATATTTTGAACAAAACAAAGTTTGAAATTTTGCTAAGGTGAATACAAATTTAAATTTGAGTGTTTAATGTATTTAAACGCGTTTTTGTACTCTTTACTGAATTAAACAATGCAGAACTTCTGTAATAGGTACAAATTAAGCAAAATATAAGCATACCAATTATATTGAGGATGTTATACTGATAAAATACTTTGTTATATTTCTAAAATTTTGTTGCTATTTAGTGAAATTATTTTTAAACTATCGAATATTTATAAAGTAGTAAAGTACGTTACAAATTGCTTTTAGAAATTTAGCTTAAAACACGAAAGAAAAGAACGGAGTAATTGTTTTAAAGAAATTATAATTTAAAATTCTAAAAAAATGAGGCATCGATTAACACCCCACCTTTTTTCGGGAGGGTGGCGGAAGAGTCTGAAAAGAAGAGCAAGGTGTACCAGAAAACTGGATTGTAGAATTTGGCGATATCTCACACGCTTGGCGTGCCCACTAAACTGGATTCGGTTGGCCCCCTGAACTGGAATTTAGCCTAGCTATCCTTTAGCAAAGGTGGCTATTTATATACAGTATTAAATATAGGTAAATTAAGTTATCGATACACAATACGGCCAGAGCACTTTCTATTAATTAAAAGATCTGTAAGAAATATTCCATCCACGTATGATTTAAATTTATCAACTGTAAGACGTTTGTAAGACGTGTGGCGCTATCTGAATTCAGCACAGCTTTACTATAGGGCTCCAATGGAGATTTTTAACCTTTGCTGTATATTCACATTTATTTCTAGAAATTATAAATGATGCAATGAAGACACAATTCAAAATTTCCATATAAATTTATATATAATTGTAATAAAAATTTATCTGTAAATATAACTGTATCTTTAATATAAATGTATCTATAGATTTATCTATATTTAAATCTATGAAATTCAGGTTCTACAAATTCAATAACAATAATTTTTTTAATTACCTAGGAAGGAATTGCTGACTTTTAGTCATTAATTAGTTTTAGTTTACCAAAAATCATACACACCCTTCATTTGCATAGCATCCACACCACTTGCCTCTGAGGCCAATGCAGGTAGCAAGACTTGTTATAGCTTGCCTTGGGCTATAGGATTGGCACTAATGTGTAATAAGCGTCATCAGTTATACCTCGAGTATCCTTTACAGTCTTTCGTCTCAGCTAACGGTCTACAATTCTGCAATTATAAATTTCTGCAAAATTACACTTTACATTTTAAGCATATTATTAAACGTTAATTTATTTCAATTTAATTATTATTCTTTTTCAAATCTGGCAGAATTAGATATTAACTTTATTACCTAAATCCGTTTGTTAAGACCCATTTCAAATTGTTTAATACGTGCTTTGAGTGTCGAAGTAAATTATTGCTTCCTATTAGATTTAATCTTCTGCTTATTATTGTAACGTCTGTTCCCTGTAGATTTAAAATAAACTATTCATCATTGAATATAAACTTCTCGTTATTGAATTAATATTGTACAAATTTATTAAAGAATTGGATATCGTAATTGACATAAAATGCCATTTTAAAATAAAATCCTTTCAAATGAAGTGTTCAAAAATTGTATATAAAATTAATAGGAGAACAAAGAAATCATGTGGTGCACTCATCACATATTGTTTTACTGTGACGATTTTCAGTAAATACAAAATCAGAATATCAAACTATTTTTTGAATTACTCAAACGAAAATATCATACTCAAAGTGTACACCATTATTCTCACTTCCTCGAAAACTATGCAGACTGAAGCAAAAAGTATTACCTTAAAACATTAAAATATACATTTTTTGTACATTTCTTATCGTTTTATGATTCTTTCGTCAATCTGTCGCTGCATAGAAAAGAGGTGTTTTAATTAAAAATACATTAAAATATACATATTTTGTACTTTTCTTATCATTTGAAGATCCTTTCGTCATTCTGTCGCCTGCGTAGAAAAGAATCATTCTTATCAGAATTTCTTGGAAAATACTTAAGTGAGAATGTCTCGGAATTGTATGAAAAATTTCATTCTATAAACCACATTATAAAAATTAAATATAGTTTTTCTGAAAAAGGATTCATCCTAACAAAATCAGTATGTAAAATCACAATATCAACCTATGTTTTGCCTTACTCAAAAGAAAATACCATACTCAAAGTGTACACCATCATTCTAACTTCCTCGAAATCTACGCAGATTGATGCAAAAAGTATTACCTCAAAACATTAAAATATACATTTTACGTAAGTTTCTTATCATTTGAAGATTCTTTCGTCATTCTGCTGCCTGCATAGAAAAGAAGCGCTTTTATCATAATTTCCTGCACAATACTTAAGTGCGAAAGTCTCGGAATTGTGTGAATAATTTCATTCTATAAACCACATTATTGTTGTGTTTTGTATAATGTGGTTTATAGAAATAAACCACATTATAAAAAATAAAATACAGTTTTTTTTGAAAATGAAATCCTCTTAACAAAATCAGGATGTAAAATCAGAATATCATTCTATGTTTTGCCTTACTCAAAAGAAAAACATCATACTCAAAAGTGTACATCATCATTTTCACTTCCTCGAAAAGTATGCAAGCTGGAGCTAACCGAAATATTACCTGAAAATAATAAAATATACATTTTTTGTACTTTTCTTATCATTTGAAGATTCTATCGTCATTATGCCACCTACTTAGAAAGAAAGTGTTTTTAACAGAATTTATTGGAAAATACTTAATAAGTGCAAAATTTTTGGAATTGCATGAATAATTATATTCTATAAACCACATTATAATAAATAAAATATAGTATTTATGATAATGAATTCATTCTAACAAAATCAGAAGGTAAATTCAGAATATCAACCTATATTCTGCCTTTCTCAAAAGAAAATATTATATTCAAAGTGTACACCAGCATTCCTACTTCCTCGAAAAGTACGCAAGTTGAAGGAAAAAGAAGTATTACCTGAAAACATTAAAATGTACCTTTTTTGTACGTTTCTTATCATTTGAAAATTCTTTCGTCATTCTGTCGCCTGCATAGAAAATAGGTGTTTTTTATCAGAATTTCCTGGAAAGTACTTAAGTGCGAAAATCTCGAAATTGTATCAATAATTTCATCCGATAAACCACATTATAAAAAATAAAATACAGTTTTTTTTGAAAATGAAATCCTCTTAACAAAATCAGGATGTAAAATCAGAATATCATTCTATGTTTTGAATTACTGAAAAAAAATATCATACTCAAAGTGTACACGCTCATTCTCACTTCCTCTAAAAGTACGCAAGCTAGAGCAAAAAAGAAGTATTTCCTGAAAACATTAAAATATACATTTTTTGTACTTTTCTTATCATTTGAAGATTCTTTCGCCATCCTGTTGCCTGTATTGAAAAGAGATGTTTTTATAAGAATTTCCTTGAAAATACTTAAGTGCGAAAGTCTCAGAATTGTATGAATAATTTCATTATATAAACCACATTATAAAAATAAAATATAGTTTTTCTGAAAATTAATTCATCCTAACAAAATCAGAAATTAAATTCAGAATATCAATCTATATTTTGACTTGCTCTAAAGAAAATATCATAATCAAAGTGTACACCATCATTCTCACTTCCTCGAAAAGTATGCAAGCTAGAGCAAAAAGAAGTATTACCTGAAAACATTAAAATAAACCTTTTTTTGTACGTTTCTTATCATTTGAAGATTCTTTCGACATTCTGTCACCTGCATAGAAAATAGGTGTTTTAATTTAAAATACATTAGAGGTGTTTTAATCAAAAATACACATTTTGTACTTTTCAAATCATTTAAAGATTCTTTCTTCATTATTTCACCTGTATAGAAAAGAGGCGTTTTTAAAAGAATTTCCTGGAAAATACTTGAGTGCAAAATTCTCGGAATAGTATGAATAATTTCATTCTATAAACCACATTATAAAAATAAAATATAGTTTTTCTGAAAATGTATTCATCTTAAAAAGTCAGAATGTAAAATCAGAATACCAATCTATGTTTTGCCTTACTCAAAAGAAAATATCATACTCAAAGTGTACACCATCATTCTCACTTCCTCGAAAAGTACGCAAGCTGTATAAAAAAGAAGTATTACCTGAAAACATTAAAATATACATTTTTTTATACGTTTCGAATCATTTGCAGATTCTTTCGTTATCCTGCATAGAAAAGAGGTGTTTTTATCAGAATTTCCTGGAAAATACTAAGTGCGAAAGTATCGGAATTGTATGAATAATATCATTCTATAAATCACATTATAAAATTAAATTATATTTTCTGAAAATGAAATCATCTAAATAAAATCAGTATGTAAAATCACAATATCAGTCTATATTTTGCCTTAATCAAAATAAAATATCATACTCACAGTGTACACCATCATTCTCACTTCCTCAAAAAGTATACAAGCTGGCGCAAAAAGAAGTATTATCTAAAAACATTAAAATATACATATTTTGTACATTTCTTATCATTTAAAAATTCTTTCGTCATTCTCTAGCCTGCATAGAAAAGAGGTGTTTGTATCAGAATTTCCTGTAAAATACTTATTAAGTGTGAAATTTTCGGAATCGTGTGTATAATTTCATTCCATAAACCACATTATAAAAATAAAATATAGTTTTTCTGAAAAGGAATTCATCTTAACAAAATCAGAATATCAATCTATGTTTTGCCTTACTCAAAAGAAAATATCATACTCAAAGTGTACACCATCATTCTCACTTCCTCAAGAAGTACACAAGCTGGCGCAAAAAGAAGTATTACCTGAAAACATTAAAATATACCTTTTTTGTACGTTTCTTATCATTTAAAGATCCTTTCGGGATTCTGTCGCCTTCATAGAAAAGAAGCGCTTTTATCATAATTTCCTGCACAATACTTAAGTGCGAAAGTCTCGGAATTGTATGAATAATTTCATTCCATAAACCACATTATAAAAATAAAATATAGTTTTTCTTAAAATTAATTCATCTTAACAAAATCAGAATTTAAATTCAGAATATCAAGATGAATTTTGCCGTACTCAAAAGAAAATATCATACTCAAAGTGTACACCATCATTCTCACTTCCTCGAAAAGTTCGCAAGCTGGAGCAAAAAGAAGTATTACCTGAAAACATTAAAATATACATTTTTTTGTACTTTTCTTATGATTTGAAGATTCTTCAGTCATTCTGTCGCCTGCATAGAAAAGAGGTGTTTTAATTTAAAATACATCAGAGGTGTTTTAATTAAAAATACATATTTTGTACATTTCTAATCATTTAAAGATTCTTTCGTCATTCTGTCGCCTGCTTAGAAAACAGGTGTTTTTAAAAGAATTTCCTGGAAAATACTTTAGTTCGAAATTTTCGGAATAGTATGAATAATTTCATTCTTAACCACATTATAAAAATAAAATATAGTTTTTCTGAAAATGTATTCATCTTAACAAATCAGAATGTATAATCAGAATATCAATCTATGTTTTGCCTTATTCAAAAGAAAATATACTCAAAGTGTACACCATTATTCTCACTTTCTCGAAAAGTACGCAAGCTAGAGGAAAATGAAGTATGACCTGAAAACATTAAAATATATCTTTTTTTGTACGTTTCTTATCATTTAAAGATTCTTTCGTCATTCTGTCGCCTGCTTAGAAAAGAGGCGTTTTTATCAGAATTTCCTGTAAAATACTTATTAAGTGTGAAATTTTCGGAATCGTGTGTATAATTTCATTCTATAAACCACATTATAAAAATAAAATATAGTTTTTCTGAAAAGGAATTCATCTTAACAAAATCAGAATGTAAAATCAGAATACCAATCTATGTTTTGCCTTACTCAAAAGAAAATATCATACTCAAAGTGTACACCATCATTCTCACTTCCTCAAGAAGTACACAAGCTGGCGCAAAAAGAAGTATTACCTGAGAACATTAAAATATACCTATTTTGTACGTTTCTTATCATTTAAAGATCCTTTCGTCATCCTCCATAAAAAAGAGGTGTTTTTTATCAGAATTTCATGGAAAATACTAAGTGCGTAAATCTCGAAATTGTATGAATAATATCATTCCATAAACAACATTATAAAAATAAATTAAATTTTCTGAAAATGAATTCCTATTAATAAAAGTCAGAATGTATAATCAGAATATCAATCTATGTTTTGCCTTACTCAAAAGAAAATATCATTCTCAAAGAGTACACCATCGTTCTCACTTTCTCGAAAAGTATGCAAGCTAGAGGAAAATGAAGTATCACCTGAAAACATTAAAATATACATTTTTTTTTGTACGTTTCTTATCATTTAAAGATTCTTTCGTCATTCTGTCGCCTGCATAGAAAATAGGTGTTTTTTATCAGAATTTCATGGAAAATACTTAATAAGTATGAAATTCTCGAAATCGTATGAATAATTTCATTCTATAAACCACATTATAAAAAATAAAATATAGTTTTTCTGAAAATGAACTCATCTTAACAAATTCAGAATATAAAATAAGAATATCAATCTATGTTTTGCCTTACTTAAAAGAAAATATCATGCTCAAAGTGTACACCATCATTCTCACTTCCTCGAGAAGTACGCAGACTGAAGCAAAAATTATTACCTGAAAACATTAAAATATACATATTTTGTGCATTTCTTATCATTTCACGATTCTTTCGACATTCTGTCGCCTGCACAGTAAAGAGGTGTTTTTATCAGACTTTCCTGGAAAATACTTAAATGCGAAAGTCTTGGAATTGTATGAATAATTTTGTTCTATAAACAACATTATAAAAATAAAATATAATTTTTCTGAAAAGGAATTCATCTTAACAAAATCAGAATGTAAAATCAAATATCAATCTATGTTTTGCCTTACTCAAAAGAAAATATCATACTCAAAAGTGTACATCATTATTCTCACTTCCTCGAAATGTACGCAAGCTGGAGCAAAAAGGAGTATTACATGAAAACATTAAAATATGCATTTTTGTACTTTTCTTATCATTTGAAGATTCTCCCGTCTTTATGCCGCCTGCATAGAAAAGAGGTGTTTTTATCAGAATTTCCTGGAAAATACTAAGTGCGAAAGTATCGGAATTGTATGAATAATTTCATTCTATAAACCACATTATAAAAAATAAAATATAGTTTTTCTGAAAATGAACTCATCTTAACAAATTCAGAATATAAAATAAGAATATCAATCTATGTTTTGCCTTACTTAAAAGAAAATATCATGCTCAAAGTGTACACCATCATTCTCACTTCCTCGAGAAGTACACAAGATGGAACAAAAAGAAGTATTACCTGAAAAAATTAAAATGTACCTTTTTTGTACGTTTCTTATCATTTGCAGATTATTTCGTCATCCTCCATAAAAAAGAGGTGTTTTTTATCAGAATTTCGTGGAAAATACTAAGTGCGAAAGTATCGGAATTGTATGAATAATATCATTCTATAAATCACATTATAAAAAAATATAGTTTTTTCTGAAAATTAATTCATCTTAATAAAATTAGAATGTAAAATCAAAATATCAATCTATGTTTTACCTTACTCAAAATAAAATATCACACTCAAAGTGTACACTATCATTCTCACTTCCTCGAAAAGTACGTAGACTAAAGCAAAAAGTATTATCTAAAAACACTAAAATATACATATTTTGTACGTTTTTTTTCATTTGAAGATTCTTTCGTCATCCTGTCGCCTGCATAGAAAAGAGGTGTTTTTATCAGAATTTTCTGGAAAATACGTAATAAGAGTTAAATTATAGGAATTCTATGAATAATTTTATTCTATAAACCACATTATAAAAAATAAAATATAGTTTTTTTGAAAGTGAATTCCTCTTAACAAAATCAGGATGTAAAATCAGAATATCATTCTATGTTTGGCCTTTCTCAAAAGAAAATATTATATTCAAAGTGTACACCAGCATTCCTACTTCCTCGAAAAGTACGCAAGTTGAAGGAAAAAGAAGTATTACCTGAAAACATTAAAATGTACCTTTTTTGTACGTTTCTTATCATTTGAAAATTCTTTCGTCATTCTGTCGCCTGCATAGAAAATAGGTGTTTTTTATCAGAATTTCATGGAAAATACTTAATAAGTGCGAAACTCTTGGAATTGTATAAATAATTTTATTCTATAAACCACATTATAAAAAATAAAATATAGTTTTTTTGAAAGTGAATTCATATTAACAAAATTGCTGCTGAAGTAATGGCATTATGAAATGAATTCAAAAACGAAAGCAAGCATACAAAATTAAATTTTACCTATTCTTCTAATATTATTTTTATAATGAAAAGAACTTTTAGAGACGGTGAAAGGAATTTCTCAACTCATCTGCTACGAAATTTTACCTGCTTCGCTAATGACAGATTGTAATATACCTTTGTTTGACATATAGTTTTAAGAAATGAAAAGTCGTTCATCAAATTCAAGTCTTGTACGTGACAGAAATTTTGTAGATTTGATCTGAAATCAAATTACTTGTCCATATAATGATACATTGGGATTATATGTCTCTAGCGTCTGCTTACAAAACCAATTTCTTTTATTAAAAAAACCAAGTGTATGGTATAAAATTGCTTTATTATTTCCTTACAAGTCATTGAAACTCATTAAAATGTTTAAATAAAACTATATTTTATTCCAATTTTTTTTTTAATTTTATGTATGGATTTGGTATTCCTTAATACATTGTGTGCGGGTACATTTCGTAGCCGAATTGTACCGGGAGCAGGCGTTTTGCACTTAAATTTAGTTATTTATTTAAATCTCAATAGATCGAAAATTATTTAATTTTTTAACCAACTTTTCTTATTTTATATTGAAATATATAAACAAATATATAAATAGAAATATATAAATAACAACCATAAGACTTTTGTAGACAAACAATATATTTTTAGTGGATAAATTTATAATAGTATCGTAAATATGAAAAATCAAATATAAATAGTAGTATATAGTTTATTTTTTTCGAATTATTTTATATATAAACATTTGTACATTATAAAAAAATTAAAAGAGCAATCCTAAAACTAATAATGTAAAAACTTGTGTGCGGTTATATTTTTCAGCTAATTTGTACCGGGAGTGGGCGTTTTGTGTTTAAATTTAGTTACTCAGTTAAATCTCGATAGATCGAAAATTATTAAATTTTTTAACCAACTTTTCGTATTTTATATTGAAATATATAAAAAAATATATAAATAGACAAATAAACAAGTATATATATATATATATATATATATATATGTATATATATATATATGTATATATATATATATATATATATATATATATATATATAAATACAAATATATATAATATATAATATCATTTCAGCAAGAATAAATAAAAAAATAATTCTAATCTAAATTGATTTTTTTAATCAACCTTTCTGTTTTGTGGTTCCGCATCGACTGATGTAAAAACTAGTTTTTATTTGTCTAAAATTTTTCAGAATCTATGTAGTGGACAAAAAAATTCGGCTTCGTTTTCCTGTATATACCATTATTTTTTTATCCACAAACAAACCATGTTGTTACCCAAACCCGTACTAGTACGTTACTCGCTTTCAAGTATCAATTGTCAGACAACTTACTAGTACGTGTCCCGCAATGTGTTAAGATTAATTATGAAAACAAAGTGTACACCCATTTCTAAAATCACTTAATAATTTAGGCAAGAGCAGTTAATTTCATGTATCTCTCAAATCAGTTATCTAGATTATTTGAGAGTGATAGAATGATATTTTACTGCTTTTTCTTAAAACTTGCACTACAGTAAACAAATGATTTTAATACGGAAATGTTTTATATAGTAATTTTGTTGTTGTTGCACATGCCACTTGGTCTAATCAAGCACGATTGAGTCTGAGGCTACTCGTATTAAGGCAAGGGGGTGGGGTGCACCTTTAATTAGCATCGCTAGGGTGAAAGTACGACTTAAGCTCAAGTTGGTCCTTGTAATTTTGAAGCAGGAACCAAGCAGAAGACCCATAGGCTTGGCCTGTCACCCCCAGAGGTATTGATTGAGAACTTGGAGGACATTGTGACCACGAACATATTTTACGTGCCCCAGTCTCTTTAATGAACACAGTGTATCTTAGGCCGGCTCGAGCACCGAACCCGCAACCCTCCAGTTAAGACAGTGTTGCCTTTGCCGACTGAGCTACCGCGGCTCTTTATATAGGATTAATTTCTCTTAAACCTTATTTTAACCCATTACTCTCCAGTGTCTTCATATGATGATGCTGTAAACAAAGACATTGCCAAACCTAGAACATATTGTATGAAATGCTATGCAACGTTGTGTATCCAATGTTTTCCTCTATTTCATACGAAAATTCAACCTTAAAATGTAAAATAGAATCTTTTCTTGTATGTATAAAAATAAATTTTAATTTTTAACGTTACTTTGCCTATTACTTGATTTATATATTAAAACTGTATAATTTTGTAAAAAAAAGATCATTTTTAAAATGCTTAAAATGTTACATACAAACGCCCAGCGTCATCAAATGAGGACAGCTTAAAAAACATGGTTGCAGTTAAAAAATTTCAAAATGCTTTTAAAATACTCTTAATTTATGTATTTCTACCCATATCTATCAATTTCAAGGAAAAATTCCAAAATTTGTTAATTTGGGCGTTAAAGAGTTAGTATATATAATAATGATTTCTTAGTACTACCCTTTTTAGCAAACATTTATATACATTTATATACTAATGACTTTATAATCCTGTGAAATAATGTACCTCTAATTTGTCACAGCTAAAATGAATTGTAAAATTAATTTTTTGCCTTTCTTAAAAAAAATGTGAAAGTGAATTTTAATGACGTGAGGAACATTGTTTTATAGAGATGAAATATTTTTTCTCCTAAACAAGAGAGTTAAACTAAAGCTTTATAAAACCCCTTTTTTCAGTCTAACCCACCAATTTTTTTCATCCAAAAAGCAGAATTTGTTTGGGGTTTTCGTCGAAAATCAGGTGTTTATAGGGTTTTGTATTTAAAAGTCAGGGTATT
>CM063501.1:148998182-149010682 GCA_032207245.1 Pardosa pseudoannulata
CCCTTTATTGTGAAATCATGATCATTTAAATCTTTTTAATAATTTTTGTTAAAAATTATTTATATAAAAAACTATTTACAATAATGAAATCTTTCAACATATACCCCATGTTATACTATATTATTCAGTCTGTAACACATCGAAGGGCATAACGTTTTAAAGAAACACTACCAGATTTATGACAATTAATTCGATAAAGTTTGTAAGAAAGGAAGATCAAAACAACTTGTTACAATCGGCATATTATGAAATTGTCGGTAAAGTAAAAAAAGGATCAAACTGAAAAAAATAATTTTCGTTTTAAGTATAAGCATACCAATATTATTGAAGCTACCAGTATACAGCCATTCATATGACGGGATCACTATAATTTTGCTAACCCTAAGTCATTAAGAATCCAGTATGGATGCCTCTATCCATTCCAGGTTTTTTGACCACCGTGGAATATAATTGGTTCAAAGATGTGGGTTCGGAGAAAATCTTCCAAAGTTTGCCGAAGTTCAACAGCAATACTCGGAAAGCGATGTAAAATAGCGAGAGGTAAAGTTAAATCCCAAACAACGAGCACGCTAGATCAGTGATATAGCGATCAGCGATGGGGCTGTTTGATTGCCCCCAATAGTTCCAAACCGTGCCGTTATGGGTAAAAAAAACAACACAAAAACGAACAAACTTCTTAATTTTCAAAGATATGTTACTTAAACGCTAAATATATATTAGTTCGTAAAATAGACTCCTAGACATTTATGAAAATAATTTGTTGTTAATACCGATGATAAAATGTTCATTGCGACAAAAAATAATGATGATTAAGTTTAAAATTGTAATTTAAAAATGTACCTAATCCCTTATTTAAGCCAAATATAAAAGAAAATTATTTACGTAATATCTAATTTCAGTGATAAAACGTATGAAAATAATACAGACGATATTTAAATAATTTAAAATAAGAAATTATTAAATGAGATAGTTAAAGGTATGACATCGAAATGCTAGAAAAAATGTTATTTTTACCTATTTATTATGAGATAAATTTAATCACCTCCTCTTAACCGGATAATTAGGGCTGTAAATAATGGCATCGAAAAAGGGGATGGGGTGGATTTCGAACGTTTCAAAGATGACAGTATTTTTCGCTGTGATATGAAGCATATTTATACCAATTCATTTTAGAATTGGATCCATATTTTAGGAGAAGTTAAACTTTATTCGCTTTGAATTTTTCTAACCCTAACTCATCAAGAATCCAATATGGAGGCATCTATCCATTCTAGGTCCAATCCCTTCATAAATTAGAGGACAGACGGAAAGATAACTTAGGATATTATTATATAAGGGATTATTGAAATGAAATAATCATCTGTTTGATCAATCCTCACTTAAACGAGTTGAAGAGTGATGACTAACTTGATATTTAACCCTTAACGTGCACGCTCGAGTTAACTCGAGCTCGCTAAACTGTCCAAACTGTACATACTCGAGATAATTCGAGTGGCATTGTAATTTATGTTGCTATAATTTTTCACACTCGAATGCAATCGAGAATTGAAAATAACAATGTAAAAGCAATAAAAAAACCCAATCGTTTTATTGATATTTATCATTTACATAAGCCATAACACTTACTTGTTCAAGTATTATATATATATATATATATATATATATATATATATATATATATATATATATATATTATATATATATATATATATATATATATATATATATGTATATGTATATATATATATATATATATATATGTATATATACATATATATGTATATATATGTACATATATATGTGTGTATATATATATATGTGTGTGTGTACATGTTTATACATGTGTATTTATATATATATATATATATATATATATATATATATATATATATATATATATAAATTCAACGTTCTAAATTATGTTTTTTACATTAAAAAAACAAATTTTTTTTTCTGTAGGCCTTTTTCAAAAAACATTTAGATGTTAAGGATTCAACAAATAATTCATATTTTAGTTGAAGTTTGAATTCTGCAGTTACAAGTTCCTATTAGGTATTAATTATTTATTTTCCTTTAAAAAAAACAGAGACATAAATTCAAAAACATATTTATTAGATAAGCTGTAACAATATTTCTGTCATTCTCAAAAACAACAAGGAAAGTCATTGGCTTTACAAATTTAAAGGTAGGTGCCAAATCCTTTATATAGTTAGTTAAAGACTTAATAGTCAAAGCATTAACAGAGCAACGGAACCATGTGAATTAACTTTTCGAAGTAATTACACTTTGTCACTCTAAATCAGTCAACAATGTACTTTACGACGAATACTAAATAAAGTAACATTGGCCCTCTGCCGGCTTCTGAATAAATTGAGTTTATAACGGAGTGATATTTTGCCATCAGATTACACATTCACCATCTGATTTAATTGATATTTCTTTATATACGGCACTAGGAAAACATTAAACTAATTTGAGCTTTCAAATTAAAACTCTTTCTCCCCTTAGACTACACCGAAAGGAATAATTTAATATAAATCATTTTTATAAAGTAGAATTTTATTAAGATTAAATGCAAAATCTTTACATAGCGTTTAATAAATTTGTAAAATTAATGTGTAATAATAATTTTGTAATGAAATTATACCTCTGTTTTCTATCAACATTTTTATGTCATTGTATGTAGTTATATTTATGAATGTTTCTACAATACAACTTCTCCGCCTTATAATTTACTAGTCCCTTCAAGCATAGTCGTATAGATGGTGTGATGTACTGGAGAAATGGTAGGCAAGTCAATGATACAGGCTGAATATCTATTTAATCTTGATTAAATAATTTATTCATGAGAATAATTTATGTACATCTATATTCGGAATTAATTAAATGCAATTAATTTTGAAATCTCGTGCTGAGATAAGCATTAAAAAGCAACACACGTGGATAGAGTGAAGCTGGTAATACTGGAATGCAGGACACAGTTTGCAAGTTAGTGCAGGGACAGGACTCTGCCACTATGATCTACCGGTTTGAAGATCCTTACCAGTTGTCTTCTGCCTTCTGTTGTTTTCTGAGGCTCGAAACGCTCAGAGTACATATCTCGCTGGAGTTCGTTGGGAATCAAAGGATGCTAGACAATCCGGAGTGAGAGTAAGAGTCATTCTCAGCTACCTACTTCAAAGGCCGAAGTAAAAAAATTAAACGTAGCTGGAATGAAATCCCGAAGTTGAGGGTCCACTTCCTAGCGGAAGTCAGAGACGCTGGAGGTATCTGACGGAAAGCAAGCTCCAGCAATTTGGAGAGAAACGTGAACTCTTCTCGAGCCCCACGAAAAAAACAAATCACCCCCTCTCTTCTGATCCAATTTTCTTATATAGGAGTCCCGGTTATCCCTGGCGTGATTCTTTCCGGACCCTTCCAGATGCAGGGTGACGCAATTTTGTGGTCAAACGACCCACCTGGAATCAGCTGACGCGTTTTCAGATGTGGCCGAAGTTCATTTTTAAGTTTACTGACTGTCCATCATAAATACATTAGAGGCACCATTAACTTGGTCCATATGTGGGGAATAGAGGAACCAACCGTCACTCGATTTATAATTATTATGCGAGTCTCTAGACAGGCAATAGACATTATAAAGACTTAGACACACTGGCTGCGGCGTACTGACATTTTTTAATTTAATTCCACCTAAACGACTAGTTCTGTATTATGTACGAAAACCCGGTACACAACGGGCTTTGTCCGCACCGTCTAGCTCACAGAAGATCACAGAAAGGGTTATCTACAGCACTTCCTGGGCCAAGCCCTCTAGTGCTGGGGTACTAACGTTGGTGATGTTGAAACTATGGAAATGAGTTGGCATAACATAAGATAATATGATATAAGATGGGGGGAAGGAATACATGACACCGTCTAGTCGGCGCGCATTTCTACTTACAGGTAACATTAGGTCTCCGCTCCAAAGGTCCTTTAAAGTCCATATTTGGTTTCTTCTTTTTTCAGGTCATGTAATGGATCGTTACACCTCCCTTGTTTAGGATTTTTCCAGAAGGTGGGTATTTGTTATGAAGGTAGATTCTCCTGGAGAACTGCAACTCCGCTCTCTCTCCTAAAGAACCAACAGTGACTCAGATACTTAATATACTCGATATAATACAAAGATAACAGACAAGATAGGTCTCCGCTTTTAAGATCTTTTAAGGTCGACCTTTTATTTCTTCTTTTTTTGGGGGGAGAGGGTCATGTAACGGATCATTACAATGTACATAATTAGGTAACGTAAAAAGGCCTTAATTATTTCTTGGATATTTCAATTTCATATAAATTATGATGTATAAAAAGGATATATTTCTCAATATTTGACGATTTTTCTTTGTACTATTCTGATGGAAAGCACTTAACTTTTGTGTATTGCAATCACACTAAATTCCAATGTTTCTTTTCATAAAAAAAACTAAAAATACAGGTCATGCCAGTGTTAAGTCCCAGTATATATGAAAATTTGTCAGAATACTAGCATTAAAATTTGACAGCAATTAAGATTTTAACCTGTCAATTAAACTTTCATTTAAGCAGTGGTTTCTGCAATGTTTAAGAACAGACTATTTTTCTCTCATTTATTTATATCCTAATGCTAAATCATTTGATGTAAGCAATTTCATCTTTAGACAAATTACTGGTTGCTAAGTCATAAATTACCTAACATATTATTTTCTCACAGTAAAATGCAATAATAATATTCTTGTACTTTCACTTCTCATCCAGCAGCAACGTTAATATCATATCACGTGAGAGGATGGGTTGAAGAGGTTTCAATACCGACATCGACTATCTAGAGGTATTAAAGAATATCTGTCCAAAATTTGTTGACTCGACGACAAATTGTTTGGTGGATGTTTAAAAAGACATGCAAACACATCGTGATCTACATCTTTACACAATTTGTTTGCATCCTGACTCATGAAATAATCTAGGATTTCAACGAAAGGAGTTAAATGTTTTTCCACAAAGCTTTAAAAAGTATATCTTTCATACTATTTTAATGCACGGTGCCCAAGTTGTGTAGTGGTTAGCGTATTGTGTTCCTACCCTCTATGTTCAGTTCTTGAATAAAGATTGGATGTATTTGTGCTCTCACAGGGAACTATGTTGCCTTAGCTGTATGGTGCTCCCATAATAGAAATTTCGAGTAAGACTTGGATGTATTTGTGTGTGCTCTTGTCATAGGGAACGATAATGCCCTACCTTTGTAATACTCCCATAATACACTCAAGAGCCGAAACATTATGACCACCCCTACATTTTGCAATGAACTCGCCTGGATAACGTGGAAGGCAAGTGATCAGATGGAAGTGACATTTAACTACTGCTGGAGAGTAGGATGAATAATTATTTCACTTACTTCTGTGTATGATGGGAAAGGCTGCGGATTTAAGAGATTTTCATATAGGGCAGGTTGTAGTGACTCGAAGGATCGTAACAAGTATTTCCGAAATTGCACTACTCGTGGGTTTTTCGCGATCTACAGTTGTTAGTACTTATGCAAAATGGATGAATGACGGTGAAACCAGCAGTAGACGACATGGTGTTGGAAGTCCACGCGCTATTAAAGAAAAAGGTCGTCTCGCATGGTGAAGCAAAACCGGAGCCAGACAGTAGCTCAGCTGACAACCCAATACAATGCAGAGCAAAGTAGAATAGTATCGGAGCACACTGATCAGCGAATACTGTTGGATGGGCTACGCAACAAACGTCCCACTCTTGTGCCTTTGCTAACCAAACATCATCGCCAACTGCGCATACGCTGGGTCCGGGAATATAGCGACTGGTCCATGGATAAGTGGGAGAGAATTGCCTCGTCAGATGAATCAAGGTTTGTTATTCATCACGTCGAAGACCGTGTCAGGATAAGCCGTCTTCCAGGCGGACAGTTGCTCCCTCATTGTTCAGTGGGTTCAGTGGTGGCGGCATTATACTTTGGCGGACAATCTCTTGTGCTTCTCTGGGACCCGTGGTTATGGTAGAGCAGACCATGAAGACGATAGGGTATCTGAACATCATTGCGGACCAGTTGCACCCTTACATGGCCTCTGTTTTTCCAGCTAGAAATGGAATGTTCCAACAGGACAACGCCCCGTGTCACAAGGCTAAAATTGTGTTGGAGTGGTTCCAGGAACATGATGCTGAATTCCAGTTAATGTCCTGGCCGCCTAACTCACCGGATCTCAATCCGATAGAACACATTTGGGATGTCATGGGACGACAGCTCAGAGTTCAAAGACCACCAATTCGCAATATCTCGGATTTGTGTAACCGTTGCTTAAACATCTGGTACAATCTCTCTCCGGCCATCTACCAAGAACTTCTGGTATCCATGCCAAGGAGGGTTGAAGCTGTGTTGAGCGTTAAAGGTGGCCCAACTCGTTAGTGACAAGTGGTCTTAATGTTTTGTCTCTTGAGTGTAGAAAGGACAATAAATCAGCGGATTGTATGGTAAAATGGCTAATAAAGGCAAAGTAGGCCGCATTGATAAAAATAAAAGTACTTAATATTGATGAACAGATTAGTTTTTATTAATAGGGAAACTTGTATTCAGAAATTAATTCTAGTAAACTAATGTGATTATTTTAACAGCTTATTTAATTGTGATATTATTAGATTATTCTAATCAGATCTATATTAATTATTAAGACTTTTGATATTGTGTTTTTGCAGAAATCAATGATAAAACTATGTAAGAAGTGATTGAACAAAGATTTTTGTTTGCATATTAATGAAATAAGTATATTCAATAATTAGTATCTCATAGTGAAATAGAATAAGTATTTGAATCAATCAGTTTTTTAGCACAAAATTTTATAGCTATATAAAAAATTATTAGATTATTAGCTAAAATACTAATTACAAAGCTTAATATTAAATGGTTGATGGAAAAATAATGTTATGTTTTGATTTCTTAATGGATGAAATCTCAAAACAAAAATTGTTGGTTTTAAATTTGAATTAAAAAATTTCTTTTTGTATATAAAATATTCTTTTTTAGAAATAAACAATATTTTGAATAATCAACATAAATAAAATATTAATCATATGTTGCAGATTTAAAATGTTTATAAAACATAAGTTTTTTAACTAAATTTTTTATAAAAATTTTTATTTATATAAAATGATTTTTAAATAGAACCAATTTGTAACAAAATTATTATATTTTTCAAATTTAACATATATTGTTATGTTTATTAATATTGTCTTTTAATGTTAGTTATTTATAATAGAAAATATAGACAAATTAATTTAAATAGACAGTTTGATAATCTTTTACAGTTTACAGATATAATTAAAAAAAAATTTTTTTTTTGGGTGATTATATTTCAACAAATTTCACTATATTTTTTTGATGTTTATTAATATTGTTTGAAAGATTTTTATCGTCAATAGAAAAACATATGTACAAATTAATGTAAATAACAGTTTGATAATGTAATCAATACATTATTTAATATATCAGACATAGAGTATGTTAACCATATATCTGTTTTTATCAAAATACTGTTTATATATTCAGATGTTTATCGTCTATTTCATGACAAATTAATTTAAATGACGTTTGATACTTTTAACAATTTACAGTATAACCAATTTACGACTCGAACGCAAGTAGTTGGATTATATTTATTTAACTTTTAACAAATATACTTCTGTTGTGTTTATTAATATTGTTTGAACAAATTAGTTTATCATCAATAGAAAATCATCCATGTACAAATTAATTTAAATAGACAGTTTGATAATCTTTTAATCAATTTACAGTATAATTAATTATATCAGAGATTTTTTTACATATATGGTTGAACCCAGTGATTATCTATATTTCAAATCAATATTTCAACAAATATATTTCTCTTATGCTTATTAATATTCTTTAAACATATTAGTTTATTGTCAATAGAAAAACATCCATGTACAAATTAATTTAAATAGACAGTTTGATAATCTTTTAATCAATTTACATTATAATTAAATTGATCAATTTACATTATGACTAAATATATCAGACAATTTGAAAGATATATGGTTGAACCCAGTGATTATCTGTATTTCAAAACAGTATTTCAAACAAATATATTTCTCTTATGTTTATTAATATTGTTTGAACAGATTAGTTTATCGTCAACAGAAAAACATCCATGTACAAATTAATTTAAATAGACAGTTTGATAACCTTTTAATCAATTTACATTATAATTAAATATATTAGACAATTTGAGAGATATATGGTTGAACCCAGTGATTATCTGTATTTCAAAATAGCATTTCAAACAAATATATTTCTCTCATGTTTATTAATATTGTTTGAACAGATTAGTTGATCGTCAATAGAAAATCATCCAAGAACAAATTAATTTAAATAGACAGTTTGATAATACTTTAATCAATTTACAGTATAATTAATTATATCAGAGAATTTGGTAGATATATGGTTGAACCCAGATATTATCTGTATTTCAAATCAGTAAAAAATAAGTCCAATAAGTATTGTTTCATGTGCAAATAACATGGTTATTTGCATCCAATCTGGTTGATGCACATAAGCCATAGAAATCAACCTGTTACATTATTAGCTAATCCGATTCCTACTCCCTTGGTGATATCTATTCTTGGTGATATCTGTGAACGAAATTGATGATATCGTGTTTTCGCATGAGAAATCTCAATGATGAATTACTGTGCTTGGTTGTGAAAATCGATGACAATGACCAAAGCTATTTCTTAAAGGAATACCTTGATAGATGAAAGTAATTAATCTTCCATGTTCATTAAAGTTGTTGAACTAGAATAAGGGATATCTATCAAAAACTCAAGTTCAAGAATTATTTTAAGTAACAAAATTTTACTTTTCATCGTGCTATTTTATAAAAAAAGTTTTATTTAAATATATGAAGAGAAATCTTAAAATAGACTCCAATTTAAAAACTAGAAATTTTTATTTAATTTTCCCTGACATAAAACTTTTGAATGTTATTTGTTAGGTTTCATTCGATGAAGGGTATTTATAAAATAGATATACAGGGTAAAATAGAATTGATAAGCAAATCTGTTACAGTTCGATACAAATGGTTATGTTAAAAATGCTTTTTTTTCAGTATAAAACTACATTCTTCGCACCCAACTTCAGGTCTGGGTAATTCAGATTGTACTGTCAAATAAAGTTTTAAGCTTAAGTGTTAAATTTCCCCATATGTTACACATTGTTGAATAGGATAGTTTTTACCAATAAGTAATTCCAGTTATAAGTATGTACATAGAGTGTTACCCATAAACTGTTGCCGATTATTTTCAAATCCTACGATTTGATCTATATCATGACTTGATTTCACTACATCATGACGTAGGTAACAACCTACGACTTTAACGTAAAGTGTTAAAAATTTTTTTTTCTTACAAAACTTAAAAAATTAGTTTTTTAACATATTGTGTATGGGTACGTTTTGCAGCGGAATTGTACCGGGAGCGGGCGTTTTGTGCGTAAATTTGGTTATTCAGTTAAATCTGAATAGATCGAAAAGTATTAAATTTTTTAACCAACTTTTCTTATTTTATATTGAAATATATAAACATATATATAAATAGAAATATATAAATAACAACCATAAGATTTTTGTAAACAAAAAATATATTTTCTAGTGGATAAATTTATAAAAGTATCGTAAATATGAAAAATCAAATATCATCATTACCATTCTTCTGCTTCTTCATAAAAACTTGTTTCAGAACTGGTACTATTAGCGATTGATAGTTCGAGGGCGTGGAATAAGCTCTTCATCATCGCTCTCTTCGAAATCTTCACTTTCGATGTCACTATTACAAGAAACATCTAATAATGCCTCAGCAAAGATTTCATCATAATTATCTTCGTTAAATTCAGCCATTTTCTCAAGGATAAATAAGAAATTAATTTTAAATCAAAATTGATTTTTTAATCAACTTTCTCGTTCTGTAGTTTCGCATCGTCTGACTTAAAAACTAGTTCTTATTTGTCTAAATATTTCGAGAATCTATGTAGTAGACAAGAACATTCGGCTTCGTTTTCCTGTATATATCTTTTTTTTTTTTTTTGTACCCACAAACAAACCATATTGTTACACTAACCCGTACTAGTACGTGACCCCCGCTCAAGTATCAATAGTCAGAAAACGTACTAGTATGTGTCCCGCATACAATGTATTAATATTATTTGGAAAGATTAATTTTCCATTATTAGAGAGACATATATGTAGAAATTAATTCAAATTGACCAGTTTGATAATCTGTTCATTAATCAACTTGCAGTATAGTTAATTATGATATCAAACAATTTGTAAGATTTACGTTCAAACCCAGAAATTATTTGAATATCATATCAGTAAAAATGAGACGAATACGTATTGTTTTACATACAAATACCATAATTATTTTTATCCAATCTGGTTTATGCACATAAGCCATAGAAATTAACCATTACATTATTAGCTAATCAGATTCAACTCCCTTCATGATAGCTACCCGATTGATGAACGAAATTGATGATATCGTGTTTTTGTAGGAGAAATCTCAATGATAAATTACTGAGCTTGACTGGGAAAATGGATGAGTGTGACCCAAACTACTTTTTTTTTTTACTTTGTGGCATAAATGCATAATCTACTTCTAAAAAAAGAATATCTTGGAGCATAAAATCAATTAATGAAACTTCCATATGTTTTAAAATTATTGAAACAGAATAAGTGATATCTAATTGAAACGCAATATTTTTAAAGCAATAAACACTTTGGAGTTCGTAATATTTTTTTAAATGCTTGATCTAAATGTATCAAGATGAATGTTAAAAGCAGATCTTAAGACAAAAAGTAGATTTGAATTTAAAATCTCGGAGTTTCTCATTTAAATTTCGGTGTTAAGAAAACAATTTTATTTGTTCTTTGATTTCTCTTGTGGTGAGGTAGTCTCTTGTGGTGTGATCTTATAGAATCATTGTTAAGAATACTGTAAACATGTAATTTGTATGGTATCTCACCAAATTGGAGAGATATTGGCTCCTTTGCAAAATTTTGGAAGACTCATTTTCGGTGCTAAAATGAGGTACCTCCTGTGAAGGATGTATTTTATATTATATATATGTGTGTATGTGTGTATATATAACTAAAATCTTTTGCTTGATATCCTGAAATTAATGCTAAACCTTCATAACTTTAACGCAGCCCGCTCCTAAAATTTCACCACGAACAATCGCTTATCATTCATCATATCTTAAAAGCGAGGATAAATTTCTTTTAAAAGCCCTCATTCATTGCTTCCTTAAATAGCATTAGGGAAAACTGACAGGGTAATGATACATGAATATTGCTTCCAATTCAATAGGTTAAATGATCCTTTATATTAACGGATATATTTTTCCTACCATTTAACCATTATTATCCCGACAGAGGATATATTTTTCCAAAAAACCGACTACATTGTAAGAATTGATAAGACGGAGAATTTATCATTTTCCAGGGTAAATTCCTATTTATCATATTATTTGCTATTTTATCGCTTTAATAGATAATTTAAAGTTTTATTTAGTACATAAAAGACGTTCATTTGTATTCACATTTTTGTAATGTTGTTCATCCTTAATTTCTTGTTTTCGGTTTACTTACACAGCTGTGCGTTTGAATTTATCTGGTAATATTTAATAACATTTATCTATCTACTGAAGGAATATCTAATAACATATATTAAAATAAAATATTGTTTTTTACAGAGATTAAATGTTCTGAATGACATTGTATTAAAATTTTCAAAATAGCTTACTTTATTCATTTATCATCTAAAACATACCATAATTCTGGGGTGCATGGTTATTGTATGTAAAACAAATTATTATTTAAACTACAAATCGGCAATGCGCAATAAATTTTGGTGTAGATTTTGCTATAATGAAGTCATCTAGTACATGGTTCAGTACTTGATACGTAAGAATAAAGGATGTGAGTTATATTGAGAGGTTAAAAACTTGATAAATAAAAATGCGTATTTTATATCTCAGAACAGACATATACCCTTGTATAATCTGCTTGGAGAACTATAGCTATTGTATAATCAGTGCTCCGCATTATCATCAAGAGAATTCGTTTTATTTGAAAGCTCGAAATAGACTTAACAATTAAATGGTACCTTCTAATGCAGTCGCCGAACGATGGCTGATTGGTTAGGGCGCTGACCTTCGGTACCGGAGTTCGTGCGTTCGAATCCCGAAGTGGCATGGATGTTCGTAGCAGTTCGGAATCGGTTTTAAGCTATAGGTCCCGGTCTTATTAGCCCTCGTGTTGCAAAAAGTAGACCGTAGCACTCCAAACCAAACCAAGTCATTTCTAATGCAGTCTTCGTACATGCTGATTGAGTGTCTGTTCATAAAATTTTTTATACTTAGTTAAATTATAGTAAAAATTGGCTATTTGTTTGGTTGGTTGGTTTGT
>CM063501.1:149015682-149023182 GCA_032207245.1 Pardosa pseudoannulata
TATTTTGTTGTCTTATGCAATATATATGTTATTGTTACAGTTCTGTGTTATTTGGGATTGAATTTAGTATTATTAATGCTCTAATGACTTAATCGTTTTTTCTTGTTTCATATGTGATTTGGATATTTGTTGCTAAGAATAGGTTGTTCTGCTTACTTCTTCCTCCTACTGCCTTATGTAATATTGTAACATGTATGTTGTTAGAGTTCTGTCTCCTTTGTGTCTGAATTTAGTTTTATTCATTTCCTAGTGACTTAACTACTTTTGTTGTTTCACCAGGATTTGGATATTTGCTTTCAATACGCAATACACTGTCTACCATTAAGTATTTGGACACCTATGCAAATGACGATATCTGCCGTCCTGAGGTACGTTACGGCCTCCATCGGTATACATTATGTAGAAAACAGCATTGGCATTAGTCGCATGCAAGATGCCGCGCAGTTCGGAGCTCTCTGATTTCGAGAAAGGTATAATTGTCGGGTATCACAAATATGTCCGATCATTAAGGAAGATATCTAGCGATCTGAAGTACCTAAAATCTAAAATGGTCTATGTGATTAAGAAGTGGAAGGTGAGCGGTGATTGTCAGAATGTGCCTCGAGCCGGCAGACCAACGAAACTGGGAGATAGAGACAGACGAGTGCTATCCAGAGAAATTAGGAAGAACCGCACCCAATCGATGTCCCTCATCCTCGAGGAGTTTCAACAGGCATCCGGGAGTATTGTTTCAATGAATATAATTCGTAAGGAAGCACATCTGCTTGGTTTTCCTGGTCGTGCTGCTGCCCGTAAGCATTTGATCACAAAGTCCAACTGCGCTGCTCGGTTAATGTGGTGCAAAGCACATCGAAATTGGACAGTAGATCAGTGGAAACGGATTTTTTGGAGGCTTTACGAACTATTGATTTTGAATAAAGTTAGTTTTTCTTTTCTATCACAGGTGTCCAAATACTTATTGGTAGATAGTGTATTCTGCATGCTCTTCAGCCTGTTGTCTTATGCAATATGTATGTTAGTGTTACAGTTATGTTTCTTTTATGATTTCATTTAGTTTTAAACATTTTCTAATGAATTATTTGTGTCCTCTTTAGAGGTTTATATCCGACTATTTGTATGTATCGTTTTGTCACTTGAAATTTATCATTGATCTCATCAAGCTAATCCTCGTACATCCTCGTCGACCGTAGCTCTAACAAATCAACTATCCAGATCTAATTAACTCTCGCGTTGTCAAATATTTTCAGTAACATTCCAAATTAAACCAAACCAAATCTGATAATGCAATTTCCATTCCGTAAGCACCATTACGCAACTCACACTTCTAATTATATCACACAAACCATTAAACTCGATTACATTTCACGCTTTTCTCTTGTTTTATAGCTTTGATTCAATTATCGATTGATTAATAATCCTGTAAAGCGTAAAATACAATATATTTCGCTTTGACAACCGCTGTAATGAGTATTCAATCTTTGATAGCTTTCAGAAGCATATCCAAAGCTATCTGTAAAAGATATAGCAAAAGTAAAAGATATTGAACTCTTTTTGGGATTTGAAATATTACTCTTAGAAAGCATTTTTTTTATTATATTCCATGTTCATACAAATTTAATTTTGTATAAAATTTTCAATACTACTTTTTTTTTAAATATACCATTATTGATTTCTCTACATTCCTACAGACAATTTTCTAGATTTTATTTTTCCGTCTCTTTCCTGGAGGTATAATAGTCGTCTGATATTATCATTTTTATGTCTAGACGGTATCTCTTAATTGTTTCATCTAGGAAAAACTAAAAATATTTCACAGGAAATTACATTTAACTTTGGTGGATCGAAATATTTCTTCCACTGCAATGTAACTTATAAACAGTTTTATACATAATGTTTTGAATTTGTCTTTATGTAACGTCATGAATTAACTTGAAGTATTCTAACTTGTCATGGTATGTATTACTGATAGCCGAAGAATCAGGCTTATATATACATATTATACATAAATAAATATTATTATTATATTTACATATTCTGCTGCCAAAATGTTGATTCTCCTATCAGCAATATACTATATATATTGCGTTCTCTTAATTATTTCATCTAGGACAAACCAAAAATATTTCACAGGAAATGACAAATAACTTTGGTGAATTGAAATATATCTTCCACTGAAATGTAACTAATAAACAGTTTTGTACATAATGTTTTGAATTTGTCTTTATGTAATATCATGAATTAACTTGAAGTATTCTAACTTGCAGTGGTGTGTATTACTGACAACCAAAGAATCAGGCTTTTATATACGTATTACACATTCTAAAAATAAATATTATGCATATATATATATATATATATATAGTATATATATATATATATATATATATATAATATATATATACATATATCATACATATATATATATATATATATATATAATATATACTATATATATTGATTCTCCTATCAGGAATATACTATATATATTTTGTATTTGTACAAAGTATTATACTAAATTTGGATAAAATCCTCATCTTTTTGTTTCTTTAAAGAACAGCAAATGTCGAGGATGATTAAAATGAATTCAAGTTATGTTTGGAGAACCTTCCCAAAAGTTGCTTCGTTCATTCAGCTAAAATATTATGAACTTTCTGTTTTGATTTATTGCACACATGCGCATTGAACACTATTTTAGTAAACTTGTTCCTTTTTCATCCAATATTTATTTTTAAATCTGATTGCAACGTATTGTGTACAATGCTCTTTTAAATGTTTCTTGAAAATAGCATTATTTTATATTGTGAGCAAATCTAATTATAACCAAATCAGTTAGTGACATTTGGGATTGTTTATATAAAACCTTTAATTTCTACACTGTTTTATGCGCTATCCTCATAAAAATGAACGGATATTATTACAAGAAGCCGCCTATTCATACATTTTCAATATTTTTCATGCATTCATTTTACTGTGTTATCCAATTCATACTCGTTTTTCCATAATTTTTATGATTGCCCCTTATGGGGTTTCGGGTAAACATCTTCATGGAAATACATGACTTCTATCATACTTTATACGTCTCTTTATGTCTAATGTTTCAAGATTATTCATCACGTTTTTCTATGGATACTTAACAAAATGTCTAAACTTCAAATATTTATTGGTTGACTCTGATAAGTGACATGAACTTTTCTACATAAATAGTGGATTTCTTAAAACCAATACTCAACGGATGTGAATACACTTGTCAGTAATGGCACTCGTCCATTACCAAAAGTTGATCTTCTACCTGTTCAGCTATTATCTCGCTACTGTATTGTAACAATAAGTTACATTCGATTCAGCTGATTTTTTAAAATTTTTCCGGGAGACATTCTCAAAGACATACAGAACAGGACCGGTTTGAACTAGAAGAAACTTCAGACTTCTCCCAACCAATAGAAGGGCCAGTCGGTTTGGCGGGATTCTAACCCGTCCGTTCTTGAGAGGACCTCTGTTTTTTTCCTCGGGGCAGTCTGATTTTTTGGGAGGAAGGTTGTTACCAAAGGAGAGAAGAGGATGAACGCCTGGTATCCGCTACTTGCGGGATAGACATTTTTTGGAGAGACACGATAAAAAGGAAAAGAGACGCCATTTTTTAAGGTCGATATCTAGTCGAGAGTCTTCGATATCTACAAATGATAAGTTGTATTCCAGTTGTATTCTTTTGGCATTTAATTATATAAAATCATTTAATCAAGACATATTTGTCAAGATGTGTTTTTTAATGGGCATTAGTTTCTTCTTTCTTACAGTAAATCAACTTAACATTAATTTTACATGTATCGAGATATTACTTCCCTTGACTACGTGTATCCTTAGACAGAAAAATGAAGTTTTGTAGAGGAATATAGTAAAAATAAGATTTCAATGTGATAATGTCAGTTTTTTTTTTAATAATGTACCATTAACTTTTTCCACATCAGTATTGGATTTCTTAAAACCAATCTTGAACGAATATGAATACCCATGTTAGTAATGGCAATCGAACCCATTACCGAGCCCGTTACTGAAAGTCTCTCTTCTATCTGTCAAATTATTATATCGTTAGTGTATCGAGATATTCCTATCTATGACTAAGTGTGCCATCAGACAGTAGGATGACTGTAGAGGAATAGGGAAATAAGGCAATTCCCAGGGAATAATGGTGCAATGTTGTGGGTATAATGTTACGTTGGCTTAGTGTTTGAGAAAGGAGAAATTAATACCCATTAATAAACACCTCTGCACAAATATGTCTGGTTAAAGGATTTTATACAATTAAATGCCTAAAAAATGCAACTGTAATACAACTTATCATTTGTAGATGTAAAAGACTACTCTGGTCTCGATAAAAATGGTGTCGCTTTTTCTTTGTCTCGTCCCCGCAAGCAGTGGATGCTAGCAGTGTCCACCCTCTTCTTTCCTCTGGTAACAACCTCAAACTCGAAAAAAATCAGACTGCCCCCCAGGGGTCAGCTCGATAACAGAGGGGTGACCAATGGGCACTTCTATTGGCTGGGAGAAGTCCGAAGTCTCTTCCTAGCCCAGACCGCTCATGTTCTATATGTCTTTAGCGATGGCTTACGAGAAGGGGTAAACGTTGAACCGAATGTAACTTATTGTTTCAAATGTAAGTAAAACTTAAAAATAAACAATTGGTTCGTAGATACAATCGAACATTCTCAATGTTTTCTATTTATTCACAACGTGCCTATCGGCTACATTAAAATAAAAACATTGAAATTAAAGTCAACGTAAATAATGACAAGGATTAAGTTTAACAATAAGTAGTCGCTTCATGGGCAATAGCGAAAGAAAAAAATCGATTACATCTCATACAAAAAGGTGTTTACTTAGTTTTTACCTAATGTCAAGCTTTTATACTTTGTTCCTGTATTTATTATTAACTCTAAAAATTCATATCTTAGTAATTTTCTAACAATGAGTAATTTAGATAATTATACATTTAAAAACTAAATTCGATGAATAAATGCATTCATAATTGTTTACAAATAGTTTTTGTTATCTTCTATTCATAAATAACTTCTGTCATTATCCAATTTAAAAATATTCTCAGGTAAAATAAATATCAATAACCGCACTTCTAAATATAGGAAGCAAAAAAATTCATTTTTGATCATTTGAAAACTATTTTTGTTTCGTTCTATTTATTATTACCTTTTTAGAGATATCGGAGTTAGAGTTCCTTTCTCAATGCCTGAATTGCAATCGATAAGAAAATAAGGATTGCTTAAAGAAGTACAAAATTCCAGTTAAAAATCAAAGTCTTTAAAAAATCCATCAACTTGACAGGTGTTAAAAAAAGCTCAATACATTTCCTTGTCGAATGTTCTAGTTTTCATTTTCTCAGTTTCAAATCCGAGTCCGTTTAAAAAAATCAACAAAGCAACTTTGTTAAAGAATATAATATTCCAATTGCACAAATTTCTATCTATCTATCTCTCTCTCTCTGAGGCATAGCTTTATTTATCCTTTATTGGAAGGGAGAAAATCCAAAAAAACACCCCGTAAAGATTTATGGATCTTCGGTAAGCTTCAAAAAACAGAGCGTCTATAATCCATTTATGTGTCATACATCTATCTTCTCACTTCTCCAAATGCAGGCGGGAGGAAGCGTGTAGCAAGGTTGATGAGGAGGAAAAATTCTGTTTCGTCAAGAGAAAACGTGTTTGACATGTTGCTCTTTGATTAATTATGGCGGATCCTTGCAACTACTTCGGAATAAATGGTTGTTTGTCAGTGTTCCTGGGTTGTTTTTTTCTCTCTAGTACGTCTGTCAAGTAAGCAGCTATTAAGGTAATGCTATGTGTGTTTATAATTGGTGAATTAAGCGAGGTTTCTGTTTATCGGCAATGCTGAATTTGGAGAAAATGACATGCAGTAAATTTGTTTGGAATGGAGAAACATTTGTTTGGGTAGAAGTTTCAATAAGATGGGTTCTTTTCCTGTAATTAAAAAATCGATTTATCAGTAAGTATCTAATAATCATACTTTATTTAATGATATTTGGTCATTTATTTATTTATACAACAGTTATAAATGCATTTTTCCTCTTTCATGAAACTAAATTCAGAGAAGATTAGTTGATGGTAGCCGAATACGCAAGGTGCCTCTTTTCAACAACATAATCAAAGGGTTCGATTCCCTCTGCTGTTGTTGCTGTTGTTTCTCCTGCCACTTGGACAAACCAAGGACGATTGAGCCTGCAGGCTCTCGTATTAAGGCCATGGAGTACGCCTTTCGTTTTAATGAGAACCATTAACGTAAAAGAATGACTTCGCTCAAGTAGGTCCTCGTAATGTTGAAGCAGGGACCAAGCAGATGACCCATAGACTTAGCCTGCCACCCCCAGAAATATTAATTGAGCACTTGGAGGACATTGTGACCACGAACATATTTTACGTGCCCCAGTAACCTGTAACGAACACGCCGGATCTTAGGCCGGCTCAGGTTCCGCACCCGCAATCTCTCAGTTACGAGATCGTTGCTTTTGCCGACTGAGCTACCACAGTTCTCGACTCCCTCTAATAGCATGCATATTCTTGGCGATTAAAAATAGTCTTTAAATAATACCTCCTAGTATAATGAGACTTTGTGTAGTACACATTTTACTTTATATCGATAAAAGCTGCACCAAGCAGATAAATTAGTGAGCGAGTGGATAAAGTCAAACTTTATCAAATCACTCATTTGTTGACTGTGGATAAAATCGTGTTCTCTGTAGTACAGATCAAATGATCTGTAGAACATGTTACCTGCTCTAACTTATGTGGAACGATATTGGGAGCCCATAAGAATGTGTACTCTCCTAGAAATCCATCAGAAGAAAACACCTAGTGATGTGCGAACAGTTATTGTGTTTTTATACAGGATTGCAATACAATGTTTCTATACCAATGTCGGAAAGTATGTCTGCAGCCGTTAGAAATATATTTTAAGTTATAATTTATCAATATAATTGTGTTAAAGAATAAATGTGGACAATATATTGGAGAGATAAGAATAAATTGGGTTTCTGCCCTAAGATGACGATAAATAATGAAGACGTACTCCTAGAATTTTGGCACTTAATGGTAAATGGATAGTTATGACTCTAGACAGTTAAACAAGAAAATATTTACCTAGTCAAATGATTTTACTTTTATGCTGACACCTTAAGCAACCGTTAAATTTGACTTGTTTCACCCATATACATAGATCTGTGATGTCAGATCTATTGGACTCACAGAGATAAGCCTTTTATATCAGACCAGTTAGACTCGTTAGGATAAATCTGTAATTTAACATTCTTTTGGTACGCTTAGCTAGATCAGTTATATAGAACCAGCTCAACTCATAAAGACAGATTCGTTTTACTCATTTGATCTCTTTATATGAAATGTAATTAAAATAGGACCTGAAGGATACTGTTCAGTTTGTTTTCCAATTTGACCTTGTTGTCATTATGATGTCTTCACT
>CM063501.1:149028182-149030682 GCA_032207245.1 Pardosa pseudoannulata
TAACTCTATAAACAATCTATTAAATGTTTGAGTACTGTACTCATTTTTATGTTGGGATTTCCTATTCATCGAATACAAAAGTCACTTCTATAAACAATCTATCAAATTTATGAGTATTTTTGAAATTTGTATGATGAGTTTTTTTTTTTTTTTTTTTTTTTTTTTTTTTTTTTTTTTTTAACGAAGATAGATGGCAATTCTATAGACAATTGTTGTGTAGCTCTCCTAAGGTTTTAATTTGTTGGTTGCAATCTTAAACTAGTTAGTTAAGTAGTACATAAAAAATGGTTTTAGGCTATTTCATTGCGTTAAAGATTTAGTTTAAAGCTCAAAGTTACTCAGATCCTATGAAGAAGCTACTAACATAAATATAAAAAAAGATTAAAATATTTACTTGCAAAATTTTTACAATTTATATTCAATTCACTTGTAAAAAAATTAAATATTTTTTGCATCTATTTAATTGATTTTACTCATTTTTTAACGTCAGAGTCAGGAGTAAATGAAACATGCATATTTTTTAACTAAGATATTAGTGAGGAACTGAAATAATTCAAAAATGCAAGCATGCACCTAATTTGCCGAAGGGCTCGTTGAGGAAAGGTGGGGGATCTTAAGAGGCAAAAAGAGATTATTCGGATTGACGTGTCATAGAAATAACAGATAATGATGAGGTTTCTTGGTATCCAGGCTCTAATCTCGAAACGGCTGACGGGGTTTAACAAGCCACCTTGCTGCTCCTAACTAAACACCTATTCTCGAAGCGGGTAGCTGGGTTTAACTCACCGCACATTCAAGTAGTCTTTTTCGGTTCTCTAAAACCTTCTCTTTTTCCTTTATTTTTTACCTTATTTTTATCTCTTGTTTCATGATATACTTGTGAGGGAGAAGTCCGGTACTAGTTGTAGAGGAAGGGAACTGTCGAGGTAGGTTGGAGTCGGGACAATAAGTTAGGGAATCACCTCAGGTAGAGCGAAGGTAGATGACAAAAACAGACGCTTGAGTTCCAACCTTTATTATTATTATTATTTGCTCTCATTTAATTTCTCATTAATCTTATGAAAATATCTAATATCACTTCTGCTTTGATTCTATAGTGGCTAACGGAAATTATTGCCGAACGATGGCCGAATGGTAAAGGTGCTGGCCTTCGGAACCGAAGTTCGTGGGTTCGAATCCCACTATGGCATGGATATTTGTAGCCTTTCGGAATCGGCTTTAAGCAGTAGGTCCCGGTCTCATTAGCCCTCGTGTTGCAAAAAGTAGAAAGTACCACTCGAAAACCAAAAACGGAGATTGTTTTGCTGACAGAATGGCGTTGATTGAATCAAGATAACTCCAGGAACGTCGCAGTATTGAGGCCAAAAATCGACGTGAGTTCCGAAGAAAAAATTTGTCCCCAGAAAACGCCTCTGCAAGGTTCTTAATTTTTTTCTCTGACTCTAAAAATTACGAAAAACTTTAGACTAATCTCACTCCGAAAGCGCCCAAAACACAGCCAGTAAGGGGGTTTCCAGGCGCCAAGAAAACTCAGCACTCTCAACGAGGCGTAGGATTCCATTGGCTCTGACCAATGATAACCCGAGACAAGAAGCACGAAGAACGAAGACGCCAATCGTATGGAGGCGAATGCAATACGGAGAAAATTTGCTAAGGTCCATGAGGAGCGGAATTTGGCAACACACCACAACACGTCACTTTTCAAAAAGAGCGACTGTAAACGAAAAACTGAAACATATTACATTTAGAGTGTCATAATTGTTAGAAGTTGCAGCCGAATCGGCACCTTCTCAAGCTCCGGTGAATCCCGGCAATTTGTTTTTGTTTTGTTTAAGTTAACCGAGGCTTCTTAACCGCCATTTGTAAAGCTGTCTCTCGCTGTATGTTTGATTGACTTCAACTCTCACTCGGCAGCTACGAACTGTGTAATTTTGTGATTGGCTGAGTGGTTGAGGAAGTTGCATGTATATGTTAAATTGTATGCGATGTCTGCTGCTGGATATATAAGAGGACTGTTGGATGTCTTTTTGTACTTGTGCATTTTTCCCGGCACGTAAGCGAACATCGGAGTTTATGTTTTGATTTTAAGATTTATAATAAATCTTTTTTTTTCGTTTTTTTTTAAATAGTTTGTCATTTTTTATAATCTTTACTAGAACTTTGCTCTGCTCAAGTACCGGTATTGAGTTGATCGTATCAATACCAGTAATAATAATACGAGCCGATGGGCGCAAATTATGATCGAAAGCTTTTAGAGCTGCGGATGCAGGTCGTAAGAATTGGAAGCTCGGTCCAAAATTTAATTCGAAAACGAGGGCGGCTCTGTTTAAAGAGATAGACTGCTATCGTGCGAAAACAGCTAGAGCTGGACCTGCAAGGGGCAATATACGAAAAAGAGTACTCAAAATGTAGGTCCAAATATACAGCACATGAGGGAAATATGTGAAGGAACATGAAAAATCTTCATTACAATACCTCTCTCCCACACTTAACCAAAAAT
>CM063501.1:149035682-149041530 GCA_032207245.1 Pardosa pseudoannulata
ACCTTCTGCGAGAGACGACTAAATACCATGCGTGGTCTACTCTTCTTGTGGGAAAATGCTGACGCAACAGTTATTTGCTAATAGAAAGTAACCTTTGATTAGAGACATCTGCAAAAGTGTGGCGTTCCAGATGTCTATTATTGTTCATTGTTACAGATTTTTTGTGGGAGAGTTATTACTTCCTAATTAAAATGCCAGCTATAACATATTTTGCTTTGAGAATCAAAGAAAGAATTTCGGGGTTATGCTGAAGGAATGAAAACATCCTCGTTTAAATTGGATGGCTGGGAAATATGGTTAATATAAAGAGGAGAAATTAAGATTTAGAATAATAAATGGGGAAACGAAATAATTTTGGATAGACTTTAGGGTTTAGATATTGATATTATTACATACATACATATATATACATATATATATATATATATATATATATATCTTATATGTGTGTGTGTGTGTGTGTGTGTGTGTGTGTGTATGTGTGTATGTATATATAAGAGTGGTTGTTTGTATAATGTATATGTGCATCCATAAAATCTAACAAATGTATTTCTTTACTTACTACTTAATTTCATTGTATAATAACGATAACGATAACATTTCTGCAGGAACTCTGGAGTGATGTAAGATGTCTACAAGAAATTATAAAGGTTTCTCATGAAAACCGTTCCTAGAAATCTGAAAAAGAAACAACCATCTATAACTACACAACATTTTTTACAAATTACTAAGACAAATACGAATTTTATTTAAAATTACACTTAAAGTAATCTAAGAATACAAGAATACAAGCTATGGAGAGATATTATCTGTCTAATGGCGGCGGGGAATAAATTGATGATGTAACACATTGGTGTTTTTGACATACATACACCACGCAGTGAAGTAGATGGAATATGATGTCATAACATTTTCCATATATATATATATATATATATATATATATATATATATATATATATATATATATATATATATATAACAGTTGTGTGCATGAAATATGTGTGTGAATTAAAAGAGCTAACAAATTTCTTCATTTGCGTAATTTCATGATATGTTAAGATACTAGCACATTAACTAAGGTAACAGACATAAGCTAACATAACTAACATTTCTGCAGGAACACTGGAGTGATTTAGGTTGTTTCCTAGGTAGTATAATGGTGTCGTGAAGATCATTTCTGAACGCACCAGATCTCACAAAACATGGCGATAACAGTTATCCTTACCCTCACAGGTATTTTAACAACTTAAACAATCTTCTGCTAGCAGAAGAGTCAACAGCTCCTCAAGGTTTTATCCATACATAGACATCAGCAACATTCAGCTACAAACGATAATCGCCAAACCAGGCAACTATTTTCCAGATTCCAATAGTCCATTGACGTTGCTAGCGATCAATGATCACAGCTTGTGCCTGTCGCCAAGAGTTTTTGATCGATTCGTAAGCTCTGAATAGGCATATCATAGACACACATTTGGAAAGTTCTCCACTAATATTTGCTGATACTATACCACTGAAAATATGCAGAACTTTTTAACTGCATGACTTTCTTAACAGTCCTTAATTACATTCCTTCAAAGCATTTTTCAGCCCGCTCAACATTTGGAGATTTCAAGTTTTTCCAAATTATTTCTACTCACTTTCTAAAGCAGTCTTTTTAACTACGCGTACATGTAAATTCAAGTTTCCGTAAACGTTGTGCCTCATCTCAAAGTCATCAATTACTACATCCTGTTTGAAATTTCATGAATCACGGTAATGCGTTATTGTATCACCATAAAAAATATCCAACAAATTATGCAGTTGCCTAATACATAAACGCTGTGTGAGGTTTAATAAGCATATCTCCTACTTATGTGAATACGCAAGCCCGTAACCAATTTTCTGCTACATTGATTTATTTTTATATTAAAGACAATGACTTTTAAGTGCTATAACTTCTCGCGCGTCCCCGGCTGCACTTTCTGAAGTCTGCAAACCTCGTTTCTGTACCTGCTCGCCTACTTTGTCTGGAGCAGGTATCTTGGGTTCGATTAAAGCCTAAATGGCCGACAATTAATCACAACAGCGACAAAACTCTTGACTAAACATTTATTATTAAGAAGATTTGTTAAAAAACATATGTACACTTCAATTCATACTCAAACAGGGCTCAAATAAACTGTGCCTAGGACAAAAATAAACTGTGCCGAGCGGAAAACACCTCCTCCGGTCTCAGCTCCGTTCACAAGAATGTCCCCTTCTCCGTCGTTCCGACCGGGCATCTCCTTTTCACTCCTCTTCGCGGGGTGGCACCCCCCCCCTCGGTCAAGTTTTCGCCTCCAATTGAAAATGTCCTTCTCCGCAGCTGGCACGGGCGGGGTCGCATCTCTCGCCCCCCTTCTGTAGAACCTGCATTGAACAGGGCTTGCCCACCCCCTCTCGGGGTGTCCGTCTTCAGCCGCCGAAAAAAAACCAGGGGCCCATGTAACACCAACTCAAGTCTTGAGTCTAGTATTACAAGTGCCTTTTTAAGTTTTACTGTGAGACTTTTAGATACACCAGCACTAACAAAATAATCTACCAATATCATGTAACATAATTTTTAATATTACGTACATTATATTAAGAACAGCCCTGAATTGATGTTAGTCTCCACGTAAACCAGGACTATCAGGAAATTCAGAAGAAGAGGCTACCGAAAGATATCAGGATCATATATGTATAGATAGATAGATAGGTAGATATAGATATAGATTCGTAGTGCCTAGAATGTTTTACAAAGATATTGAATAAATAGAATTAACATATCCAGGAATGTATCTAAGCCGTAAAATTTTGCTAGACATTGTAAAATTTCGTGACAAAATGACCTACGAATTCATGTAACGAAATTTTTACCGTTACCTTTTCACTATAAACTTTATTTAAAATAACATACTAGATTAAAAGTCTTTCTTTTCTATATTTAAATCAAAGAAAAAGTTACGAAGAAAGCATGGGAATTACTTTCCTCCGAATCGCGTATCACCAAGTATAGGGGCACAAAAATCTTCGAATTCAATGTTATTAGTATTAATACTAGCACTTTAGTTCAATTAATTTCCCTCTGCAGTGAAATTCTAAATAAAGAATTTTAATCAATAGTAAGATTAAAGTAACTAACTTAAAGTCGAAAAATAAAAGTCACTCAGCGTTGAAACGTTCGAAAAAGAAAGCGTTAGAAAGACATAAAAAAAAGAACCAAAAGCATCTGTTCCGAACAGCTGTTCTGTAAATTTTCGATTCAGACATAACTGAGGTAACTTGACGTGACAATGATTTATGATTGGGGGATAATTCGACCGTACAAGTGTCGGAAACCGGGCGTCAAAACAACGTACCCGAATTTATAAACATCTCGATACAAATATGGAGAATTCCATAATGGAGAGCAATGGGAGGCGCGGTGTGTATTAAACTGAAGGGCGAAGGAATAAAAAAAGTATTTAACGTGTTGTGTTTTGATGGATTACTCTGATCGTTTGTAAGAATCGTTGAATATCGGATATTTTTGACGCAGTGTTGACGCTCTTGTTGTGGAAAGAAAAAGAAATTTCGAGTTTACGGTGACAAGACTTATTTTTTCTTCTTACATTACAGCGTCCGTTTTGAATACTTTGCCGATTATTTTTCTCTGTGCTTAGCGATCAATCACCTCACTAAATTTTTGTTTACTCATTAAAGAGGTTGGTTTGTTTAATCTATTATATTTCCTGAGTGCTTATTCTTATCGATAGCTGCGATGAATAAATTGTTCCACGTGTGGTTCATTTTCGATTGCGTTTGATGATTTAAAATTATAGAAGAAAGGATTACATTGAATTATTTTCATACTTTTAACCAATAATTTCACGCTGAATGCGAATAAATTATAGTATAGGTTAATGATTAGGTTTCAGTACTTCGATAACGTAAGTCTTAAATATAATACAATATATAAAGTGATGTATGTAATATACATGGTGATTGTAATTAACGTTTCAAAACGCTGTAAAAGTGAATGACTGATCAGAATGACTTACAATTTGAACAGAATATTATTGAAGAAGTATGGAGAAAACGTATAGCATAAGGAAAAAAAATAGTTCCAAATTTTACCAACAGATGGCGATGAAAGCGTTAGAATATATAAATAAAAATACCTGTCATGCGTTCGACTCATTTCAGTTGTTATAAAATGTCGGATACATTCCTGAGCAAAAGGGCTATTTCAAAATTATTGTACTGTGGTGAAGCTTGAAGAAACCTGTACTCCTCTTTCTGTTTGCTTAAAGGATGGGAGGGAGCGTGACAAAAAGGGGGGAACTAAATCTTCAATTATCTTTTGATGAGTTTGTTGCGGTAGATGAAACTTTACAGTGCTGTTGAGAAAATTTAAATGAGGACGATTTTATTGCCCGTATTACCGGTAATGAAGAAATCTGCGATTCCGACGACGGAGAAGAAAATCGTCTAAGCTTTTGAAAAACTGAATGAAAAAGAAGCCTTTAATGCAATCAATGCCTTGCGTCAATATTTTAAAGGACAATTTAATTCTGAAGATTTCCTTCAAAATCTAACGGATATGCAATCAGTGATAATGAAAAATACCCAAATGAACTTGAAACAGGAGTCGATCAAAGACTTTTTTTCAAAAATTCAGTAATTGAAATACAAATAAATAAAAGCGTTCTCTAGGTATGTACTGTTGCATCATTTCTTCGCTCAATTTTTTTTATTATTTTGTTCAATTCGTTACTACGACTTTTCGTTACAACAAACTTTCGTTACAACGACCATATAATGTTGGTCCCACAATGTCGTTATACCGATGTTCTACTGTAATATGATGTATGTAATATACAGGGTCATTTTAATTAAAATTTCTAAACGCTTTAAAATAGAACGCCTTATCATAACAACTTCAAATTTGAATGGAGTATTATTGAAGAAGTATGAAGAAAACGTATGGCATAAGAAAAAAAATTTCCAAATTTTAACAACAGATGGCGCTGAAAGAACCTTAATTTGTAAATAAAAATACCTGTCATGCGTTCTACTTATTTCAGTGTTAATAAAAACGCCGGGTACACAGCTTTTCCTGGATTTTCGTCTGAGAAGTTCTCCGAGACTGCCTCGCTGATGGACTGAGCTCTGCTTGTAAATATTTTTAACAAGAACAGTGTGCATCAGTAGCTCTGCAGAAGTTGCGAACACTCAAGGGTATTAAAAAAAAGTGTTGGATGATAACTACCAATGGTCTGGAGAAAATGATTGAGAAATTTGGAAAGACAGGTTCTTTGATGTTCTTTCTTATAAAAGGAGGAAAAAAATTGATTCGACGATCATTGAAGAAGTGAGAACAGCAGTGCAGGAGGAATCGAACTATAGTTTGCAACCGTGCAGTGCACGGGGAATTCCACAAGCATTGGACAGGCCTGTTAGCACGGCGCATAAATTTTTACGAAACATCCTGCATTGGTATCCTTACAAAAATAACCATGTGCAGGAGTTGTTTCCTTCTGACCTGAGAGTAAGGATGACTTTTACTTTAGAATTTCTTGCTTGCATGGAAGAGAACAATGAATGGCCATGGAAATTATGTGGATAGACGAAGCTCATTTCCATTTGACAGGATATGTCAATGCACAAAATTGCACAATGTGGGCAACAGAAAATCCAGTCACAACTCAACCAGTATCACTTCATCTTGCAAAGGTCACTGTTCTCAGGTTTACGTTATCACTTATTATAGGGCCACATTTTTTTGAGGAGACGGGTGCTTTCGGTCCTGGTACCGTTACCGTCACTAGTCAGCGCTATGAGTGTCTTTTGTGCTCTCACG
>CM063501.1:149044130-149058945 GCA_032207245.1 Pardosa pseudoannulata
CATTGCTTAAATTAAATATATTAGTTATTTAATTATCATAATTTGAACTTAAGAAAAGTGTTAGCACATTATAAGAGAATATTGCAAGTATTTATTTTGTATTGTGTGCATTTGTGCTAGGAAAATTCATATTGTTTATTGTTTTGGTTTTCAAGTGATTATTGTTGTGTTAATTTGAAATTTTGGAAATTGGGTTAAACGTTCTAATATCGAGTAGTATTTGTATTGTGTTAGTATTGTATTTCACGAATTGGTTGAGTAGTCGTAAGTTATTATTGTGAAAATTGAGTAGTAAGTTATTAAGGATATTATCTCATCATGAGTTATTTAAGTAAAGGGCGTAAGGCAGATCTCGTCGAGTTAGCCAAGGAAATTATAGGTGAATAGACGAAACCTTGACTATGAATCAAATAAGGAAATTAATTGAGACATCGGAAGATTACGATCCAGCTTTTGTAGAAGGATGTCTAGATACTATTATTGAGGCCCGGTTAGAGAAAGAGCGCATAGAAAGGGCGGATCGCGATAGTGAGAGAGAAGATAGGAAGATAGAATTAGAGAGACAAGAGAGAGAGAGAGAGAGAGAGAGAGAGAGAGAGGGATAAGAGAGAGAGCGTTCGAATTAGAAAAATTAAGATTAACCCAGGAACGTAGGAGCTGAATGAACGGATAGAGGTGCCAAGACCCTCAGGGGCATCTTTGCGGAACCGGATGCCACAATTTAATCCGGATGAGACGGACATAAATTTGTACCTTTGTCTATTCGAAAGACAAGCTGAATACTTGAAAGTACCTGAAATTGAGATGGCAGGGGAACTTATTTCATTATTACCGCTTTCAGTGTCAAATATTATTTTAAGGGAAAAGGCAGAAGAAACGCGGGATTATAAATTTGTAAAGAAACTCCTCTTAGAACGCTATAAATTATCGGCGGAAGCCCTGAGGCAAAAATTTGTACAACATGTACGGAAATCAGGAAATCTATGGAAGGATTACCTTTTTGAGATACGCACCTATTTAGAAGGTTGGGTATCCAGCTTAGGAGTTACAACATATGAAGGTCTACTGGATTTAATGCTAGTAGACCAGCTTAAACGGAAAATGGGGAGCGAATTCAAGGAATTCCATCTCAAAGAATGGGAAAGTTTTGTTTCACCCGATATCGTAGCGGACTTAGGAGACAAGTATGAATTACTTAGGAGACCCGGGAGGTCCCAAACGCAAGGAAAAAAATTTCCGGATTCTCGCACCCCTGATTTTCACAAATATTCAGTACCATTCAAGGCAGAAAATATCAGACCCCCTCCCCGGGAAAAGGTTGAAGTTAAGAATGAAAGGCCAAAAACGCCGAGTGTAAATGAACTTAAACATCGGGATTGGCGAAATGATCGGGAGTTTGAAAGGAAAAGGCACAGAGACATTATTTGTTTCCAGTGTGGAGTCTCTGGGCACATTAGACCTGATTGCCCGGAATTAAAACGTAAGGAGGATTTTATGCTATCCATACGGAAAGTGAGGTAGTAGATCTGCTAGCACCGTACGTTAGTTTGGGCACTGTAAACAATAAACCGTCTGAAATTTTAAGAGACAGTGGAGCTAGCTATGACTTCGTTTGCAGACGATATGTTAGGCCGCAAGATTTTACTGGCGACACGGTATGGGTCAATCAGCCCTTAGATACTCACGCTATTAAATTACCGGTGGCAAGAGTTTCATTATGCACGAAATTTGGCAATATCGATACGAAGGCTTGCGTCATATCTGATTTCGCGAATCAACAAAGATATATTTTGGGTAATGTGACGGCCGCCCTATTGGAAGAGAAAAACCGAGAGAGTACTAAACAGGTTAATGCGATTACTAGGTTGCAGTCGAAAGCCCTCGAGGCAAACGGGAGCTCCGAGGGAAACGGTTTTAATACCCCCCTAAGCGCAGAGGAGGGACCCGCATTGTTACAAGACACGAGCGAAGAAACTGAATATGAGCTTCCCATTGTCAACTTGACCGACGCAGAACGGGGTCTTTTGAATATAACCCCAGAGGAATTTGCGGTCAGCCAAGAAAATTGCTCTGAGACTAGGGAATTGAATGAACTATTAGTCAATGTGCCCGAGGGGGTTGCGCATAAGGGATTTGTACGGAAGAATGGATTGTTATGCAAAATTCAGGTAAACCATTTAGGAGAGGAAAAATGCGTTTTGGTTGTACCGGAAAAGTTACGGGAGAGAATTTTGGCTCTCTGTCACGGAGAGGCGGGAGCTCACGCAGGCGTAACTAAATCGAAACAACGCCTCGCTAAATTGTTTTATTGGCCGAAGTGTTATCAAGATATGGAAACGCATGTTAAGTCGTGCCATCCTTGTCAACTAGTAGGGAATGCTATTGATACAAAGAAGGCGCCTATGCGATTAACTCCGATAATTAGTGAACCTTTCACTAAAATTAATATAGATGCTTGTGGGCCGTTACCCGAATCTGAAAATGGGAACCGGTATATAATCACCGCGATATGCCTGGCTTCTAAATACCCGGAAGCGGTGCCAGTGCCAAATATAGGATCTGTAGCGGTCACTGATGCGCTTTTACAGATTTTCGGGCATCTAGGTTTTCCACGCGAAGTTCAATGTGATAATGGCTCTTCATTTACAAGCCACCTCACAACAGAATTTTTCAAACGGTTCGGGATCAAAGTGACTCACAGTTCAGTAGGTCATCCCCAAAGCAACCCAGTGGAACGTTTCCATCGCACTTTGAAAAGATTGCTTAGAGTGTTATGTTTAGAGAGCGGTGAAAGTTGGGAGAGACACCTTCCTAGTACATTACTAGCACTACGGACGGTTGTCCATGAGAGTACCGGGTTTTCGCCAGCCGAACTCCTGTACGGGAAAAATCTCCGAACGCCAGAAGTTTTATTATATGAGAAATGGTTGGGAGAAACCGATATAGAGAATCCTGTTACCGAACATATCTTAACACTCATGAATCGGCTTAAAAGAGCACGGGAACTAGCTGTGAAACGTATGGGGGAATTGCAGAAAAAACGGAAAGAGACCTATGATAAGAATGCAGTAGTTCGTAACTTTGCTGTAGGTGATTCAGTTTTAATCTTTTCCATGACGAGACCTAACAAATTAGCGCCTAAATGGATCGGGCCAGGAAAAATAGAGGCTCGTATCTCCGATACCAATTATAGAGTCCGACCCCCAGGACCACGAGCGAAAACAAGTAATTATCACGTGAACATGCTAAAACCCTATGTAAGGAGACCAGAATCTATCAATTGGATATGTGAGGAGAGAACGGAGGGGAAAACGACCGAAGATGATTTTGAAATTCACGTGATAGAAAGGGGATCTTCCGATTTTGACTACAATGAAGTAGTGCGCGAGAGTGAGTTGGGATCTCGGTTAACTACAGACCAACAGCGGGCATTAAAAGAACTATTATGTAAACATGCGAAATTATTTTCAAACACTCCGGGGAAAACTGATATGGTAACCCATGATATCGAGTTAATCTCGAATAAAGTAGTTCGATCCCGACCATATAAGGCCTCTCATCGACAAAATGAGATATTAAAAACGGAGATCGAGAAAATGTTAAGTTTGGGAATAATAGAAGTGGGCAGTTCCGATTACGCTTCACCAATGATACTTGTGGAAAATGAAGGGCGGGAACCGCGCCCCTGCATAGACTACCGTAGGCTGAATGAAGTAATTCGGACGGAATATTATCCGTTACCGAATATCGAAGAGCGTGTAGAACTGGTCGCAGGATCGGATTTTATTTCGGTCCTCGATCTTGCCAAAGGTTACTGGCAAATACCGCTGACGGAAAAGGCCCAACGAATAGCGGCGTTTGTTACGGCGTTTGGGACGTACCGACCACTACGGATGCCGTTTGGTCTCAAGAACGCCCCCTATTTCTTTAGCAAATTGATGGCTGACGTTTTAAATGGCTGTGAAGAGTACGCGGTCCCCTATATCGATGATATAGCAATTTTCTCAAAAACCTGGGACGAACATCTGAGCCATTTAGACGATGTTCTGACGCGAGTGACGAAGGCGCAGCTGACAATTAAGTCTTCGAAATGCCGGTTCGCTCAGAACCATGTGAAGTATCTTGGGCATATGGTAGGAGGAGGATACCGGAATCCGGCAGAACTAAAGGTGCAATGCATCCGGGATTTCCCTCGTCCTGACACGAAAACAAAGATACGCGCGTTTTTAGGGCTAACGGGCTACTACGCCCACTACATTCCAAATTATTCCATCATTGCCGCGCCACTAACGGACGCGTTAAAGGGAAAGAGCGACGGGGTCAAATAAAATGGAATGAGCCGTCCGAGAATGCGTTCACTGCACTAAAAGAGGCACTTACGAAATCGCCGGTGTTGCGCGCCCCGAATTTCGAATTACCATTTATTGTCCAAACCGATGCGTCAGATATGGGAATCGGAGTAGTGCTAGCTCAAATATTGACGGAAAAGGAGCATCCGATACTGTTTCTCAGTAGAAAATTCAATACTGCTGAACAGAAATATTGCACTACGGAAAAGGAATGTGCTGCAATTATCTTTGCACTAAAAAAACTACATTTCTATCTAGATGGGCGGGAATTCACCATAGTGACAGATCACAATCCATTAGTGTGGCTCCAAAAGAATGCGAGCGCAAACAGTCGCCTATTCCGATGGCAGCTGGTGCTACAACAGTTTAGTTACCGTGTGGTGCACAAACCCGGCCCACAGAATACTAATGCAGATGCATTAAGCCGCTGCATCACGTAAAATGTAGTAAGAAATGTACTTGTATATACTTGCATATTGTCTTTTGTGTTGTAATTATTTAATATTATAATTTAGAATATAGTTAGTGTTTTTTTTTAGTATAATGTATATTAAGTATCTGAGTGACTGTTGGTTCCTTACGATGAAGATCAGAGTTGCAGTTCTCCACGAGAATTGTCGGCATAATCGAGATCCACCCTGTGGAAAAATTCTTATGCGAGGGGGGGTGTAACGATCCGTTACATGACCCCAAAACGAACAAGGAGCCCAAAAGGTGACCTTTCGTCGTGGACTCACGAGTAGCCGATAATAGGACCAGGTGGTCTAAAAACCCGTAATTGAAAAACGGTGCATTGATGGCTCCGAACTGGCTGAACATTGTTACCTGTTGAATGGACCTTTACTGTGTACATAATTGAGTGCACCTTGCCGCCCATTAGCGGTTACAAAAAGGGCATTAAGTTGGTTAAGCATCTGGAACCAGGACAGCTGATCGCAGACTTGGGAGTGACCGCAAGATTGCGTCACCCTGGCTCGGGAAGTTTCTCGAAGAACCGAGAAGCGGAAGGAGTGCTTAGTATAAATGGAACAGGACCGGACTAGAACGGGGGCTTTTGCTTTGTTCTTCTCTCGAGGCTTCTACCTGCTAGAGCCTGGTCGATCGAGGACCGCTCTTATCTCCGTGTCTGGAGTTTGTTTTTTTTGAGACCGCCAGCGTCTCCGTTGCTAGATAGTCGAACATTCGACTTGGGAATTTCCTTCCCCGTTATTGCTGATTGATAGTTAACTGCTTGCATAGTAGTCAGCCTAGAGTGACTTTGCACTCTAATTTTGGATCGACTTGCATCCTGTGTTTTCTTCACGAATCCCAGCGTGATACGCACTCGGAACCTCCGAACCTGCTGTGAAAGCCAACCGCGCTAATCGACAGAGAGTGAACGAGTCAACATTAGTCCCAGCACTAATCAGTTCCAGCTTTTGTGTTTAAGCCCTAGCCATACTGTTCCGGTATCCCACGCATCCTTGTATGTGCATATTATCTCTGTACGAGATCCCTGAATGTTATCGTTTATTGAATTTGTACATATCTGTACATAGTTTATTCTAGTGAAATAAATATTTAGTCAAGAATACCTTAATTTCTAGCCTGTGTCATTGAAGGCCTCGCCTACCTATTTTCCAGTACGTTACAATATATATATATATATATATATATATATATATATATATATATATATATATATATATGGGGGTATATACATGAGTGTATATGTGTATACTGAGACGCACACATATGTTATATATATATATATATATATGTGTGTATATGAGAGAGAGAGACTTTGCCACATATGTGTCTCAGTTGCTATTATAGCTAAAGTTTAGCTATGTAGTTATTTTTGCTATTATAGTTAAACTAAGATGCATAAAGTGCTTTATTGATGGTCTTATATATTTATCTTCTATTGGCTTTTAAATCACATTGAGAATTAATTACATTGAATGTGCATAAAATATGTTTTATCTCTTCTTTTCATATATACTGACGATACGTACTTTTTATACACTCACAATATATGTATGCACGTGTGTATGAGTGTGTGTGTAGAGAAAGAGAGAGCATAAACTAGTGACATTTATATATTGCTTCATATAACTGGATAAAAATTACTGGAGGAAAATGATCAAATAAGCATAATGATTAAAAATTGTTAAATAATCAATATATGTATGCACGTGTGTATGAGTTGTGTGTGTAAGAGAAAGAGAGAGCAAATATATGTGACATTTCATTTGCTTCATAACTGGATAAAAATTACTGGAGGAAAATGATCAAATAAGCATTAATGATTAAAAATTGTTAAATAATCATATATATGTATGCACGTGTGTATGAGTGTGTGTGTAAGAGAAAGAGAGAGCAAAACTAGTGACATTTCATTTGCTTCATAACTGGATAAAAATTACTGGAGGAAAAGGATCAAATAAGCATTAATGATTAAAAATTGTTAAATAATCAAATATGTATGCACGTGTGCATGAGTGTATTGTAACGTACTGGAAAATAGGTAGGCGAGGCCTTCAATGACACAGGCTAGAAATTAAGGTATTCTTGACTAAATATTTATTCACTAGAATAAACTATGTACAGATATGTACAAATTCAATAAACGATAACATTCAGGGATCTCGTACAGAGATAATATGCACATACAAGGATGCGTGGGATACCGGAACAGTATGGCTAGGGCTTTAAAACACAATAGCTGGAACTAATTAGTGCCGGGACTAATGTTGACTCGATCACTCCGTCTGTCGATTAGCGCGGTTGGCTTTCACAGCAGGTTCGGAGGTTCCGAGTGCGTATCACGCTGGGATTCGTGAAGAAAACACAGGATGCAAGTCGATCCAAAATTAGAGTGCAAAGTCACTCTAGGCTGACTACTTCTATGCAAGAAGTTAACTATCAATCAGCAATAACGGGGAAGGAATTCCCAAGTCGAATGTTCGACTATCTAGCAACGGAGACGCTGGCGGTCTCAAAAAAAAACAAACTCCAGACACGGAGATAAGAGCGGTCCTCGATCGACCAGGCTCTAGCAGGTAGAAGCCTCGAGAGAAGAAACAAAGCAAAAGCCCCCGTTCTAGTCCGGTCCTGTTCCATTTATACTAAGCACTCCTTCCGCTTCTCGGTTCTTCGAGAAACTTCCCGAGCCAGGGTGACGCAATCTTGCGGTCACTCCCAAGTCTGCGATCAGCTGTCCTGGTTCCAGATGCTTAACCAACTTAATGCCCTTTTTGTAACCGCTAATGGGCGGCAAGGTGCACTCAATTATGTACACAGTAAAGGTCCATTCAACAGGTAACAATGTTCAGACAGTTCGGAGCCGTCAATGCACCGTTTTTCAATTACGGGTTTTTAGACCACCTGGTCCTATTATCGGCTACTCGTGAGTCCACGACGAAAGGTCACCTTTTGGGCTCCTTGTTCGTTTTGGGGTCATGTAACGGATCGTTACACCCCCCCTCGCATAAGAATTTTCCACAGGGTGGATCTCGATTATGCCGACAATTCTCGTGGAGAACTGCAACTCTGATCTTCATCGTAAGGAACCAACAGTCACTCAGATACTTAATATACATTATACTAAAAAATAACACTAACTATATTCTAAATTATAATATTAAATAATTACAACACAAAAGACAATATGCAAGTATATACAAGTACATTTCTTACTACATTTTACGTGATGCAGCGGCTTAATGCATCTGCATTAGTATTCTGTGGGCCGGGTTTGTGCACCACACGGTAACTAAACTGTTGTAGCACCAGCTGCCATCGGAATAGGCGACTGTTTGCGCTCGCATTCTTTTGGAGCCACACTAATGGATTGTGATCTGTCACTATGGTGAATTCCCGCCCATCTAGATAGAAATGTAGTTTTTTTAGTGCAAAGATAATTGCAGCACATTCCTTTTCCGTAGTGCAATATTTCTGTTCAGCAGTATTGAATTTTCTACTGAGAAACAGTATCGGATGCTCCTTTTCGTCGATATGTTGAGCTAGCACTACTCCGATTCCCATATCTGACGCATCGGTTTGGACAATAAATGGTAATTCGAAATTCGGGGCGCGCAACACCGGCGATTTCGTAAGTGCCTCTTTTAGTGCAGTGAACGCATTCTCGGACGGCTCATTCCATTTTATTTGACCCCGTCGCTCTTTTCCTTTTAACGCGTCCGTTAGTGGCGCGGCAATGATGGAATAATTTGGAATGTAGTGGGCGTAGTAGCCCGTTAGCCCTAAAAACGCGCGTATCTTTGTTTTCGTGTCAGGACGAGGGAAATCCCGGATGCATTGCACCTTTAGTTCTGCCGGATTCCGGTATCCTCCTCCTACCATATGCCCAAGATACTTCACATGGTTCTGAGCGAACCGGCATTTCGAAGACTTAATTGTCAGCTGCGCCTTCGTCACTCGCGTCAGAACATCGTCTAAATGGCTCAGATGTTCGTCCCAGGTTTTTTGAGAAAATTGCTATATCATCGATATAGGGGACCGCGTACTCTTCACAGCCATTTAAAACGTCAGCCATCAATTTGCTAAAGAAATAGGGGGCGTTCTTGAGACCAAACGGCATCCGTAGTGGTCGGTACGTCCCAAACGCCGTAACAAACGCCGCTATTCGTTGGGCCTTTTCCGTCAGCGGTATTTGCCAGTAACCTTTGGCAAGATCGAGGACCGAAATAAAATCCGATCCTGCGACCAGTTCTACACGCTCTTCGATATTCGGTAACGGATAATATTCCGTCCGAATTACTTCATTCAGCCTACGGTAGTCTATGCAGGGGCGCGGTTCCCGCCCTTCATTTTCCACAAGTATCATTGGTGAAGCGTAATCGGAACTGCCCACTTCTATTATTCCCAAACTTAACATCTTTTCGATCTCCGTTTTTAATATCTCATTTTGTCGATGAGAGGCCTTATATGGTCGGGATCGAACTACTTTATTCGAGATTAACTCGATATCATGGGTTACCATATCAGTTTTCCCCGGAGTGTTTGAAAATAATTTCGCATGTTTACATAATAGTTCTTTTAATGCCCGCTGTTGGTCTGTAGTTAACCGAGATCCCAACTCACTCTCGCGCACTACTTCATTGTAGTCAAAATCGGAAGATCCCCTTTCTATCACGTGAATTTCAAAATCATCTTCGGTCGTTTTCCCCTCCGTTCTCTCCTCACATATCCAATTGATAGATTCTGGTCTCCTTACATAGGGTTTTAGCATGTTCACGTGATAATTACTTGTTTTCGCTCGTGGTCCTGGGGTCGGACTCTATAATTGGTATCGGAGATACGAGCCTCTATTTTTTCCTGGCCCGATCCATTTAGGCGCTAATTTGTTAGGTCTCGTCATGGAAAAGATTAAAACTGAATCACCTACAGCAAAGTTACGAACTACTGCATTCTTATCATAGGTCTCTTTCCGTTTTTTCTGCAATTCCCCCATACGTTTCACAGCTAGTTCCCGTGCTCTTTTAAGCCGATTCATGAGTGTTAAGATATGTTCGGTAACAGGATTCTCTATATCGGTTTCTCCCAACCATTTCTCATATAATAAAACTTCTGGCGTTCGGAGATTTTTCCCGTACAGGAGTTCGGCTGGCGAAAACCCGGTACTCTCATGGACAACCGTCCGTAGTGCTAGTAATGTACTAGGAAGGTGTCTCTCCCAACTTTCACCGCTCTCTAAACATAACACTCTAAGCAATCTTTTCAAAGTGCGATGGAAACGTTCCACTGGGTTGCTTTGGGGATGACCTACTGAACTGTGAGTCACTTTGATCCCGAACCGTTTGAAAAATTCTGTTGTGAGGTGGCTTGTAAATGAAGAGCCATTATCACATTGAACTTCGCGTGGAAAACCTAGATGCCCGAAAATCTGTAAAAGCGCATCAGTGACCGCTACAGATCCTATATTTGGCACTGGCACCGCTTCCGGGTATTTAGAAGCCAGGCATATCGCGGTGATTATATATACCGGTTCCCATTTTCAGATTCGGGTAACGGCCCACAAGCATCTATATTAATTTTAGTGAAAGGTTCACTAATTATCGGAGTTAATCGCATAGGCGCCTTCTTTGTATCAATAGCATTCCCTACTAGTTGACAAGGATGGCACGACTTAACATGCGTTTCCATATCTTGATAACACTTCGGCCAATAAAACAATTTAGCGAGGCGTTGTTTCGATTTAGTTACGCCTGCGTGAGCTCCCGCCTCTCCGTGACAGAGAGCCAAAATTCTCTCCCGTAACCTTTCCGGTACAACCAAAACGCATTTTTCCTCTCCTAAATGGTTTACCTGAATTTTGCATAACAATCCATTCTTTCGCACAAATCCCTTATGCGCAACCCCATCGGGCACATTGCCTAATAGTTCATTTAATCCCCTAGTCTCAGAGCAATTATCTTGGCTGACCGCAAATTCCTCTGGGGTTATATTCAAAAGACCCCGTTCTGCGTCGGTCAAGTTGACAATGGGAAGCTCATATTCAGTTTCTTCGCTCGTGTCTTGTAACAATGCGGGTCCCTCCTCTGCGCTTAGGGGGGTATTAAAACCGTTTCCCTCGGAGCTCCCGTTTGCCTCGAGGGCTTTCGACTGCAACCTAGTAATCGCATTAACCTGTTTAGTACTCTCTCGGTTTTTCTCTTCCAATAGTGCGGCCGTCACATTACCCAAAATATATCTTTGTTGATTCGCGAAATCAGATATGACGCACGCCTTCGTATCGATATTGCCAAATTTCGTGCATAATGAAACTCTTGCCACCGGTAAATTAATAGCGTGAGTATCTAAGGGCTGATTGACCCATACCGTGTCGCCAGTAAAATCTTGCGGCCTAACATATCGTCTGCAAACGACGTCATAGCTAGCCCCACTGTCTCTTAAAATTTCACACGTTTGATTGTTTACTGTGCCCAAACTAACATAGGGTGCTAACGGATCTACTACCTCACTTCCCGTATTTATAGCGTTTAATTCTTCCTTGCGTTTTAATTCCGGGCAATCAGGTCTAATGTGCCCAGAGACTCCACACTGGAAACAAATAATATCGGTGTTCCTTTTCTTTTCAAAATCTCTATTATTCCGCCAATCCCGACGTTTAAGTTCATTCATTCTCGGCGTTTTTGGCCTTTCATTCTTAATTTCGACCTTTTCCTGGGGAGGGGGTCTGATATTTTCTGCCGCCTTGATTGGTACTGAAAACTTGCGAAACTCAGGGGTGCGAGAATCCGGAAATTTTTTTCCTTGCGTTTGGGGCTTCCCGGGTTTCTTAAGTAATTCATACTTGTCTCCTAAGTCCGCTACGATATCGGGTGAAACAAAAGTTTCCCATTCTTTGAGATGGAATTCCTTGAATTCGCTCCCCATTTTCCGTTTTAGCTGGTCTACTAGCATTAAATCTAGTAGACCTTCATAGGTTGTAACTCCTAAACTGGATACCCAACCTTCTAGATAGGTGCGTATCTCAAAAAGGTAATCCTTCCATAGATTTCCTGATTTCCGTACATGTTGTACAAATTTTTGCCTCAGGGCTTCCGCCGATAATTTATAGCGTTCTAAGAGGAGTTTCTTTACAAATTTATAATCCCGCGTTTCTTCTGCCTTTTCCCTTAAAATAATATTTGACACTGAAAGCGGTAATAATGAAATAAGTTCCCCTGCCATCTCAATTTCAGGTACTTTCAAGTATTCAGCTTGTCTTTCGAATAGACAAAGGTACAAATTTATGTCCGTCTCATCCGGATTAAATTGTGGCATCCGGTTCCGCAAAGATGCCCCTGAGGGTCTTGGCACCTCTAACAGTTCATTAGCACTCCTACATTCCTGGTTCAATCTTAATTTTTCCAATTCGAACGCTCTCTCATTATCCCTCTCTCTCTCTCGTTTCTCTCTATCTGCCTTTCCTCTCTCTGCCTGTCCTCTAACCGGGCCTCAATTATATTATCTAGACATCCTTCTACGAAAGCTGGATCGTAATCTTCCGATGCCTCAATTAACTTCCTTATTTGAGTCATAGTCAAGGTTTCGTCTATTCCGCCTATAATTTCCTTGGCTAACTCGACGAGATCTGCCTTACGCCCTTTACTTAAATAACTCATGATGAGATAATATCCTTAATAACTTACTACTCAATTTTCACAATAATAACTTACGACTACTCAACCAATTCGTGAAATACAATACTAACACAATACAATTACTACTCGATATTAGAACGTTTAACCCAATTTCCAAAATTTCAATTTAACACAATAATAATCACTTGAAAACCAAAACAATAAACAATATGAATTTTCCTAGCACCAATGCACACAATACAAAAATAAATACTTGCAATATTCTCTTATAATGTGCTAACAGTTTTCTTAAGTTCAAATTATGATAATTAAATAACTAATATATTTAATTTAAGCAATGTTCTCAACACACTAATTTTTCTTATCTTATTAATAATTTAAATCAAACACCATCGTACACAATTTAAATTTTCAATTTATGCAATTTCAAATTTCCAAATTATATTCATTATAAAATATTCTGATTTATACACAGTTTTAAAAAATCTTACTTATGAACAGTTAAATTCCAATTAATATTCAATTACAATTATAATTTATACACACTTTTAAAATTCAAATTTATGCACAATACTATTACACAAAATTCCTTAATTCAACTTTACTCTTAATTCAAAACTTTAATATACCTTAGTCAATAATTCTTATCTTTGAAATTATTTCTATCACTCTACAAAATATTTGCATACCAATTTAAGATTTCTTTCAATTGATATACATTTAATTCAAACACAATGCAACACAATTTACTATACTCTATCTAAATTCCTAGCACAACCTATACTCAATGTACTGTTGGTTCGATACAAGAGAACAGAATTGGTTACTCACGATTTTTGATGCTTGCTTCATCAGTCTCGAGTCGTCGTAATACGGTTGACACCAAGTCTCACTGTTGACTCTCAAATCACAGGGTCACACAAAAAGTCTCACAGTTGACTCTCAATATCACAGGATCACACAAAAAGTCTCACAGTTGACTCTCAATATCACAGGATCACAAAAAAAAGGGTCTCACAGTTGACTCTCAATATCACAGGATCACACACAAAAAAAAGGTCTCACTAATGCAGGTTCAGATTCGGAACGCAAAATTTCTCATCTGATGTTTGGCTGCACAATTTCACCCGCGAAAATTTCTTCACCTAGCCTTCACTGTTTACCGTAACAGCGCTGCCACCAATATTTAGAATACCACTAGCCTGTAACGTACTGGAAAATAGGTAGGCGAGGCCTTCAATGACACAGGCTAGAAATTAAGGTATTCTTGACTAAATACTTTATTCACTAGAATAAACTATGTACAGATATGTACAAATTCAATAAACGATAACATTCAGGGATCTCGTACAGAGATAATATGCACATACAAGGATGCGTGGGATACCGGAACAGGATGGCTAGGGCTTTAAAACACAATAGCTGGAAACTAATTCGTGCCGGGACTAATGTTGACTCGATCACTCCGTCAGTCGATTAGCGCGGTTGGCTTTCACAGCAGGTTCGGAGGTTCCGAGTGCGTATCACGCTGGGATTCGTGAAGAAAACACAGGATGCAAGTCGATCCAAAATTAGAGTGCAAAGTCACTCTAGGCTGACTACTTCTATGCAAGAAGTTAACTATCAATCAGCAATAACGGGGAAGGAATTCCCAAGTCGAATGTTCGACTATCTAGCAACGGAGACGCTGGCGGTCTCAAAAAAAAACAAACTCCAGACACGGAGATAAGAGCGGTCCTCGATCGACCAGGCTCTAGCAGGGTAGAAGCCTCGAGAGAAGAAACAAAGCAAAAGCCCCCGTTCTAGTCCGGTCCTGTTCCATTTATACTCCACAATATCTTCGCTTCTCGGTTCTTCGAGAAGCTTCCCGAGCCAGGGTGACGCAATCTTGCGGTCACTCCCAAGTCTGCGATCAGCTGTCCTGGTTCCAGATGCTTAACCAACTTAATGCCCTTTTTGTAACCGCTAATGGGCGGCAAGGTGCACTCAATTATGTACACAGTAAAGGTCCATTCAACAGGTAACAATGTTCAGACAGTTCGGAGCCGTCAATGCACCGTTTTTCAATTACGGGTTTTTAGACCACCTGGTCCTATTATCGGCTACTCGTGAGTCCACGACGAAAGGTCACCTTTTGGGCTCCTTGTTCGTCTTGGGGTCATGTAACGGATCGTTACAGTGTGTGTAAGAGAGAGAAGAGAGCAAAACTAGTGAACATTTCATTTGCTTCATAACTGGATAAAAAAATTACTGGAGGAAAATGATCAAATAAGCATAATGATTAAAAATTGTTAAATAATCAAATATGTATGCACGTGTGTATGAGTGTGTGTGTAAGAGAAAGAGAGAGCAAAACTAGTGACATTTCATTTG
>CM063501.1:149059045-149159699 GCA_032207245.1 Pardosa pseudoannulata
TACAGGTTTCACTACATGAATGTTGTTTGACTTAGCCAAAAGGGGATTTTTTTTTGTCAGTTTTGCTTAAGTGACACAGTATATAATCTCTCGCAATGTTCTATGTAGAACTCCATCATAAACCATTATTATTAAATACCACTTGTAAGCAACGTTGATTTACTAACTTGAAATTCAAGTATTACGGAATATATATCTCAGATGAATCCATTTCATTTTTCATACTGATACACAATTTTCACATTCTACAATAAGTTCATTAATTTTTTTAAATATTTGTCATCGTCAACAATGTATATCATAGATAGAAAATATCTCACTACCTAATAAATAATAACTGTTTATATTACGCTTTATAAATAGGACTATCTACTAAAGTTATTCCTTTTTGAGTTTACAACCTGGCCCACCGAACCTAACTTTTTTACCATTTGGTCCTGCTCTAAAAATATTTGCTTACCCTTCCTTGACACGGAAAAACATTATCGTTAATAGATAACAACACCAAAAAATAAGACAAATCCCGTGATCTACACATAGAGCGGAAAACGAAATCCGGAAATCGAAACCGGAAGTCAAAACCGGAAATTAAAGAAGTCAATGAAATTTGTTTATATACCAGTCAATATTACACAAAATACACAAACAAATATTACAGTTAATCTATTTTTAACACGAAGTGTTTTCTGATATTTTGTAGGCCGAACGATGGCCGATTGGTTAGGGTGCTGGCCTTCGGTACCCGAGTTCGTGGGTTCGAATCCCACAGTGGCATGGATGTTCGTAGCCGTTCGGAATCGGCTTTAAGCTGTAGGTCCCGGTCTCATTAGCCCTCGTGTTGCAAAAAGTAGACCGTAGCACTCCAAACCAAACAAACAAACTGATATTTTGTAACGCAATGAATAATGTGTCAGGTACGCTAAAGGTTCGTAATATCTGTAAAATTTTATTAAAATAAACAAATGATCATAAAAATTACTGTTGCATAAATATAATAAGATAAAATTAGATTTTTGTGAAAAACAAAATATTATTATAATTCCAAAACTCCTCGATAGATGCGCCAAGATTTAATTAGCAGTTAAATTGAATAAGAGGGTTTTATTATCTTTTTTTTAAGATGGAAATCTGCAGTCCGTATTTGCGCAAAGTATGTAAATATTTGTTCGTTATTTATTAATAACATAACACAAACAAAAGAACAATCTAATAAAGTTTAGAAACAATAATATGAATAAAAATGCATTACAGTTCAATACGAAAGTAGTGATTTGAGTGTATGACAGAAGGAATAGATTGTTTCATTTTTATTACATATTCCGGTGAGATTTCTTATCTATTTGAAATTCTATACTTTATATGATTCATAGATCTAAAACCTAATGCGTACATAGTTTATTGCTCTCTCTCTGTCTATATATATATATATATATATATATATATATATATATATATGTGTGTGTGTGTGTATATGTGTGTGTGTGTGTGTGTGTGTGTGTGTGTGAGTGTGTGATGGCTTGTAGGCGTAGAGCTGTCAACACATTCCACGCTTGGCTTCGTCACGAATAAATGAAAATGGCGCAAGTGACGCTTTTAAACGAAACTTTACTTTGAATAAAGGTATGATTTACCAAGAGGGACTGTTTCGTCCATTCGCCTTACACTGGATCACGATATATATATATATATATATATATATATATATATATATATATATATATATATATATATATATATATATATATATATATATATACATATATATATATATATATATATATATATATATATCATACATACATATATATATATATATATATATATATATATATATATATATATATATATATATATATATACATATACATTTAAATATATTCATATGAATACATAAGTGTATATATATATATATATATATATATATATATATATATATATATATATATATATATATATATATAAACGCGTGTTGCTTTAACTTACGATACTAAGCATCTTTGTACAGTCAAGGTGTAATAGTAAGCTTTATTCAATTTCTCATTAAAGTAGTTGCTCGTTTGGAGCTACAAAAAAAGATGCTTTTTATTCCCTTTTACTTAAATGTATTTCTTTTTTCAACTCTAGCTTTAATTTTATAGTTTTAGAACATTTTATTATACCAATGTTGAATAAAATTACATACCTTGTACGACTAGCTTCACTTTTCCTTCGTCCTCACCGAACCTGTTTCTTACTTGGCAAGAGTAGGTGCCGACGTCCTTCTTCTGTGAGTCGTGAATCAGTAACTCCGACTTGGTGCCCGAGTCGGATACATCCTTCACAACTTCGAACCTGAAACGGTAAAAATGGGGAATAACGAAAAAAGTAATGAGGAAAGAGCAGTTTCAGAAATAATTCTCGCAGATATTTTTCTTTGTAAATGATTGTAAAAAATCGAAATATTTAAGCAGCTATTTAGACAATATTGTTGTCAAGAAAACGACATTAATATTACCGTGTTGAATCATTCGTTTCAAGGTTCCAAGTGTTTGACATATACATTTAAAATATCATAAATAATTTTTAGTATATGCGTTAATGTTTTAAATTTTCTTCTTAAATACATTATATTATTTTCTTTCATTTGAGACCTGTTGGATAGTTTAAACACATTTTGTTCCTGGGAGGCAGTTTTAAGTGTGTTCTTCAGGACAGTGACACAGAGCAGTGCTTTCGGTCTTTAATTTTGGTGTCGCCATTCATATTCATTTGCCATTCCTCACAGCAAATATTTTCTTTAGACCAAATAAAATTATTTCTCATCTTATTTGATAAAGGTTAATTTATGTTAAGAGTTATTGTGATTTAGGATTAATGAACAGTTTTCTCAGTTGACATTCCAAAATTTACTATGCTGTATGCCAAATTATTTTAAGATTATTTCCCAGACACGAATTTGATGACAGTAAAAGCCCGTTGTAATAAGGTTGTAGTAAGTGACAGTTCTTTCTAAAAATTAAACGGTATATACGAACACTGCCAGTGGAGTAGAAACGTAGGATAAATACGTCTTTCCAACGTATCTGAACATCTGATGCTGAATTAAGATCCAGTATTTTGGGAAGCCACGAAAGCCTGTTGGAAATCTTATTGGAATTCTGTGAATAATTCTTGATGATTATGGCACGATGCACATTTACATTATTATGCATGAAGTATCCATCACCTGTGGATAAAAAGGAAATATTTCAGGATATACTTGATCTGCCAGAATGCCCAAGAACTACATGGTTGTGCGTTTACCCTCTACCAATAGCAGGAAACCACTTCCATACCAGAAGAACAAGCCTTCCTACAGATCCTTGCACTGTGCGAACAAAGTAAGATAGGTTCATGGCTCCATGGGTCTCTCTAAAATTGATATCTATCCCCAGTGTAAAACAAGTATAGCGTGATTAATCTGGCCACATAAACGCTTTCTAATCTTCTTTTGTCAACTTTCGTGTTTCCAGATATCACTGAAAATGAATTCTGTCATTATAGTCAGAAATGAGAGGTTTCCTCTTAGGAATCTGACAATGTAAGCCGAATCTCTTCGGATGGTTCACACGAAGCTCCGTTGAGACGAACCTTTATTGGTCCGAGGTTTCTGTCAATGAAGTAGAGTTCTATTTCTACCACACAATTTATCACAGACGATGCTGATCACGGCCAAAGTTTATCGTATTTCAGCTACAGTTGCTACCTTTTGGACAAGATTTGAAATATCCGCTTCCAACTTTTAATTTAAAGGAAAAATTATTTCTTTGGTCTTTAAAGTAGTCAGGAAAGTTTCGAATTATATCAAGTTGTCAGAAACCAAAAAAATAGGAATAAGCATCAAGTCATAGAGAAAAATTCTTATTGTCTACTGAGGACGAGCTTTTAAAAGTTATTATCCCTATCTTTACGATTATTGGGTAGTCAACTAAAAGCTGTAAGATCATAATATCCAATATGCTTCCAACTAAAATTTAATTTTTCTGAAAGCTACGGGTACGAAAAAATTGCTACTCTAAACTACCGAATAAAGTGTTCGAATGGAAACTTTAGAATGTCAAGTGAAGCATAGAAATAAACCCAAACAATATCAGAATAAAAGAGATAAGAAATCTAAATAAAATATATTAATCCTTTTTAGGATTAGTATTCATGCTCATGAAGGCTTGAAAATATCAATCGTAAAGGACATTGTCGAAAAAATAAATCTTCTACTTTTCAATCTCAATGTTTAAATGATACGATAATTACGAATTCATTACCACAGTGATAACTTGAAATATATGAGAGCGGTTACGGCATTTGACTTCTCAGTCATTAGATTCGTCCTTAGGTTTTTGAAAGCTTTCTCAAAAGTTTATGAATATTCACGATAGCCTGTTACATCTACGATTTCAGAATATCTTATGTTTAATTTTTATTTAGTTTTACTTTTACGAAATAAAAAGCAACTGGATAAAAGCTATGCTCTTGCTAAACGGGCCCCAACAATAAGCCTAAAATAATTGATCTAAGATAGTGAGTCTCTGGACATGAATTATAAGTATTTTAAAAACAAAATAAATTTTAAATTAAGCGTATTGTTTCTTTTCATAAATGAATTGGAATAATTGTTTTTCTGAAGTTAAGGTTAGTGAAGTTTTAAAATTTAATTTCGTTATTTATTGTCCTCAAATTTAAGACATTATTAATTATTCCAGTTATTTTCTATTAGTTCAAACTACTTATCAGTGATATTAAGAAACCTAAAGTCCTCTATTACAGCATAATAATTTACTTTACGAAATCCAAAATTCCAATTATAATTTTTTACTCTTGTTCTTCTTAGGGTTTAGGTGTACGCAATGTTTCACAGAGTATATATTTTCTGCTCACCTTGTTCCGAATTGAATACTTAAGTCTTGCCCATCTTTCTTCCAGGCTACTGTCAGAGGTTGGTCACCCAAAATCTCGCACATGAGACGTGCCGTGTGACCTCGGCGAACGGTTACGCTCTGAAAGCGTTCTTTCAGTTCTGGTGGAGCTGCAAATAGAAAAATTTATGTATCATAATCATATTGCTTTGTTTGAAGTATGTATTCATATTTCAAACCTCCTTTTGCTGCTACATCCAATAATATTGTATAAAGTTTAAAATTGTGTATATACATGCTGATGGTTATTGAATTCTGTCAAGAACAAAATATTATTTAATTTTAAAAGAAAATATCCTGTTTTGATATATCTTTAGAATAAACTTATGTAAGACTATTTGAAAAGTTTTAAAGAAAAAAAGAGGTCATTTTAAAACATTAATATAGTAGAACGATTAATGATACATTTGAGTATAATAATTTATCTTTTTACTTATTTGCTTTAAAACAAGTATGAAATGTTAGAATTTAGCCTATTTATTCGATAATTTTACATTAAACAGTTCTTCGTAGGTCTTATGTAGCCTCCACACTATGGCTAATTGTTCACCACTTCATGAGGGATACCTTGAACAATGGTTCACGGGTTGCATCCACACGCTGGGCCACTAAATGAGCCAAACAAGTGGATTCGTTCATAGAGTATACTGCGCACTTTAAATGCTCATCTGGCTGCCTTTGATCTTTGGAGAAAAACCGCCTCGAAAGCCATCGTCCGCCAAGGCTATTTTATCGTCTGCCACCATCGACCACGAAAAACCATACCCCGTCCAGACGGTGGTGATGGCTTGCAGTGGACCATAGTGTGGAGAGGCCTTTATAAAATTCTTCAACAACTACAGAAAGTGTGAAAATTTTAAGCTTTTTTTCAGATCTGTAAAAGTTGAAGAATTTATTTATGTTACAAGACAAAGAAAATGATTTGAAATATATTCTTTATTTTATACACTTTATATATTTGCAAAATTTAGTTTTAACTTGTCTTATTGTTTAGTTGTCTTATTCATTATAAAATTTTCTTTGTAAATAGGGATTTTTAAGTTTATCCAAATTTCCTTTCTGTTAATAATTTTTCATCCAAATGAGAAATTTTATAAAGACATTTTATGCGAATAGTTTATAATACAGAACAATATTTTCTTTAACTCTTTCTTACAAACGAAAATTAAGGACGCACGGAAGTTAAAATTTTGATTTTAAAAATATTCAGGTTTTTTTCTGTACTCATAATAATAGCAAAAACAATACTTTACATAAACTACAAAACAACACCATCTACAACAATATATTTTTTGATAAGGAGAGACACATTTTATAACAATCAAGTCATCAAACTACATTCTTTACGAGTGCTCTTAAATATGTCTTATAGATTATAAAATAGCTGATTACCTTCATTTTTTATTGTATGTTTTTAGGTCAAAAGTAATATAACTAGCCCAATTAATGCAAAACAATTATTCAAATGGGTAAAACGTTTTAAAAATTTATTAATTAGATGTAATATATATTTTGTAAATTAACGAAATACTTAACTGTTCAAAACAGTATACATGGTTTTATAACAAAACTTTAATTGACAATATTCAAAAACTAGGAAAAATTGTATTCCAATAAAATATTTTCGAGTTACGAATAAGGTGAAAAAACATGCAATAAGAAAAAATTATTTTTAAGGATTAAAATAAATTAATATGTACAACAAAAATAAACTTTTAATCAAATAAATGATTTTTAATTTTTGGTTAATTCTTTAATTTAAAATGTTTTACTTGATTATAAAGTGCATGCCTAGCATGGCTGTTTCAAGACAAATATAAAAAGCATCTTTGATTGAATCCTATTATTTTGAAAGATCATTGTTCCCTTTCAATAGAAAAAAATTATATTTTTAAGTGTCACTCAGATATTATAATTATTTTTGTAATGAATTTGTTACATTACGTTCCCATACAAAATGAAAAATATATAATTAATCTGACAATAAAATTAAAATAAAGATACTAAATGATGAAATCTAATTTTGCGGATTAGTTTAAATGCAACACAAAATTTACCAGATTTCAGTTATTTTCACTGTAAAAGTGAAATTGTTACATTTTTTACGTTAGAATAACTGTTGGATTTATTTAGATACTAAAGTGTATAAACTGTATTGCAAAACACGGATATTACTTAAATAATTTATATGTATTCAAATGGAAAATTTAGATTTGTTTATAAAGTGTATACCTAAATTGGCTGTTTACTGATAAAAATTTCATTTTTGGTTTTGGCAATATTTAAAATAAAATAAGTATTCAGTTCGTGGTATATTTGAATTAAAAAATCAATTTTTCGAAAAGCACAAAATAAAACTTTTCGTTCTTCTGTTTTCTAGTGTTACCTACATTTAGTAAGAATTGTAATTCTTCCGAAGAACCGTAAAACAAATAACAGTCCCCTTCACTGAAACAAATATAGACTAAGATATAAAAATTTGAAGGTCTTTCTCCTTCTTTGAGGGATTGGTTAAAAGATTCATTTGAGGATATGTTTACGATTGGAGGTTACGAAGAAAATGCCCGGTTAAGGCCTTTACAACGTGATTTGAATAAAACTTATTAGGTCTTAAATTTCTATTAAAGATTGTTTCTACAGCTTTAATGTATTTTAATTATAGTAAATAATTTACACATCACTTACAGTGGACGCTAATATGTATAGTCTTGGCGATGCCAGGTCCGATTCCATTATGAGCTTCACACTGAAATAGACCAGCATCCGTTTCGTCGACTCTGGAGAACATCAGAGAGCCATTCGTAGCTGTGGACCACTGACCAAACTCTCCGACGGGTTCGGATGATGAACCTGAAAACAATGAATGAAATAAATAGGTGAATACAAAAATGATATACACCCAATATAATCAAAATATCGAATTTTTTTATTAGCTCAAATTATCATTATCTTCTTGACCTGTCTATGCATTCAAAAGTAGAGATATAATAAATTTTAAAAAAGTTTATATCCTGATATAATAAAAAATAACTAGTTAAACTGATAAGAAAATATCAGATTTTCAATTATTATATAAAACAACTCCTTCTTTGGTGTTAAACTGTTTAAATTTAGGTTCAAACTGAAATTATTAACTGATTTTATGTATTGAAAACAATGATAATAATTTATGCAATAGTTTTAGGAGTAAACGTACTCGCAAAGTGTGAAAAAAATCGTGTGTTGCAGAAAAGAATTTCAAATATTTTGTTTAATATGAAGTTTTTACGCAGTCAGTTTATATAATTTAGTCTAACTCAGTTACAGTATTTTGTAATGACTCTCTTAAAATTTCAAAAACATAACCATACATTCATGTTTATATATATATATATATATATATATATATATATATGTGTGTGTGTGTGTGTGTGTGTATATATATGTATGTATATATATATATGTATATATATATATATATATATTTATATTTATATATTTATATATATTTATATTTATATATGTATTGTAAAATGGATCTCTCAAAACTTTAATCGTACTTAAACCATTTAAGATATTTGAAAGAATTTCCTTTTGCCCATACAGAAAATATCATTGATCTTCAATAACTATATGTACACAGAAGATTTAATAACGTTTATATATGCGTCTAATAACTAAAAGATTACTACAAAAGTTAATATCTAGCTATCTGATTTATAATACAAATTTTGCAGTAGCTAAGTATATTTTTAATATATCATTAATATATTCACAATGGTGTTTGAAAATGCATCACTGTAGATGTATAGTTTTAAAATTTTAAACTTTATACAGACTGAATCTAATATAATTCATGAAAATCATAGAAAATAATTCCACATAACATGCAATTGTAAATTAAATGAAATTAAAATTGGCTTTCGCTGCATTGTTACTCATCCAATGAACGAATCAATTAAACTAAGATCCTTGGAAAAAAATCATTTCTTTTATTTCATCAAGAACCTCCGTGATTTTATCCGTGATATTACTTTTCACGTATTCACAGTTAATATATCGTATTGTTGTTTGGGCTATAGTAATGGATATAACTCACAAAATTATAAATGTTTTGAGACGGGATCACTCAGAGGGGTTTATAACAAAGTTACAAAGGCTATTATAAGGGAAGAGAACTTTCATTAGCCTTTCTTTATTTACCGTTGTTTCTTTGATAATCCAATTTAAATGAAATGAAAATAAAATTGGATTTCGCTGCAGTGTTACTCATCCAAGGAATGAATGTCTTGAACTAAGGTCCTTGGGAAAAATCATTTCTTTTATTTCCCCAAGAACCTCCGTGATTTTATCCGTGAAATTACTTTTCATGTATTTACAGTTAATATATCGTATTTTTGTTTGGGTTATAGTAACGGATATAATTTACAGAATTATAAATTTTTCTAGATGGGATCACTCTGAAGCGTTTATAACGGAGTTACAAAGGCTATTTTAAAGGAAGAGAACTTTCAGTAGCTTTTCTTTATTTACCATTGTTCCTTCAATTGCATGTATTACTATAACGAAAGCTGTTTAAGAATTACTATTTATGCTTTAGATTAAGTACTTTTATATTTAAGATACAAATGTAGTTAAGAAGAAGTACAAGCGTTAGCTATAAGTTGATTGATTTTATTTATATTCAAAAGTAGTGGAAAAACTAAAATTTTATCGTTTTTCACGTGGTGTCAGTAAATTTGCTTTATAAAATATAATTTTGGAGTTATCTGAAAAATGCATGCTCAATTTAGTGTAGAAGGCTTTAATTGGTCTCAATCCTTTTCGGAGTAAAAATAATATTTTTTGAAAATGAAGATTTCAAAAAATTCAAAAAATTAAATTTTAATTAAATGAACAATTCAAACAGACATTATTTCGCAAACTTTAGTAACAATCATTGAACAAATGTATGAAGAACGATTATTTTGCTTCTCAGTTAGTAAAAATAAACTTAATTTTAGTGAAAAAATTAAGTGAAAATAAGTTTTGTATCTATTTTTGAACATTTCCAAAGTAATTGCATGTAAGACGTTTATATTTTATAATCTTACAAAAATATGATAGGTTTGAAATTGTCAAATACTTTAATACTCTCTGCTTAATATTTTTTGTCAGTACGTTTTAAAGTCAGAAAAACTGGATTTTGAGAAGTATCAATAAAATATTTATTTTATAACTTGCTATTGGGATTTATATAATTTCAAAAGAAATTTGACATATTTAGTTTGGGAGCTATTTTAATTCGTTTTTTTGTTTTTACTTATATATAATTTTTAAAAAAATTTAATAATTTTTGCTGTGTATTTACTTAAGAAAGGAAATTTAGTGAAAAACAGTATAAATGTAAAGTGTTATTGAAAGTTATGAAGTTACATACGTTCATTATTAGATAAAATTTTACTCTCTTGTGAAATCTGTAGAACAATTATACTGTTTTTAAAGATTCCTGTGTATTGGGAGAACTTTCAAATTCTTTTAATGCAACGTAGTACTCATAGTGCCTTGCCGAATTCTGTTTTTCCGTTTTTGTTAAAATTTAAGCTACAAAAATCTCTCCATTTATTTTAAATTTTCCTCCTCTTTTAGGAATATTTCTTTATTTTCGTCTATTTTTCTTCGGAACTATCTGCAACGATATCTTTTATAATAATATAATTAGTTAGAATAAATTATCTAAATGGCTTATTTTACACAAAATGTGTAGTAAAATTTATCGATTAGATAAATGTAGCTTGCTTTCTGTATTGGACTCATAACTTAGATTAGTAAGCATTTGAAATCAAGTATTTTTCTCAATTCTTGTAACACCTTGTAAATAACAACATTAGTTACGTTAAGAGGGATATATTTATAAATACTCTTCACATTTTTATAATTTTTTATAATAAAAATAGTAATTTCAGTTAGTGTGTTAAAATAATGGGTAATAGAGAGATAAAAAATTAATGTAGTGAAGTGTAAATGTATTTAACATTAGAAATGAAATTTTTATGGCCAATCCTCCCAATAAATTCTATATTCTCTTAATTGAATTGAATTAAAAAATATCTTAACGTATAATGGATTTGAATTGATAACTTGCTCAATATTTCAGCATTTTTTTCTAATTCCTGTATTATTTTGAATCCTACCCTTATAATCAAAAAACAATTTCCCGCAAATCATAATTTCTTTAACTATTCTCAATATTCATTAAGTATGCATAACAAAAAATATTAGAAAAAGCGATATAACGTTTTTCTATATTTTAAATTTGATGAAAAATTGTAAATTTGATGATTTGATGATTTGGTTCATTTGATACCTGACGGGTGACTGGAAATCAAAATAACGAGTTCAAATAGTTTCTTTCTTGGAATCAATCTTCTTTTTAAAGAAAAAATACATTAAAAGGTTTTTAAAGTATAATGAATACCTCACAATTCGTCTCGTCTTACAGTGAAGCAAAATGTTTTCATTAAAGGCATAAAGTACCTTTTGGCTTCCATTTACATTTGAAAAAGAATATAAGGATTTTTCATTGTTTCTCAAGAGTTCTTTAATAATAAAAACTATATTTTTCTATCTTCTTTCTTATTTTCAAATCTTGCCTTCTCAAAATTCATTAATTGTAAATCTTAGAAACTAGCGCAAGTTTGGGTCTAAAAGTATTGATAAGAAATGCTTAATCTTTCACTAAACAAATATAAGATGAATAGATAGAATTACCATAACTATTATAGTCTATTATAGTATGCTTCAAGTGGAAAATTTCTAATCTGGTGACAGAATCTTAAACTCGCTTTACGTCTTATTTATTTTTTTTGAATAAATTATTTTAAAAGCACAGTATGTAAAAATTTAAATGCACACACATCAAATATGCTTCAAAATTTTGCATTTAAATTTTAATCAAAATGTAAAATTAATAGAGAGAATTTAAAAAATGATCATTATATGACGGTCTGAAAAGGTTAAATACAAAAATATTATGGTAAAATGTATTTATTTAGAATTTATACACACACACACACTCATATATAGTATATATATAATACATATATATTTATAAATATATATATAATATATATATATGTATGCATACATATATATATACATACACACACACATATATATATATAATATATATATATATAAATATATATATATATATATATATATATATATATATATATATACATATATTTATATATATATATATATATATATATATATATATATATATATGTGTGTGTGTGTGTGTGTGTGTGTGTGTGTGTGTGTGTGTAAACCCGCGCATAAAGTACTACCAGCTTTTGTAAACCAGCAGATAATTAATTTCGATGGTCACATAGAATTGTAGCCCCTATTGATTTTACTTGACCGGGTTACTGGTCAAGGAGACATCTAAAGCAACTAACTTATTAAAGATTATGCAGTAGAATCATTCCATAGAATGAACAGAGTTTGTAGCAGAACTTTTATTGAGTTAAGAGATTGACATGTGGCTTTATCAAAGGCTGTAGACAGAATGAACATGAAATACGTAGATTACAGGGTTGGAACCCAGACCAAAACGCGAAGATGAATCTCTTCCAGAGAAAGTAGCTTATTCAGCTATATTAACAGTAAAAAGGAACTTAGATCATTGAAAAGAGAACCGGGACGGTTATAAAATATCGAGAATGGGCAGGAAATCAGCATGTAATGCCGAACTAGCTTTGAGAGACAGCTAAAAGAATTTTAAGTCGCGGACACTCTTTTAGATAAGATATTTTGGGGCTGGAAAATAGATTAAAAGGAATAAGAATGGGAAAGAGGAGAATTTTTAAGAGATAGCTTATAATAATTTTGATATATTACATATATATGTAATATATATATATACATTTTTGACTTATATGTACTTTAAAGGATATTGAACATACACTATTAAAAATATCTAGAATTGTAAACAATAATGTGTTTTAGTGTATGAATAGTGACACCGAAATTGGTAGAAAATATCTCCTTAAATAGTTTTAATTTTTGATATTTTCAACTAATAAATTCCTCAAATACACTCGCTTCCAAAAATTAAGCACGAAGATGTAAAATGCAAAAAAATCCACAAATACTGCTTTGATTGACACAAAATTCGCCAGGAAAGTAGCATATATATAATTATGCATAAAACAAAATCCATAAATATATACAGAAGTGAAAACAATATTAAATTTTTGTAAGTTAATAGATAATAACATACTGGAGACTTAAACAGAATTATGTATAAAGTGAAAATAAACAGCATAAAATTAAAAAAGGGATATTAATAGGGTATGTGATCCCCCTCATCTGTATACAATGTTTACACCTTGTGACCATGCTTTCAATTAGGTGGTCAACCACCGCAGAATCAAGCAATCTCCATTCTTCTTGTAGACAGGTTCTAGTTCAATAAGAATCACTGGAGGTGGGAAACGTGAAGATACAGCACTGCCGAGAGCATCCCAGAAATTTTCAATATGATTCAGGTTAGGAGAATATGCTGGCTCCACCATACGCGGAATCGCTTCACTCTCCAGATAGTCATCGACTGTGTCATATCTATGGGGACGTGAGTTATCGTCCATTAAAACAAAATTAGGGCCACCTGCTGCAGCATAAAATCTCACAATGGGTTATAGGACTTCATCTCGATACCGGATAGCCATCACAGAACCCCGTTTAAAATGTGCAGGTCGGTGCGGTATCCTAAAGAAATCCCTGTCTCCATTATAATGCTTCCTCTCCGAAATGCGTGATGTTCGGTGATGTTTTCGGGCTGATTGCGTGTTCCTTGTTCACGCCATATCCTTATACGCTTGTCATCAGGCTCCAGAGCAAATCGTGGCTGATCAGTAAACATGAGATTGCCCCACTCAGACACAGTCCATTTGACATATTCCAGGCACCACTTTAATCGTGCCCCTCTTGATTAGGCGGATAGAAAAACACAAACTCGAGGTACCTGGGCGTACACTCTATTCATATGTAATTTTCTGCATACAGTAGCTGCAGATATCGCCTTACCAATGGACGCTGTAACCATAGATGTCACACGTGTGGAGGTCGCTCTTCGATTTCACTTGGTTAAAATAGCAATATATCGATCTTCTGCATGGGTTGTAACTCTTGGGAGACCAGTTACGGGCTTTCGGACAACTGTCTGTGTAGTTTGGAATAGTTTCCATAAACGTGAAATTACAGAAGAAAAGAGCAACATCTGTGATCAACTGTCCTCCTTCAATGCGCCCCACAGCACGCCAGAGCTCAAAATATTCCATTCGTCTTCTGGAAGTCATAGAAACACGTATGTCTTGAAAACAAACTGCAAAAGTTTTATAAACACCTTCTATCAGCACTTACAATCAACTTCTGTAAACCTTCATAAAGCTGGTATCTTATAAGACTGACCTTTTTGCATATTTCTTGACAGGAAAGCACGATTGGCTGTTAACTAACATATTTGCATACTTCCATCTACCTCTACAGAGAATTGCATCATCTTCAATTCTAATTGGCTTCCGGAAATTAGCATTTTCATCTTCCTACTTAACTTTTGGAAGTGAGTGTCTATAAGTTTTAATTTGCTTCTAACCAAGAACCAAAATGTTTATTTTTGTCCGATACCTGATTTTTGGCCCTATACTGAATCTTTGAAAGATAAATGAAATAAATATTTATAAAAACATATCTAACTGATCTTATAGCATGAAGCATTTAGAAAATAACTAAATTCCATTAAAAGATTTAAACTTCTTAGTTACAATTGGTATATAGAATAAAATTCGTGTATTTGTTTTGTTCTCTCTATGCTGAAATGAATTATTGCGGAAATCTCCATAATCATTTAGTTTTACTTATCATCATGTTGCGTGTACTTTTATCGTGGAAGAATATGGTATAGATATCATATTAACAATTGTATATTATTTATCAAAGTGATGTTTTAAATACCTTTTTGTTTCGTCCATGTAACCCTTGGTGTTGGATGACCTGTGGCCGCGCAGTCTACAACCAAACCAGACCCTTTTGCTGCGGTAGTATCTACGGGTTCCTTTGTCCAGTGGGGTGGAACTGCGAAAGAAAAAAAACTATTAATATTTAAGAGAAAAAAAGTAACAACTAAACTCATGAGCTGTATTAAAGACTTGTTTTAAAATTTGTTAATAAATATGTCCTAGAAATTTATTTCAACTATTCAGTAAAATTAAGTAAAATATTGATGAATATTGTCAAAAGTAATGCTTTTATGTAAAAATTAGTTTGATATTTTTTAACGTACTAGATAGTATAATGGGTGAGCAAAGATTCATTACAGTTTGTAAAAAAATATTAAATATTCTTACAAAATAAAGGCGATTTGGACAAATAAAATCAGAGGGAGATCAAGTTTTAATTTATAACAAAACGAAAGTTAGTTTGAATATTCATCTATAGATAACACAAGAAATATATACATGGCGTTTTTACGGTAATCATAAATTAATTAACATGATTACAGATGGATTCTTAATTTAGAATACCAGGTGTTATGATTTTCGTTCGGACTTCAATACATCTGGGAGGTATTACTGAAGAATAATTGTTTGAATAAAATGTACTGAATTTAAAATTTCCTGTAGTTGTGCTTTAACAAATGTTTAACTTACATAAACATTTCGTATCAATGGCCTCGATCGGTGAATTTGGATGTATGAAATTTTGAACAATAAACAGATCTCCCTCTGTTTTAGAAATTAAATTTTTTAAATTACTACAAATTTGATTACATTGATTTTCATCACCCCAATCAAATACCAATGTACAAGCAAACAGCTGTTTGAACATTTTTTTATATTATTTAAATAAAGTACCTCATAACATCTGATGGGAAAGTAGATTTATTAAATTTTAACCCCCTTAAAAAATTACAAGTTATGGTATTCATCTTTTGGAATTTCCTAATATCAGCATTTTTTAAGGATAAAAAGATAGATTAAATTTTGGAGAATGATTTCTCGCAGTTGAAATATATCACAAAAAGCAGCAGCAATTTAAGCGGCATTATTTTAAAATTTTTAGCAGATTTTTACTTACATAATGTACATAAACATATTTTTGATAACAATTGTTTTGCATCTGTTAGATAGATAGCTTCTGAATGATTATTGGAACTAATAGAATATTTTTTAATTATAAGAATAAGTAATTAAAAAATGATGATAATGATGATATTTTAAACACTTATATTTGGGTTTAGACTTGTGTGCTTGAAATCGTCTTTTTTTTCAGTTTCCAGCTTACAATAAAACATTCTTAGTTAGGTAGTATATTTACTACGAAGGATAATTTTGACTAAACTTTTAAGTAAACTTTTATGGGTAAAAAAAAATCTCATAATGCATGCATAAAATTAGAAAATGTTAGATTTAAATAATACCAATACATTAAGTTACTGCTGAACGTATAATAATATATTACATTAAGATTGTATCTAATAGAGGAAAATATCATTTGTAGTTTCCTGTAATAAAGAACCAAGAAATAAATAATCATTAAAGATTGAATTTACAATCTTAGTAAAACATGATTACATTATAATTCTAACAAAATTAAACTCAGACATTTCTCTTAAAGATTACAAATTAAAAGAATTCGAAAAATAAAAAAGAGAAGTCATAAAAATTATCTAAAATTTATCAATAATAAAAACATTTTTTAAGAACTTGAATTTTATTCATTAACTGTACTGTAATATTAACTGTTTAGATAACCGTTTGAACAAAACTTAAACTTTAAAAGAAAGATATAAAGCTATTCCACATAATTTTCATCTTTGAAGAGTTCTTTTTATTTTAATATGTATATTTTCATATCTCTAAAGTTAGTTAATTTCTCTATTAACATCTTTTTATTAAAAATATTATACAGATCCAACTGTAGACAAATCAAAATAATGAACTATATAAATAAGATATAGTTTTGAATAACGCAATTTACTTACAATAAATAACGTTTGCTATACTGTTATTTATTTTTTTTACCATTTATAAAATATATAGCAACAATCTTTCTTTACATACATATAAATACATTTTTAACTTTTGGATAAAATATTTTTAAACTATTGTTATAAGACAATTGACTTGCTCTCGTAGTAAGGACAATAATAAAACACAAAACTATGCTTTTAAAGAATACAAGAATTTAACAGCATGGGAGGTGAATATTTAAAATTGTAGTATACAAGTATATAATGGTTGTTACAATGCATTCAGTTTGAAAAGCATAATCTTTCTTTTTGGTGTTTTTATTCGTATCAGAAAAATATTGTTGTTTTTGTTTACCTTTTATTCTATATGATAAGTAATAGCTTAATATAGTAATTAGAATAAACATAAAAATAGTATGAAAATCTATATTTCAAGACATAATCTACAATAATACAGTCCAGCGTTTACAGAGACTGTAAAAACGATACAAAGGGTAGATTAGGCAATGGCCATACTAAATTATTTTTTATATTTAATTTATACAATGCAGTTATCCATTATCTGTACAGAGAAATAATAAATATAAATAATAAATGTGTGTTAAAACGCAAACAAAAAGGTTTCGATAAAATAATAAGCCAACGCATTTAGTAATATACTTATATACTTTTGTTATAACCATTTATTAAAGAAAGATATCCTTAGTGTATTGTATGTATTGCAGCTATTTTTAATAAATTGTGAGTTTTTTCCAATCATTTGTTACATTAAAAACCACTTTTTCTCATGGATTCAAAGGTTTAATAAAAAATAGGAAGAATTTCACATACAAATAAGACTGTTCAAGAAAATTATGAAAATCGTGCAGCTAATATAAGGTAACTTGTATTTGTAAAAATATTTTTACGGACAAACTAAATGTATTATTAATTAGTGCATTAAACTGACAAAATAAAATTTATTCATATTGTTTTTCAGGAGACAATGATACTATGTAATCACTTCTTCGAAATGCACACATACGCATATTTACACATTTAGGATATTTAACATTGTGTTGCTGTAATTTCATATTTTAGAGCTATTAAAATTCATTTTTCAACAAAATAAAACAAATATTGTATAATAGAGAAAGGTATATCATAATATAACAAATTAACAATCATTTGTTAAACTTTATTTTACAGCCGAATAAACAACATTATTGATTACTATAGTAAGTTTATGAAATAAATTCCTTTGAATTCTGTGTTTTGATAGAGAACGACAGTATGTAAGTAAACTTGTTTTAATGAAAATTAAACACATACGGATATTTACAGAATTCGAATATTTATTATATTGCACTTTATTTTTATTTAAAAAAGTTTTGTCCACAAAATAAAAATATATTTGTAAATTATAAAAATGTTCAAGACTAGAAAAATGAATCATGTCGTTCCAAAAAGGAACATGTCATTGAAGCAATCGAAAGAAATAGACTCCTCAGAAAGAAACTTTACAGCCATTTCTTCATTTATACCATTATATATTTCATTACTTGTATGAAAATACAATAAATGAATATGTATCTTCTCATATGTTATAAGCTATATTATGTTAACAGTAATTAATGCATTTGTATCACTGCATTGAGATTACCATGTTTCAAGGAAAAACATTTTAAAACATGATATAAAAATTGACATTAAGCCATCTTCTAAATGCCTAAATGCATTTTAACATATTACTTGTAAGACAAAAGTAAACAAATTTCATATGATGTTTATTAAACAATCATGTAAAAAATAAAATTAATTATGAGTAACAAATTATGCGTAATATGATCCGATATTATTACCTAGCAATTAAAATTTATCTGTCAGGATGTACAGTTTGGATGATTATACATTAGTTAAAACAATGTACAGTATTGATATTTTTTTCAGGATAACAAAAAAATTGCTTCGAAAAAATGACCCATTTTCAAAGCAATTTTTTAAAAGTAAAGTCTACTACAAGACTTGTAAGTTTGTTTGAAAAGAAAATATACAAATATATATTCTCTCACTCGCTCGCTTTCTTTCTCTCTCTTACACACACACACACACACATATATAGATAAAGGTTTCGATCACTTGGGAAAGGAAATTTTTTAAGTTATTACAGAATCTTAATACTTCAACAAGTAATGTAAAGAGATAAATTCGTTTCGAAAAGTAGTATTCGTCGGTTAATCGTATTAGTAATTGGTTATTGGGATTTAAATAAGAGTAAACAGACCATTTCTCTTTGAGTAATATTTATATTACGCAGATAATTTATATTACTCTCATCATTACAAAAATACTTGCTTCACCTTCAGCATATACTAGTACACTGGCATTATCTACGCCATGGAGGTTCCTCGCTACACACGTATAATTGCCGATGTTCTCGGGTAGAAGTTTTTCGACGCTACAATCCGACCTTCTCGGACTATCTGTCAACTTCACATGAGCACTGTCTAACAATCTAGCCCCATTGAGGAACCACGTGAATGTCACTGGAAGACTACCTTTCCTGAGACTACATGTGAGATCGATTGGATCTCCAAGACCAATATTTGGTGGAACTAACAAGGGATAGAGCTCCGGACGATCACATATGGTTCCTGTAAACAAAAGATTTGTTAATTTTTATAAAAAATCAAAACACCAAGTTACGCTTACAAATATTTACTTCAAGATATTTAGATTTTAGAAACAGGCAACTTACTTAAATTTACACTACATAAAGGAGAAATAAAAGTATTAACAAGATAGATTCTAAACCACGCGTGAAAAAAAAAATAAAATTTACAATGCAAATTAAAATTTTTCTGAATATTCATATGACATTTCGTTTCTCTGACTCTCTGAGAATTAAAGAACTCAGATGTGACTAACAAAAATATTAACATCGTTAAAAAACTTTGAATTCTGTATGTTCATCATATAAAAATGTCTAATATACAAGGAAAAAATAAGAAAAACTGGAATGCATTTTTTAAAGTTTTATCATGACATAAAAATTACTATATTATAAAATGAGAATATTCACAATTTGTTACATAATTCTAGTTATCACATTAAAAGAGTATGTTTCAAAAATTTAAGGTAAATCTCATTATTCTTTTATCGTAGCAACTAAATATTTTTAATAAATAAGAAGACTACTTATTAAAAAATATAACATAATTTATCTATTTCTTTAAACTACCAAGCTTCAGTATCATTTTTCTTACATAAATTTTGTAAAGAAAATATTAAATATAAATGATTAAAAACTTTAAATGCAATAATGCAGTATGCCTGAAAACATATGTATATAAACCCATGTAAAATCATATAATAAAAGTTATTAATAAATTTGCGCCAAAAATATGTGTCTATTTAATTTTTTTATGATAAACTATTTTAGAATTACATTCATATGCAAAAATACTAATTTATATTTTTGTTTGTTTTAATATAGTATTTTTCCTTTTAAATAGATATTTTTAAATTTTGGCAACTGATGTAACTGATCTGTATATCCCTTTGGTAGATAATTTATAGTTACAGAATGTTAAGAAGAAATTTAACAGAAGACTGTAACTTATATGAGATAAAATGTTATCGAAAGACTACTTATGATTATAATCTATTTATTTTAGTAAATTAATTTTTAATTCTTATTAAAAATTTGTTATTAAAGAAAACTGATTATTTTAATTTTCTTTTATATTTGATTATTAAATACATAGATATCCACGGAAATATAAGTTCAAGATATTTTAATCGTAAAATATATTTAGTCATAAACATTTAATTCAGATTTAAATAACATACATATGTATATGATTTAATGTGCATTAGACTTACCTTTAAAGAAAGTAAAGACAGTAAAATAAACAAGGTACAGCTTCAGCATCTTCATCTTGTTTTCATATATATGATGGAGAAAAAGACGATCATGTCTTGATTCACGACATAGGTACGTAGCGCCACGTATTGAGGCTTGTGAGAATTAAATTGAAACCGCTCAGACCACTGATGTAAATATTAGCAAAATTCCCGTAAAATGTTTTTGAAAAATCGTATAATAAGTGTTCATATAGTAGAAAATATTTCTTATTCAAAATAAAAAGTGATAAGATATAAAAAAATAAAATACAACAGAAAATCCCATATCTGATTTTATTTCATAATTTATTTGTTAATTGTGACAACGTAAATCACTGCCATGATAAATAAATTGGAATATGGTATTATTAAAAGTTTAAAAAATCAGTTCATTAAACAGATAATTTGAAGTGAACCATATTTTACTCGTAATATTAAATATACTATTACAATGAATTTTGTTTGACTGCATTTCGAATTCATTTGATTTCTGCTGTTTTAGAATTAATCACCTGTTCTAAATTAGATCCGAAGTGGCATAAGTTTAGTCTTGAATGAGAATGTTAGATATAAATGATACAATGGCGTAATATTTAAGAAAATAAATATGTATTTCACAGAAGCGTTAAAGCAGTATTATTTTTAAAACATAGAATATGAGTAAAACTTTAGAAAAACCCATGTTTTATCAGAAAAATCAGTCATTTAGCAATCAAATAATTTAGTTATTATAAGGACTGGAGTTGATTTTATTGATATGAAACTAAACATTAATGAATACAGACACCAATATCTTTTCTGTTTACCTTCAACCTTCAATTCAGTCTTGACACTCACAAACCCTTCTGAGTTAGTTGCTGTACAAGTGTAGTTACCGATGTGTTCCGGACCGATGCTGCGAATAATACATACGGATCTTCGTTCGGAAGTATTGATACGTACACTGGAAATATCAGAAGCTTTGCGGTCATTAACCGTCCAACCAAATTGGACTGGAAGACTTCCGCGCTTCAGACTGCATTGTATGTCCAAACTGTCTCCTATTCCCAGATCTGGAGGTATAAGAAGAGGATGGAGTACTGGAGGTCCTGTGCCATCTGATATGGGAAATTTCAATCATAAAATTGTTGCATAAATAAGTAAACTTTTATTATATTTTTAATAGAGTATCTATAAATTTAAGTTTATATTTCTTACACAAGATTAGAAGCGTCATATAAAAAGTGAGAGCCCAAAGGTATCATTAATTACAATCAGAAATATTGATTAAAATGCTACATAATTGATTAGTTCAATCATATAGTTCGTATTTCAGAGACTTGCTCTTTAAAGATGATGTTGTAGGGGGTTAAAAACGTCCATTCAATCCTTAATGTTTAAGTATTTTTTAAATAAAATTTTTATCATTTTTATTATTTGATTACAAAGACAAAAAAATTCGTACTATACTTAAAAATGTTGTATTGCTAACAATAACATAAATCGATTTCAATTTAATTTCACTGGCACTCTGGACTGCAGTGATGCATCACAGACTATTCAGTTCTCTAGTTCTATGATAGAGGAGCTGGAAAGAGATAGTGTTAGCTACCTTGTGGATTGCTGCTTCTAGTTGAATAGAATGTTGACAGATAGAGATAGGTTTCCCGGGACATCGAGTATATGGCTATTTTTAAGACCTATGGAATTTTAAATTAAACACTGGAATTTTATATTAATTTCTAGTACAAGACGCACCGGAATTTTGGAGATAATTTTTCAAAGAATAGTCCATATTATAGTTCGTAAAATATATTAGACACACACACACACACACACACACACACACACACATATATATATATATATATATATATATATATATATATATATATATATATATATATATATATATATATATATATATAAATAAATATATATATATATATATGTGTGTGTGTGTGTGTGTGCAACTGACCTGTTGAATAGCATAACCAGAATAATAGTTTTAGTATGATAGTAGGAAAAAAGTAAGAGAAAGCAGTAAATGGAAATAAATTTGCAATAAATTTAAAATATATATTGTATTGCAATAAATTTAACGTTTTCTGGGCAATTATTATTTTTTTCCACAAGCAATAATTATACAATTATATTGAATTTTAAGTTTATGGCACATAAAAACTATACAGTATCTCAAAATATTATTAGTTTAAATTTCTTTAAATTTTTTCAGGGATAAAGAAGGATTTTACGTTTAGTGATTATCTGTTTCTTATAGTTTTCTTGAGAAGAAATTAATTGGTTAGAACCAATGGGATATCATTTTCTAATTTAAAGAAATACTACTTAATGACATTAATGTAAAAAATTATATAAATAAATAACAGGATAATACGAAAATAGTTTAAGGAAAAGGGAGTTCTTTCAACTCAACTGTTGGATCGAATAACCACAATAATATTTTTAGTCTGAAGGTAGAAAGAAATGTATTGCTATAAATTCTTCAGTGAGTTGCTCTGTTCTGTGGACTAGTTAATAAAATAGTACTATACCACGAGTAATACCTCTCTTTAATAGAAAAAATTTAAATATCATTAACTTTTGCAGCTATGACATTAATAACTATTTCTTCTTTATAAAAGGTATTTTTAATTATTTAAAAATAAGTAATGAGGAATTTAAAGTTAATGAGCACTTTGCAACAAAATGTAAATTTAGTAACACAACACAAAATCTTTGATATTTCTACAATATAAGCATTTTTTTCAAAATTTTATTTATACTTAACGTGAAGCACTTTTAGTTAAAATATGAAACTTATTATTAGATGATAAGTTAAATTTTTGACAATATACAAACTTCTAATATTCTAAACAATTGTTAGTTTGAAGTAGGAAACATGAAAAAAATATTTAATTTTAAACCTAAATCAAAAAAGTTTTGTGTCGTATTGAAAAGTAAAAGCATTTTACTTTTGAATAAAGTCTTGGTTTCAGAATGATTGCAATATTATATACAGATTAAATTCTTAAAAATAAAATTAAATATTATAATATATATTAGAGAAAGCAATAGAAATATAATACAACCTATTTTTTAGAGTTCTAGAGTGAATATGAACTTCTTATGCTAAATGATTTTAAAAACTGATTAAATCAGTTTTAGCACAAATATATTACCTCTATTCAGAGTATTTCCCTGTATGATGAAGCACAATAACGTAAGGCATTTCAGTGTGGCATATAGTGGAAAATGTGTTTGCATATCCTTGCTCTGTAACAGAGATGATTTTAGTTAATAAAAAATGGGTGGAACGAACAAGCAGAAGAGAAAGTGATATTCAGAAATGATAAAATAAACTTACCTTCACGACGCTTTGGAGGAAGAAAACAATTTACAGCAGTAATCACGCTTCCGCGTATGAAGCGCCCCACATCGAAGCGAATTGAAACCTGTCCTTTTTAAGCTGAATCTGGTAACAATTCGCAATGCTAAAAGAATCATGGAGAATAACTTGAAAAAGTGTGTAATATAATTATTAATATTTCGGAATTCCAATTTTGTGTTCTTGATGCAACAAAAATTATTCACTTAAAAATGCTAGACAGAAGTTTCATGTTTGAAAAAAATGTTACTTTTGCAATATATTTCAGTTTTACATAAACTTCGTTTCCTGTTAAATATATAGTAATGAACATGAAACATGGAAGTTTCAGCATTTATTTATCTATTCCGTAAATAATCTAGTTTTTAATGTAATTAGTGCTTAAAAATAATAAAGTGATACAAAATACTCCATTTAATACAACAAAATTTATAGATTCATATTTTTTCAGTAACGAAAAATATACTTCTTATGAACTGGAAAATTTTATTATAAAAGGTCAGTTAATCATAAGTTAGTAAATATAGCAAGTTATACACAAGAATGAACACACAATTGAGGCAGCCAAGGCCTGCAATGGACTGGTGTGCTTGTAAAGAAGACGATATATGTATAACAAGTGATTTACATATAAACTAGGTAGGTAACAAAAAGTTAAATATTTGAGATTATATTCATTATTCTATTTCTTTTCAAAATATTGGTTGCACATTTTATTTCACGTTAAACTTTACAGAAACTGATGAAAAAATAAATCGAAAGTGAATATACATATAGTCATATAGTGTCATAATTAATAATGAATAAAGACTTAAGTTATAAAAATCAATGATGAAACTGTAACATTGCATCCTACTACAATAACAGTATCACATGCTTAAAATTCGATAGCAATGATAAAATTACATATATTTCTGAAATTCGAGAGATTCAGAAAGTGAATTTAAGACTAAAGAAAACAGTTTAAAAATAATTCTCCTTTCAGCCATTCGATTATTTCTCTTACCTTCCACTCTGAGTTCTGTTTCGACCTTTGCAAACCCCTCGGCATTAGAAGCCTCGCATGTATAATTCCCAATGTGCTCGGGTCCGATGCTTCCAATGTTGCAAACGGATCTCTTTTCAGAAGTGTTAATACGAACACCGAATATTTCCGTTTCTTTACGATTGTTAATCCTCCACTCGAACCGTACTGGGAGGCTGCCGCGTTTTAAGCTGCAAGTGATGTCCAGACTATCTCCAAGTCCAAGGTCTGGAGGAATGAAGAGTGGATGCAAGACTGGTGATCCACTGCTGTCCGCTGAAAAACAGTTGCCAGTTATTAAATAATCAGAATAAGCTAATGATCATGCAAAAAATAGTTTTTAAAATAACATATATTTTTAATGTACTAGATTTTGAATCTACTCATATTTGTATTTATAAAACGGCCCGATTCTGATCTGAACAAAATGTATGCTGAGTGCATTTTATATGCTGCCATCTAGACATGATAAATAAAAAGTTATATTTTTAACACAAGATAGGATGTTTTCTGGAGGAAATCTTGATTAACAACAGAAGAAAACTTTAAATGAACTGGAGCTTAAATTTCTCCTTTTAAACTCATGAAATTAAAAAGATATATATTTAATTCTAGGAGCGTGTGAAAGACGAAAAGCAACACTGAATAACGGAAGTAAAAAAAATAACAGTAAAAACTTAAGATTAAAAAAATTCTAATTTTATTAAAATAAAATATTATTCATTAAAAGGTTTTAGAAATCTTATTGTTAATTTCATTTTGAAAGTTACAGATTAGTTAACATCAACAATAAAATCTGTAGTTTTATTAAACGTAGAATAAATACCAAAAATTATTTAACAACATGCATTCCCACTGCAACTAAACTCATTTCAAAAGAGTACTTTTTAAGGAAAACGTTAACAAGAAAAACATTTCAACAAATATTCTCACTAACTAATTTATTTCCTTTAGATTGTACTTTCATGAGAGATAACATTCTAAAAGTCTTAAATATATTTTTATATTCTTAAGGAAAAGCTTTTTTTATTATATCCGAAATAAAATCAATAATCAAGAAAGAAAATTATTTTACTCATAACACCACAATGTTAATTTTCTTAATTTATTTATACATCTTTATGTATAAGTTCTCTGTTTAGTGGTTGCAAAATTCTTACCTTTTAATCTGAGAATTCCAGCACAGATAAATGTTAGCAGTTTAGTAAGATAATGAAGACCCTTCATGTCGTAACTGTGCTGTATTTTTACCTAAAGAGAAAAGATTTAGTTAACTGTTAACGAAATTGTCACAATGTTTATGAGGCAATTTACATTCAATATCAGAAAAACATTTCTTTAAGAAAACGTACCTGAGTTCGTTCTTGTATTTTCAAACTGTTCACTCACTATCATCAGTTCGTGGTAAAGCAGAATGTTTGGAGCTTTTCACTTGTAGTTGAAGTAGAAGTGTTTCATTTGAAACCCAGACTCATTTTTCAATAAAATTATAAAATGTCTTGTAGATCATAACTCTTGTTTTAATTTTTTTGTGACCATGGCATAAAATTTTTGGTTAAAACACATTCAAATTCATTACAGCAAAAAAGAAATACTCCATATGTTTCATACAAAATAATGAGTATAACCGTACATGTACTCTAATAAGAAAATCATAATTCACGTAGTTTAAAATATTTCTTTAAAAAATAACAGATATTATTTTGAAGAAATGCTTACCACAGTATAGATTAGATATCACTCCATTTAAAACAAATACATAGGGTAAAACATTTCTATTGTATATTCAAAATACATATTCTTTTTTCATACTTTATCAATAATACCACGTCCTAATAATATTTAGTAATTATTCACTTGATGAATCATAAAATTCTATTGCGTATAAATGCAGTGTCACATTAGTTGTGGAATTGAAAACTGTGTTATAAAATTCAAACGACATTATAAAACATTAAATTTCTCCAAAACATTATTTCCTGAAGAGATTAATTCTATTGATAAATATAATTACGAACAGTTGTAACATTTTTTACAGTAAAAAAAATATAATATAAACGCATTATTTTTAAAAATATAGAAAATAATATCAAGAAAATTTTCCTTTGCATACAATAAGCATAAATGAGAAAGTGCACAAAAAACGAAATTTTTAAATGCTTAAATACTAACTGGTTCTAATTTCGTTTTGAAAGACGTGTTTTTAGAGCAACTAATAGATAATTTCCAATATTAATTTCCAAGAACAACGCTGTTTATCTTTTAGCTATAATATGATAAAAAATACAAAATGAATACAAATAGTTTTTTATTCTTGTCGATAGATGGCAGATGCAATCAAGAGAAATATTTAATTAAATAATATCTACATAAAGTTGAATTGCTCACAGTTTCTTTATATATATAATAACAAAATATTAACAAAAATGTAATTCACATAACTCTACGTTTACTCTAAACAGAAAACATCGGTTTATTTTTAATTGATGTTGTCATTAAATGCACGATAAGTTAATATACAATATGAAAAATTAACAAATGTTCCCGAAATATTTTATGAAGATACTCAATTTAATATGTCATATATTTTAAAGATATGAAATTAATTACTTTCGTTGAAAAAGAGAGGAACTTTAATGGAATTACTAATTAATAGTTGTAAAATAGTACAAGCATCATACGGCTGTTGTAGGCTGTAGGAAACAGTAACTCTTGCTCTTGTATTCGTATTATTCTGACCACAATATATCGACTTATTTTTTGTATGGAAAGTAAGAATGTAATTACCTAGTCTAAGGAAAATTTACATACCTTAAAAGAACTGCTATTTTTAAGCAAATAAATTGTAACAATGCAAATAATATCCTTACGACAGTCAGATTTTAATATAATGATTTTGCTTTCACAAAATTTGTTGTACTGTACTAATAACGGTATTTCAGAATGAATCTGAATATTGAGGAAAATTTACTTTATTGATGGAAGGTCCAATGATGAACTATCCTGAAAAATGTAGATTTATATTTATTTTAAAGTATTAAAATATTATTAAAAGCTATGTTGTTGTTGACTCTCCATTAGCAAAAGCTAAGTTCTGAAAATATCTTCGTGTATTCAAAGCTGCATGCAGAAATCTTACCTTCCACTCGTAGTTCTGTCTCAATCTTGTCAAAACCCTCTGTGTTTGTCACCTCACATGTATAATTACCAATATGTTCAGGTCGTATGCCACTTATAACGAAATCGGACCTCCTTTCGGATGTATTTATGCGCGTGTCTGACATTTCTGCAACTTTTTTGTTGTTGATTTTCCATACGAACTGTACAGGCAAGCTTCCACGTTTAAGGCTACATAAAATATCAAGACTATCGCCTAGACCCAGGTCTGGAGGAATGTATAAAGGATGAAGAAATGGTGGACCAGAACCGTCTGAAAAATAAATTTAATATAAAAATTCATTTTACTTTGCGGAAAAGCTAATGTAAATATGTTCGTACTAGGTAATTAATTAAACGTCATTTTATTGTAAACCATTATATATATATATATATATATATATATATATATATATATATATATATATATATATATATATATATATATATATATATATATATATATATATATATATATATATATATATATATATATATATATATATATATATATATATATATATATATATATATATATATATATATATATATATATATATACCAATAATCAATTGTCTTTTTTCTGAAAGAATCTCTTAGTTTGAAATTAAATCTCTGAGTAAAAAGGATAACTGTGTAATAATAACTATCAGAAAAATTATTCGAAAATAAATTATGTGTTATCAGTACAAAAAAAAGCTTTCTAAAACGAATGCCTCATAATAAAAGCTGTTGCTTATTTCTCAGAAATCTTTACATTGTAGTTCTTCAATAGTTATGATTGTCACTTTAATAAGAGTTTGAATGTTTTACATATTAAACTCATAAACTCATATGTCTCTTCTGTTACAATTTAATCTGGCTATAAAATGCTCGGGAGATGACTAAAACACTAAAAATTCATTAAGGACTTAAATGCTTAAATAATTCCGTAATACTATCTCTTTATATTATTTGAGATCATCGCATCAAAGGTACATCTTTAGATTTTAAGATGTGATATACGAGATTGTATAGAAGTAACTTCAATTTGTATTATTAACTTTATGCATATGATTTTTTATGTAACAATACTCATAATACTGAATATTATTAGGTGATCGGACAAAAAAGCTTACATGTTTGATTATGTATGTAGCATAATCAATTAATCTATACATTAATATCTTACTTTCAAAATATCTTACATTTTGCTTAAAAATAATTTTGTTTAGTTAAATTAAGTTAAATATAGGTTTAAAATATATAAATATAATTGTTATTATTTTAAATTGTAATATTTAATTATCTAAAACTTTTCCATCATTTATAAAAATTTAAAAGTACTAAGCGAGGATTTGACAGTGAAAGAACAATTACGTTTGTTTTAATCGCCTCTCGGTATTGAAAAGTAAAATTTTAACTATGATTGCTAACATTAATAGGAGAAATAATAAAGAAATCAGAACACAGGAAATACTTGACTCTTATATAAACTAATAATGTATTGTTGTCATATTGATAAGCTATAAACTATAAGATATAATTACCTCGGTTTTGTTTGCTCGGTTCTATCAGAGAAAGTGCAATGATGAGAATAATACGTTTGTTACTAAAATGGATTCTACTCATCGTTTTACTCATAATCTGAAAAATATTTTACACTAAATAAGAATACAAAAATGTATAATGTAAAATAAATTGCCCTTATCAAAACTACTAGAAATATACTCACTTTCACAGCGGCAACATAGAAACTGACGACAGCGTCTGTAGCGCCCCACATCGAGGTGAAAAGACATTATAAGTGGATTATTTTGATTTAGATTAACTTTACTCACATTCAGTATCGTATAAATATAAGCTGGAATACTTTTATTCGTAAAAGAAACAAAACAGAGATTAAAACAAAGTAATTTAAGAAGAAGTACAAGTATTTAGAATATCTGTAATTTTACTAATGATGGTTATTGCAACATTATATTTTGTCATCCAAATGATTAAATGATTTTAAAACTTCATAGTACCAGTAAGCAAAGTTTAAGAATAGCAATATCTCAAAGTCTCAAATATATAACAAATTATAATGAACGTTTTTTCTTAAGTCAAACATGGATGACTGAAATTTAACATTCTGTTTTAATTGTAAAGACATAAATTTTACAGGTTTGATTTTTCCAACTTTTTCGGAAAATATTTAAAGTCAAACTTGCTGTGCGAATGAAAACTGTTTATAACAGCATAAGATTAAAAAATGTCTTAAAAATATTTTCCCCTGGAGAATCAAAGACAAGTAAGAAAAGTATGACTTCATGAAACAAATTATTATTTTATTATGTGTCATTATATCTGATACAAGTAATGATACAACGGTAGAAAACAAAATATTTAGCTCATATAATCATAAAATATTTTATACAGTTCATAGTTATACAGTTTTCGTTAACAGGAATAAATAATGTAGTCATGTATCAAATAGTATTGTGATCTTAAAAAAACATCGATGTACGCTCATGCTTACCTTCTATCAGAAAACTTTCTGTTTGCGAGTCTCTCCCATGAGCATTGCTCGCCACACAAGTATAATTTCCAATATCATCCACTTGAATGTTTCCTATGGAAAACAGTGACCGCCTTGGACTCGTAGAGATTCTTGATTTTCCCTTGTGAGAAGAAACTGGCTTGCCATTGTACAGCCATTCGAAAGTTATGGGATCTGCTCCTCTCCTGAGTTTGCAAACAATATCAGCGTCATCTCCAAGGCTTGGGTTTGAAGGAGTCATCAAAGGATAAAGCACAGGAGAATCTCTACCAACATCCAGTGCTACAAGTAAAGAGAATATATTTAATAAAATCCAGGAAGTTATGACAGGCATCTGAATATTATAATTTCATGATTTCAGTTAAATTATAATAAATTTGTTTATATTATTTATTGTTTACCTGAATAATTCTAAACTTTATCGAAAGCTTGGTGATATTATTAACATATTTGTTTTCATTGAAACGGATAAATAAGATATGTTACATTCTACACTGTTTAAAGGAAAAGAAAAGTATAATTGGATTGCAAGCATTACAAAATGCAAAAAAAAAATTTATTGCTATAATCTATGGTATTTACAGAAGATAGCTTAATTTTATAGTAGGAATTTTTCAAATTGCAGCATCAGTATTTCTGTATAAAAAACTTTAACGCCTATAATTCTAAAAAATAATTAGTTTATAGGGCCCATTTTTAGTGTTTTTAGATTAAATAAATGCTAAACACAAAATTCCTTACATTTCAATGCACCCTATAAAATGATTAGTTTGTAAAAAATCTTTAAAAAATTAAAAAATAAATACTTTTGAGAAAAATATTCATTAAAAGTTTCAGATATTTTTAGTTTTATGAATGCAAAAAATTTTAAAAACACATTTTTTACATAAATGGTTATTTACTATAAACATGCTTCTTCATTTGTTTGGATAAGTATTTTACAGTTTATCACTACATCATAATTTCAGGGTCTGATTATCCGTCAGTAAAGCTATAGACGCATATTGCGTTTATAAGATTTCGCTTTATTTATAGATATAAATAAAAAACATTTATTTGCTTGCATTAACTTGTTTATAGTAAATCATAAAAATTTATATTTCTTTAACTACAACTTACAGAATAAGAATCACAGTATTTATAAGTTTTGCAATGTAGGGAAAATAATCTATACTAAATTATTAAATTATTACCTTCCTTTGTTTTCATGTAAATATTTTATTTTATATATTTAACTATGAAAATTATAGAAACTGTAGTAACTGAGGCATGCAAGGGTCATACATTGATTATAAAAATAGTCTAAACTACTTTTCGCTAAACAATGAATTAATATAATGTATAAGGTACATAATAATTGGGAAAAATTAAACATACCTCGGATAAAGTCCAATAAGAAGCAGGACGTAAAAATCAGTGATATAAGCATTTCATTTATGAGTGATAGTTGCATCTTCATTCAGTCATTCTTAGAATTTCTCGAGTGACCGATGCTGTATAACAGTTTCTTCAAATAAAATAAGAATAAAATTACCGATGAAACGCTGAAGAACGAAACCACAGCGCCACACATCGAATAAGTTAGAAACATTGATCTACAATTCCTTGAGAGTCAAGAAATTATTTGTTACTAAATGGTTTCAATTTTGGAATCACTTCTTTTTTTTCCTTGTTTGTACTAAAGAGTATTTGTATATTATTATGGATATAATTTTCAAAAACTATTGGAGAAAAATTCATGGTCTGAACCTTTCTCTCTTATGTCCCCATTTTATTGATATATATATATATATATATATATATTTATACATTTATTGAACATGTATATACCCATATATGTATTCAAATATAAATCTTAATAGTAAAGCCATACAATCTTTGACAAACTCAATGAAACACGACAATAAACGAATTATAAAATTAGTACTAAAAAGTTTATTTGGATAATTCAAAAAGATATTTATTAATATTTCTTAACAACAAAGGATTTGTCCTCGGAAACAAGTTAGGTTAATTCAGTAAATATAGCATTTAAAGAAAATTTTAATCTTTAAGTATTAGTGTTTTTGATTTTTACAATTGAACTTTATTATTATATGAATTAGTTCAAAGATAGATCTCTCTGTAGATACTACATGCTATACATATTTATGGAGTTAAATCATTCTCAAACAAGTTCTACTTTTGTTACAAGATGTCGCCACTATATGGAGGAAAATCTAATCCTTAGAGAAGTAAGTATCTTATCAAAGTTTTATCTTTATAATAGGGAAAATTACTATAAAAAATTTGACATTTTCCAAACAGTGCTCATGTTTTACTATTTTAATTACTCAAAAAGTAGAAAGTATTTAAAGTCGCTGAGAAATGCGATTTATAGATAGCAAACTATTCAATTTTATTGTAAATAAGGCAAAATAATGTTTCAATGCTATTTTCTTTGTATATAATAATATCCTTATTAAAATTTGAAAGATAGTTTCTTATCGTCTCGTTCAAAAATGAAAAATATGATTTATATTTTTTTATTATAAAATTACTTCTGAAAAATTTTACTATTAATGAATTATATGTTTTTATTCTTTCATAAATATTAGGCTAAAATATTTATTTGCTCTGTTTAATAGTACATTTAGTAGCACAGTGCACTTTATAAATAATAAAAGCTTTAAAAATTACTTTTGATTCTGTATAAGTTCTTTGAAAAAGATTACATTCTTCATTTATATTATCGTTATTCAACAATGAAAAACTTCGTAGTACAATTAAAAAAATAATTAACTCCACGTGAATATTTTAAAAAAGCTTAAATTTATGCATAACAAAATAAAAGAATAAAATAAACGGAATAAAATAACGGAATAAAATAAAAGAAATATTACGCACGGCAAAATTTCCCTTTTAATTCTTTGAAAGCACTGAATATACCGAAAATATATGAAGTGGATTTAGAGTAACAACTTTTAATAAAGCCTTAAACTTAGCAATATATTTATGGTTTTATGCAGAATTAAAAGGGCCATATTTTGGTTGTTATGAAAAGTTTCAATATAGTTTCATTATACAGAAAAGTGTAAGTTTCAATGTAGTTAATAAAGTACAAATTTTAAGAAAGTAACCTTTTGCTCCGTTGTTTACAATTTGCGCGATTGTCAAAAATTGCTTTCATTTTCCACATTTAATCAATATATTAATTTTTCTTAAATGCAGTTTGATTATTTTTTGTTATTATATTTCAAATCGGTTGTATGTCAATGTATTTTCAATGTTATCCAACACTATTTGATTATGGTGTTTATGACAGGAACTAATAACTTTTAAATATCAAATGGGACGAAAAACTCTTCATTAGTAAGACATTTACAACAAATGATATTTACTTGAAAATTTACATACACATACAAGAGGACACTTACTACATTTTTAAATACTTTTTTCATGAAGAACAAATTTGTTGAACTATCTGAACCGTACCTTCAATAACAATATTGGCTGTCACCTCATTGCTACCCACGGTATTACTGACGATGCATGTGTAGTTACCAACATCTTCGGTAGCTATCTTTCCAATAGACAGGTGAGAACTGCTTCCTAGAGTTGTGACACGGTGCTTAGATTGGGTTACATCTCTTCCATCGTGAAGCCACCTAAAAGTAAGAGGTGGTTCACCTCGTTTAACCGTGCAAAGTAACTCCAGGATGTCGCCCAAAGCAAGATTAGATGGTACGTAAAGTTTGTTAACAACTGGCGGCTCGGCAGATATGAATGCTGGAAAACAATATAAATGCATCACCTATCAATGCTATGAATAATTAGCAAAATTTATTTATTTATAAAATTTTTTAAGTGCTCACGTGAAAAAAATTTTATAAACTTACAAAGGATTTTTAAAATCGATCTTGTTAATAAATTACAAAAGCAATGCAAGACATTTTAAAATTCCAACCTATCACGTATGAAAGTTTCATAACTGATGTTTCATTAATCTTTAGTATAAACTATTTCAGTGTAAAATTTTCCTAAAGATATATTTTTAATTAAATTAGTTATCCATTATTTTTAATAGAAGAAGCATTAAATTCTCTACACTCATATAATCATTATAAAATAAGAAATAATGTTTAAAATAAGCAGCATTTAATTTCGTACATTAATATATGAATGAAATATTATCATTATATACAGCTCAAATATATTTAATAGTATTTTGGTCTGTCAAAATAATAAGTTTAACTCATGAAGTAAAATATAAGCTACATTTTTATATTTAAAGACACATTTTTTTTTGTAATTGACTCTAATAATTATGGTAAATATTAATACTTCTTTAACGAAATAGATTGATACAATTGCCATAATTTTGATACATATGCTTATAATAATTTCAAAGAAGCATTTATTATAATCCTTATTTGTTATTGGTTACAATTAGAAACAATACAAAGATTAATTGCTATAATTTGTAGAACATATTGCATTAGGCATAGCTGTAATTTATCTAAATTTAAATATAAATAAATGAAAAGACAAATAGCATTACGTTACCAGGTTACTAAAATTGCGTTTCATATTATATTTTTAGATCCTTTAACATGAAATAGTTAATTTCTTTAAATCCTCAAAAATACAAAAGTATTATCACTTTAAAAATTAAACCTGGATACACACTCCCACATGCAAGCTTACATGTTAATACATATTATATACCTAGACACAATCATTCACAGCTACTTTTCTGTTTATATGTACTCAAATCACAAGCCTACAAATTTAAACGGTACAATAAATGCAGTGGATAGTAAATAAGAGTTTTTAAAAACTTACCGTTAAGAAGAAGTAAGATCACGACAATGGTTTTGAAAATATCGTGGAGTAGCTTTTTGCAGTGGTGCATTTTTCTCATAAACTGGAAATATGGTTTCCTAAGATGTATTTTATTTGTTACTATGATTAGGAAACTATTACATATAAAGGACACATGTACAGGATAATATGTAACATCAAAATTAGAAGAATTATGATAAACTTGATATACTCACCTCAGTTTTATTACTGACTCTTATACTGTCTGAATTAACACATTGAGTTAAGAGGAGCGGTTGTTTCCGTGAACGAACGGTATAGTAGCGCCACATAACGATGAGAATTCAAAACAATATGTTAAAAATTCACTTTAACATAATGCCAATATGATCTACTTTTATTTTATGAACTCATTTAAAAATATAAGTAAATATATATATTCAAATAAAGTAAGACATTGTAGCATAATTTCTAAAATTTATCATAAAAATATTATTATATAGAAAGCATTAAATTTTGCATTAGTCTACAGAGAATTACATTTTTATTAAACATAAATACAACTGTAAATGAAGTAGCATTTCTACATCACTTCATTATTTACTACTTGAATTAAAAATACATATCCATTCACATTATTAATGAAAAAGAACCTGTGATTATCCAAGAAAGCATAAACTTTCTCTTAATATTTTCATACTACAATTATTTTACGGGAATTTTGTAAACAATCACAGCTGACAGAGTTTATTTCGAAGAACATTAATACACAAAGATCCAGATTGTAAATATTAGCTTAAACTCACCTTCCACGATGACACTTTCTGTTTTACTGTCAACGCCATATGAGTTAGATGCAATGCACGTGAAATTACCGATATCTGATGCTTGTATCCTACCAATTAAAAAATGGGAGCTTGTTTCACTAGTCGTGATTTTATACTTTGAATGACCCTGTATTTCTTTACCATTATGCAACCACTTAAATTCAAGAGGAGAACTTCCTCTCTTGAGAGAACAATATATTTCTGTAATGTCCCCTACTTCTATATTTTCTGGAACTAGTAAAGGTTTAAGAACAGGAGCTTCATTTGTAGTTTTACCTAAAAAGTTAACGAAATCTGATTAACTGTTTTAAATATCAATACCAGAATAAAAAGAAATGCAAAAAATTAGAAAAATTTATTTAGTTTATACTTGATACCCGAAAGGATAGAGTTTCCTGATGATATGAAAATAATGTTTTATACTCTATTTCTTTAAAAATATTTATGTATATCTTACACATTAGCAATTAATGTACACATTTATATTATATACATATATATACATACATATATATACAAATTATAATTTTCTGAAAATATTTTGCTCCTATATCCCAGAAAACGCATGCACAAACTTACTCTCCTGTTTTAATGTTAATCAAAATTAAAAAAATAACTGCTTTTTATATCTTTAATACATATTCTTATATTTTACAATGATGAATTTAAAAATAAAATTTATCAGCTATAAAATTGAGATTAACTTCGTACTACAATTTACTATAATGAAATCATTTACATTATTACAAGAGTTTCTAAAATTCTAAAAGAAAATTCCTAAATAAATAAATTCTGATTCCCTTTTTATGGGGTCACATAGGGAAGGAAATTTTAACTACATAAATATTGTATATGTCAAAATACTATTATCTTATATACATAATACTTCAAATGCCTCAAGAGCAGTTTATATACAATATATTTTTGAAATCTTCATATATATAAACATTATTTTCAAAGAAAAATAATTAAAATTATAATACAGCTTCAATGATTTGTTTATACACATACATGATAACCAATTTCAAATATGTTTAAAAAAAATGTTGTACACTTACCAAAATCAGCTATTAACAGCAAAATAAATCCATTGACAGCACAGTGAAGCCAAAGCATCTTCTTACTGTATTATAGTTTAAATAATATTTGCGATCACTCATTAAAGAGTAAAGTTTGAAACGTATTTCATTACTTTCAGCGTTATCTACAGACGACTCTCACAAAGATAGATGTGAAGTAGAGACAACATCAGAACATGGTAGTGGCGTCGCATAGCAGCCTGATGATGCAATTATTCCAAAATATTCTAACTCAGAATATTAAAAATTAATTTAGATCCATATTGTTGACGTAAACAATATTCTCCAGATATATTTAAATTGTTATCTGTTTAACAGCTAGTACAATAATAATACTAAATGATTTGAATTTTATAGTGTTAAAGAACAGTATTTTAAATTATTTTTCTCCATAAAAATGAAAATGAAAATGAATAAACGTATGTACGATAGTAAATGCAAACTTCTTATAGGAATATATTTATTATTGTTTCCTTCAAATTTTTCAAGTGATGTTTTACAAAAACTTCCATCCACTTAATACAAAAAATGGTAATAAATTTTCAAATGATTCAATCGGTGTCCCCAAATCATAACCATGCACAGTTATTAGGTATAACTGTAATCTTACAAGTACAAAAATATTATAATCAGCAGGATTTCAAATATAACAGCTTTGTGAAACATATCCGTTTAAAAAAGAAATGTAAAACATTCATTTGGATTTTACACAAAACACACTTCACTGCAATAAGAGACGGGATGCAAAAAAAACAACATTTACAGGAACTGAAATCCCAAAGAAATTCTAGATTGAGGAATAAATATGAAAAGAAATTATGATTTTACGCAAATTTATATATTTTAGTATCTTGACAAAATTTTGAACTTAATGCCTTTATAAATTACAAATAATCACATGGTAAAATATATAGTTTTCTCCAATGTTGAAACGTTTTGTATTAACTTCTCTTGAAATAATTTTATTCTTTCAGAATTCGACACTCAAATGTTTACTTTATTTTCTATGTCAGAAACGAATTTATTTATTTAGCAAATTATTTTAAAAAACATACATAAATAATTTTTACAAGAATTCTTAAAAAAGATATCTATATATATCATTTGAAATATGAATAAGCTAAAAAAATCAAAATATGAAGCCTTTTATAAAAATTAATTTACATAATTTTATTTTTAAATTTCAAGGATTTGTTCCATAAATTTTAACATAAAATGAAATAGTAAAAAAAATGATAATAGGTTTGAATTTTCAAAATATCTTATCAAATATTTCCATGTCTGAAAAAATATGTACTATATATATATATATATATATATATATATAAGAAGAACAAAAATAGCATAATCAGCATGATTTTAAATATAAACCTTTGTTTTTGAGATATTTCAAACTATTTATGTGGATTTTGCACAATGCTTTTAGGGGAAAAAAACCACTTCACTGCAATAAGAGACGTGATGTCAAAAAACAACATTTACAGTCACTAAAAACCTGAAGTAAATTCCCGATTGAGGAGGAAAATATGGTAATACTGAAGTAGCTATATATATATATATATATATATATATATATATATATATATATATTATATGCATTTTGCAATGAAATATTTTCAAAAGAATTCTTATTGAAAGAAATATGATTGAAAAGATTGGAACTTTGAACACGTCATATCTATAAAAAGGGAAACATGATGTTATAGCAAATAATCTGTTAAAAAATTTCATGTTATCCAGTAAATTTTAATACCGTTGTTATACACTGCTGATCTATTAAGAAATTTTAAAGGTAAGTTACCTGTCTATATCAAATTTAAAATAAAATATAGTATCTCTTACTTTCCATAAAAACACTTTCAGTTTTACTATCCGAACCATAAGCATTTTTAACAGAGCATGTGAAATTGCCTATGTCAGAAGCCTGGATCTTGCCAATGAAGAAGTGGGAACTTGTGTCACTACTTGTTATTTTGTACTTGGAATGTGTGAGAATTTCTTTGCCGTTATGCATCCATATAAATTCCACTGGCAATGTACCTCTTTTTATTGTACACACGATTTCAGTTATATCGCCAATAGCAAGATTTCGGGGGACAAATAAAGAATTTAAAACTGGAGAGTCGTTTCCGTTGATACCTAAACAAAACGAAATTACATAATCAAGAGAAAAGTATAATAATACAGATCAATTATATATGAAAAACTAAATAAACTACTATAATAATAGCGATTTTTCGTAGATCGACATTTTTTATTCTCAATATTTTTTGAGTAAATTATCAATCAGTAAACAAATCATATATAGCTTTTACTGTACATTTATATAACATTAACATAAATTAAAGTAAGTTCGTTTTCTGCTTCAAGTTTTAGAGAATTAATTCATCATCCAAATTTAATTTAAACCTTTTTCTTTTAGGAGTTTACTGTAATTTTTTTTTATTTAATATAAGTTTTAGTAAAGTTTCGTAATTCTATTAAACGGCTTTCTTTTTCATTCCAAACTCCTTTATTTCTTTAGTATATTTTAAAGTTAAACTAAGTACTTGCCTTTCGTTTAAATTAATATATTCCATAATGGAAATAGTTATAAAAAACAGAAGACTGATAAAGAGTTAAAATTCAGTTTACTGAAAGCATAATACGCTTTTACATTTATTAAGTCATATTTTAACTTAGTTTCTAATGCAAAATCATGCAGAAATTTTATCCAAGAAAACATATAAATTATTTCATTTAATACATAATAATAAAGTACTAGAGAACATACCTTTTACTGAAAGTGCCAAAAGAAAAATTGTTGCTCTAATTAAGCTGTGCATCTTCATCAAGCTGTTGGAAAAGCGTTGGTTAAGCTTCAAATACGCATCACTACAGAGATAGACTCTACAACTAGATGTATAACGGTAAATATATGGAGTATAAGACTGTGGCGCCACACAACGATAAAATTTATTACTACACATTGCAAGAAATAGTTTGTATAAGATTAGGTGTTAAAAATTGTTAAAGTAAGACTATTTACTCTAAATATGTCACACACAGAGACACACACTGCAAATGTTTTTCCTCTTTATATATACATACTATCAAAATTGTATTTGTTGTAGGTTTATGTTCACTAAAATTGCTTTTGAAAGAAGCACGAGTATTTCCAATCATTTATTTAACAATTTATTAAAAATGTTATACTTTAAAATATATATTTATTATGGTACTCATTACTTATATAATTTGGAAACAATTCATTAAAACCTTTTGAATCACAAACATATTTTCTTTCCAAAATATACACTTTTAAAAGTCCTTATTACTTCAAAATCTGTACTCTTGTTATTTTTAAGAATAAATAAGAATGACATACTGTTATTATTAATAAGTCTTTTATTACTTTACTATACATTTGACTATTTGAACGTAATACAATCACGCAAAAATGTCAAATCCTTTTTAAATTAACAAAGTATTTTCACATTTTTATAACATCCATAATAGTGATTAAAAAATAAAATTTTATAGTAGGAATACCAAAAATACAAAAGGGTTTTTAAGTGAAATACATCTTTTATGAACTTTTAAAGTTTAAATAAAAAATATTTACTTTTTTTCTTAAGAAATAAAGCTATTTTTAATACTCAGCTTCAGAGTAAATATATTAAAAAAACATTCAGCCCAAAGAAAATATTTATTCATATACACAAGAAAAATGAACTTGTTTAGGTGAATTTTGACACTAAAATTCTGAAAATAAATTTATTCAAAATTTTGGATGTTTATTAAATGGAGTTTTAAAGCATATAAAGGAGATGTAGCATAGAATCTTATGAAGCATATTTCGTGTTTAAATCTATAATAAGAGAAAATAAACAATAGAATATTCATGTAATTTACCTTCCATGAAAACGCTCTCAGTTTTACTATCGGTTCCATACGCATTATTTGCAATGCATGTAAAATTTCCAATATCGGAGGCATGAATTTCTCCAATATAAAAATGGGAACTTGTTTTGCTACTAGTTACTTTGTACTTGGAATGCATCTGAATTTCTGCTCCATTATGCAACCACTTAAATTCGATAGGTTGGCTTCCCCTTTTAATGGTACAAACAATTTCTGTGATATCTCCTATTGCGATGTTGGGTGGTACAAACAAAGGATTCAGTACTGGAGAATCTGAAGCAAGAGTACCTATAATTTGAGATATTGTAAGTAAACAATTTATCAAGTCAACCGAAAATATTTAAGGTAAGGTATTTCGCAAATATATTGTACATTTTTACTATATTACAAAAATGCGAGAGAAAATTGGATTAAAAATTTTCGTAACAATTATGTTTTTACCACTTTTTTCAATGTTTAAAAGCAATACTTAATGAACTTACAAAATCTTTGTTAATACTTGTTTTTAAAATGAAGTTTATAGGATATAATTATTTCTGTAGTATGTAGAATAGAAATCAAATCAAAATTGCATTTTATTTAATTTTTTTAAAACGTCTTATTCAAAGTATATTATCTACTTTGAAATATTTGCAATAAAATTTCTATTTATCGTTGTTACCAATGTTTTAGTTATTAAATTACAGTTAAATACACAACTAATTTTTCAAAAATAAAGAAATAACTTTGATTGTATTTGTAATTTATATACTAAAATTTTTACTTTACGTACACATTTAAAAATACATTTATAAAGCTTCAAATTATATAAGATTTTGCTTTTAAAAGTGAGTTTTCTGAGTCAAATTGCATTTAAAATAAGAATTAAATTCTGATATTTTGTTTAAAAGACTGTAAAAGTACTCACCTTGCACATTTTTAATTAAGATAAACAGGAGGACGCATAGCAAAAACTTGTGTTTGCATATATTCCACATAATAACAAAAGAGAAGTTTCTTGAATATCAGATCTAAAAGCCAAGCTTCTTGATAACTAAGCCTGTAAATAGCGTCATGCCGATCACCATTTAAGAGGAAATATAGATGTTCAAAATTTCTACATAGAGGTATCACAAAGTTCATCACTAGCGCCACACTTATGGAGAGTATATCGATTATCACCGTGAAAAATAATGACACAATTAATAAAAAAAATCTAAAATACAATTTAAAAAAAGGAAGTAACAGAAAAACTTGGAAACATTAAGTAGATTACATTTTTTCTTACACAAATTTGAGACTCAGTCTGTTTCTAATTTTGTCAATACGTAGAACATTATACAAACAATTAACGTTTAATATGGACGCTAACTACAGTTAACTGAAAATGGTATAGAACTCACGGATGAAAAAAAAAGTATAAAAAATTGTAAGAATGTATTTAAGAAAATATTTTTAGTGTAATTAAAGAATGGTTTTATATTTTTTAAACATTTAAAAACAGAAGTACGTGGATACACTCACAAACTTACAAAATCTCCCAACAACATTCAAAGCAGTAAATATATATTTGCCATAATAAGATTTTATTCACATGCATTCTTTTTCCATGCTATGTAAATATAAAATTCAATTTTAAGTATCACACTAAATCTTACATTTTATAAGTATGTTTGATATAAATATTTACCCTTCTCTTTGAATTTCTCAATAAAAATTAAATATGCAATGAAAAAGACAAATTTGTTACTCAGAAATAAAACTTGAGAATTGAATTCGATAGCTGAGTTACTTATTCTCTGAAAACAAAATCTTTTATTTAACCAACAATATATAAGTGCCATACATAAACTTCTACATTAAATTTTTTAGAGAAAGAAAGATAAACAAAGTTTCATTTAGTAACTGACCAAAACAAATTAAGAAAATATAAGTGAAAATTATACCAATTTAATTTCAGCACTTAGAGTCTAATGGGAGCATTTGAAAATTATATAAATTCACATAAACATTAAAAGTGCCAACCATCCAACACTACTTTATGTATAATTAAATTATCTAAAACAAAAATATTATTCAACACACATGATTGACACTTCATTTCGATAATTTTAAAATAGGTTTTTATTACAAAATTCCTATTCTTGGAAAACGTTTACTTTTTCAGAAGTAGCAACAAAAGCATTTAGATTCCAATGTAAGCCAAATTTTCTCATGGTTATGATTTCTCAAATAGTTATTATGGTGTACAAAAAATATCACTCATTCTTTATTACCTCTATAAACAGACACCATTTTCTTTTACATGAAAATATTTTGTATGTTTTTGTTCAAAAAACCTTTAAATCATTGTCTTGTAAGCATGTAATTTCAATATTATAAATTTAAGGCAATAAAACATTTCTAAACTTCATTAATCCCTATAAAAAAATTTCTGAAGTTTTTATGAGACACAGTAGGAATAATTTTGTAAATACTATAATACGCATAAATTTGCTTTAAAGATAACTAGAGAGACGCCATGGTTGCAATTCTCACACGAGTCCCTCCCGACTTCTCACCTTCCATGAAGACAACTTCTGTCTTGCTGTCCATACCATACTCGTTGCTGGCTATGCAGGTGAAATTTCCTATGTCTGACGCTTGAATCTGGCCAATGAATATTTGAGAGCCAACTTCGTTGCTTGTTATTTTGTATTTTGAAAGCATATGAGCCTCCATACCGTTGTGCAGCCATTTGAATTTCACTGGCAAACTTCCCCTTTTCATCGTGCAAGAGATCTGAGTCAAGTCACCGATTGCAATGTTTGGTGGTATCGACAAGGGATATAGAACTGGAGCATCTGCTGCTGATACTCCTAAGTAGAAATGATAATGTCTTTGAAAATGCACACATATTAAGAGTAAGAAAAGATTATACACACAATCTTATTTACAATAATACGCACTGAAAATTTAGATACACTCTTATGTCTATATTTATACATATTTATTATTATTTTTCCGAGCTAATATATTTCTTAATTGATATTTATCACCGGAAACTTATTTTAGTTTGAGAGCAATATATTAATCTAATGAAAATCTAAATTTTTGAAATGATGTCTTATACAATAATTAATAACATTGAGTAAAATACAATTTTTTTTCCAGTTTTGGCTCTGAGACTTATAAAAAAATAAGTTGCTGAAAACTAGGAAAAATATAGTTTTTAGATCCTATACAAGTAAAGTATTAAGTTTTGAGGGTTTTAACATAGTTTATCTTTAATATTAGTAACAACAAATTTTTTTCTCTTAATAAAATTAAGATACTGTATCCAAGATTAAAGTTCTTTTTCTTTCATGCAAGAGTGTAAGACAATTTTAAGTAAAATTTATCATACTTTTAAAATATTAATTAAAAGCTACAACGCAAAAGAAACCGTATTTTGCAATTTAGAAATGTACTGTGCGTACCTAAATGATGTATATGGCATTTTACTTCATTTTGCTTTTTTTCTCAGATTCTGAGATAATCTTTCGAAAAATTATTTACTTAGAAAACAAAGATTTGTTTTTTCTTTCTAAAAGTTAATTTTAATCTCATTCTTGATTCAAAACTTTCTTATTCATAAATTTATTGCGATTTTTGTATGTTGAAATTGTGAACTAACAGAACTCGATTGTCACATATTTCTTTGATTTTACTCATTTAAAAAATATTACAAAAATATGCAGAGTTTTTATAAATCAAATCCAATACTTTTATTTATTATTCATTTTAACAATTTTAAAGCATTTAAGTTCTAAATGATAAGCATGTTTTTATTACATACATAAAATGTAATATATGTATATACTCAGTTATAAATATATTCTAGTATGTTTTTAGGCTATGTAAAGTTGTTTGTTTACAATATATAAGTTTGAATTTTACAAGAAAAGAGAAGAATGCCGTAAATTTTAACTTTTTTATTTGGCATTGAAATTAATTTTTTTATGCATTTTATATATTAAACGTGGCTCTACATTTCTAATAAACATAATTTTTATTCAAATTATGGAATAAATTTACACATTATTCATTGTGTGAAATAAACTCGTTTCAATTCACAGAGAAATTAACTACTAGTAGAAACTTGTATTGCAAATAGATGCATAAGTTTATTCAAAACTTAATTTATTAATAATAGTCTCTAAGATAGTATTTACTTCCGACTTTCTGCACACTCTATTTTTATCTGATCTCTGACTCTCAAATGTATTGTAGTAAGTAATTTTAGCCCAAATACATTTGAAACATTAAAGAGTGAAATATTTAAAAACCATATTCTAAGATAATAAATTTATATATATATGCTAATAGCACAAATCAATAGAATGATAAAAATATAACATATAATTTTGCTTACCATATTTGAGTCCATAGAGCACAATTGGGATAAGAATCCACATAAATGTTCTTAGAAGGATGTAGACTGAAGTCTTCATAATCCCTTTGGAATGTACTTTATATTTTGTATCAAAAGGAATTTTTATTTATCTGCATTAAAATAAGGTAGTGTTGTACAAAGTACATCTCGAGAAGGCGTTTTGTTGGAAGAGACGCTATGAATAGATTTTTAATACAGTAGATTAGCACAGTACTACGATGGTGGCGCCACACATCGTAAAAATTCTTTACAATTCGAAACTCATATTAATGACATTAAATAAATACTTTTATTACCGCTTTATTTGATATATAGAAATGACATGAGTAAAATTACCAAATTTCAAGACTTCGAAAGATTCTTCAAAATACATCAAAATCTGAAATATTCCATAAAAAAAAAGCTTTTGCAATGAAAGAAGATGGCCACAAAAATTTCAAGCAGAGAGTGAGTTTTTAAATAGATTGAAAGGTTTAAAATACTCAAATAAGAATGAAAGTTACTTTAAAACATTAAACTTGTTAAAAAAAACCATTTTATGATAAATTTATTGGAATATAACGTATATTCAATGTACGATGAAAAATGCAAGAACGGAAGTAATATTGTAAAATGTATTTGAGATATAGCATATGAGACATGTCTTAAATCAAATATGTTTTTCTGTAACACATTTTGCTTTAAAAACCTTGTTTACAATACACGATCATAAAATCCTTGTCAATAAGTCATGCCACAAAGGAAATATTTGAAAAGATCTCTCATTGGTATCTGTCAAAAAATAAGGTAAATGAAATATATAATTTTAAACTTTATATCATTTGAAATATAATAGTAAGATATGGATGCATTACACTTTATTTTTGAAGGTAATTTTTGCAAAATTTCAAGACAATCTTTTGGATATTTCTAGAAAAACACACAAATCGAAAAATGTAAGTGCCAGGTATATTTATTCTTTTCATACAAAGAGGGCTCAAAATGTCTTAATACGAAGAATTTATCATGAAACAAAAAAATAAATGAAAACGGTAGTTCATTTACATGAAATAGGAAAAATTAATCATAGAAAGTTATGTTTTAAGCTTATGAGTTTCCGATCGGTAAACGATATATAGGAAATCGTTTTCCAAATCATTGTATTTTTCACAATTTTGAGTTTTGTAAATTGTATTTGTAATTACATTTACATTCTTGAGTATTTACATATTTGAATTTTGTAATTACATTTTATACCAATTTGAACAGAATAAAACTTGATGTAACAAGAAAGATAAATCCTATAACTTTCTTTTATACAAACAGCTGTACTGTTAAGGAAAATATAGATAAATATGTGAAAAACAATTTATCTAAATTAAATATGCATAAGTTTATGTCTTTCACAAAGGTTTAAAAGTCAGGTATAAAAATGAAAAATGTTTTGTATAATTTTTTTTTATCTCAATTAGAAGCACACACAAGATCTCGAGGAAAAAATATTTTGTAGAAATAGTCACAAGCATGTATTCTATTTTACAATGAAGATTGAAACAAAATATTTATATAATAGTGAAAGCACACATTTGTGTTTCAATGAAAGTTAAAGAATGGTGTAAATAATTTAATTGATTGTGACCTTTTAACTATGTTTTATTACATTAAGTTAGTTAAGTACATTTTCTAACATTTCTTCTGTTTATGTATCGCTAATTGAGTATTGTGGTAAATCATAGATAATTGTACAGGGATAAGAATTATTTCACTTTTGGTAAAAAAAAAATTAAAACATTCAGAAAAAACTTAAAATATAAAAGGAATCTCGAACTTATTGTTTGTTACTTCAACGCCGCTGTACTGATATTTGCCAAACAAAATATCATTGTTGAAACTCGCTATTTTATAATCGTTTGCAGTGTGAATATTTTAGCATTGTTAATATGCATTCAAAGTCTTAAAAAACACTTAAAAAGTAGAAAAAGATAATCTTAAGACATCTCATTAGCATTTTTATTTTTCAAACACTTGTGAAATCTTCATTTTTAGTATTTCTTTGATTCATTTCATATTTTAACCGTTATTCAAATACTATATTTCGCAACATTTTTTTCTCGTTTGTGTCTGTAATTAAAACTTTTTTAATATCCCAACACACTCTTATACGCCTTTCTTACAAGAACATTTAATAAATCTGTTTAACATTTACATTCTCTAAATATTCAGTTTTATTGTAAAAGCAAAGATGGCAGCATCTTCAAAAGTTCTCCGTGATTCAGCGCTGTGTTCCCCTCTCTTGGACGATGCAACTCACCTTCCATTGAAACGTCTTCCGTCTTCCTGTCTGTTCCGAAAGCGTTGCTGGCGACGCACGTGAAGTTCCCGATATCGGCCGCCTCGATCTCGCCGATGTAAAAATGCGAGCTGGTTTTAGTGGTGCTTATTTTGTACTTAAGATGCGAACTTATCTCTCGGCCGTTATGCAGCCACTTGAATGTGACGGGAGGGCTACCCCTTTTGATGATGCAGTAAATTTCGGTCACGTCGCCCACTTCGATGTTAGCGGGCACCAGCAAGGGCTTCAGCACGGGGGCCTCGTCGGCATACGCCCCTGGAAGACCAAAGAAATAAAGATGAATTTTCAAGGCTATGAGTAAAAAGAATTTATTCATTAAAATATGGTATGGTCAATGTTTATTTCCTTGTACGAAATAAAAAAAAAGTATTTTGACTGCGAAAACTTTCAGTCTTCATATTTCGACTGAAATAAACCCTTCTTATGCTTGAAACCTCTTGGATTAGTTTAAGTGCTACATGTGTACGTACATACAAAGAATCTTTGAAACTTATTATTTATGTTTTAACCATCCCTGAAAGTGGTTCGGCTAGTTTTTTTTTATCTGATCTTATATGTATATCTCGCATAACTCAAAAACTATTAGCTGTAGAATGTTGAAGTTTTGTGTTTTAGGAATATTGTAATATCTAGAGGAACATTTCATTTATGATTGCAACCCACTCTGTATATAATGAAAATTTCATTGTAATGGATATTAGTTTTGCGGCTCTATGATAATTTGACAAAAATTCATTTGCAATTGTAACAATATCTTATTAAGCATTTGAAAATATGCTTTTTAAGTCCATTCTTATGAATTAATCATAAAAACCTATTATTTGGAAATAAATATTTTTAACTTTTATTTTTTTTTATTACTTCATGGTATAAAAGTGAAGAAAGTTTAGAAATCACAAAACATTGCAGTTCCTAACGAAATATGTATACAACAAAAATATTTAACGAATATTAATACTGCTAGTAGACGACAGCAAATAGCTTAGAATCTTTAAGGGAATTTGCAAGTGGTAATTCTGATAAAGCAATCATGCAATCAAAATTTAAAAAATGCGTATAATGAAATGAGCGTACAAGGAAGTGAGTGTCTATATCATGTTTTTAAGATCTCTAATAGGATTTCCATCTACAGTTTAAATTATATTTCTCATGTGTACGTACATCTGTGACAACAGTGTAAATCAAACTCTCAAACCTAGATAGTAAAAGACAAAAAAGCCCCCCGACTTGTCCAAAGAATTAAATAAGTAAAAATCTAAAGCCAAGACATATAAATTATCCTTCTATAAAAAAATTAGTCACTTCACAATCCTAATTTAAAAGAGACTAGTTTTGTGTTAAGATATGCTTTGTTTTCAAAAGGGAACGTATTTTTAATAACCTTAACAGAAAATAAAACAGAGCAGAAACAAAATTACTTTGTGCACACTGGTGAAATAGTAATTGTATTAACACATTAAGAGAATTTAGTTTCTACTTCTGCAAAGGTAACTGGCAGTATCAGAGGAAACCTACTTTTATATTAAGAAATTCTTTTATAGCTTAAATAAGTCAAAAATGTGTTTCAAAGTATTTCTCAAGTGCATAATTATTCTTAAAGAAATTCTGGGGAGTGGAAAATGCTCGTTAAATTAAATCATTGTTAATTATGCGTTCACATATTTGGAACGCTTTGACCGAATAACCCTAGTACCTACTATTTTATATTGGAGGTTAATGTTATTTAGTATTATTACATCAATACATTATTTTTACAACTAGTAGAATATTGATTATTTTTCTTAAATCACTTAAAGTGTACATACAAAATTATAAAAGATAAATATGAAAAATTAAATAACTATATTTCAAGGCTGTATATTTGGCATTTGAATTTCTAAAACCTTAATGAAATCTCCACTTTTTAGACTCGTCTTCGTTAATTTAGCAGTTTTATCATAATTCAAACGTAAAATTTTCAACTCTCTCTATATCTCTAATGTTTTAAAGCATTTTTCTAATAAATTAAGTGTTTTTTCCTTAAGCAATATACATCGGTAAGAAACTTTTACAAATTGAAAATACTTATTAATAAATATTTTTAGGTATTCTCAGTGTTTGATAAAAAAAATCAAACATGCAACCAAATTCTTTCACAATCTGTGATATTTAGCTTTTTAATTTCAGACTTTTTAAGAAATATTGCACTGAAATTTAATCTCTCTTCTGCATCATAGATACAAGATTTCTAATCGGTATCTTAAAATGAAATGATTTGTTTGTTTAAGCTGAAATTTGCCTCAAGTATTACGTTTAGAATTTTACAGAAAAATTAAGAAATTTTTAAATAACTTTTAAATGAGTAGAAACTGTCAAGTCTATATAACTTGAAAATATTTATTAATTTTATTTCACGAATCATTATAATTATTAAATAGTAATTCAGAGAAAATACAAATTCCGTATGAAAAATTCTGAAGAAATTTATATTAATTATACTGCTATACCCTATATCAACAATTTTATTTGGTGTATTACATTACTTAGTAGTTGGCAAATTCACATATTTTGAGTAGCATTTTCTATCAAATATTTATAATATGATACTTATGAAATTTATATTTATCCATTATGTTACTCTTTAAATGAGAAAAAAGTGATTTAAAGAAAAACCTATCACCATTAATCTATTTACATGACACTATACTGATCTCGTATACACATTAAAAATATTTCAAACAATTTCAACTGAAGATTAATTAAATTATATTATATTTAATTAAATTTTACTGTTATTTGAATGTACGCAGTTGTCTCTATATTGTCTAAATAACATTGCATGCTATTGAAACTTTTAACATAAATATTTCATATACATAGTTTTATGTAGCATTGATCACACAGATTAAAATAAAACTAAGAAACAACATTTAAAGTATTATAATTATTTTTAGTATTTTTGTAAAGGAATTCAATGCTTTAATATCACTTAAAATCAAATCAATACAGAATTTTCAAAGAAGCGTAAGTAAACTTACCTATGAAAGTTTCTAATAGAATCAATATCAGTAAACCCCTCATTTCATGCTGTAAAAATTCGGCTTGCACAGAGTACTCTTATTTACGAGCTGTATAAATTTCATAAGTGCATCATCATAAGGTAAGTAACTTTTCATGCAGCCTAAAGATGCTATAACTACAGTAGAGAGAAGAACAAAATATATGACAGTGGCGCCACACAGCGATTAAATAATTCATTACACTGAAAAATACTCATGGAGAAAATAAAATATTTTGTAAGCATAAAGAAAATTTCTTTGCACTAAACTAACTCAAAACAATGTTTTATATCTTATATAGCTTTATTTTGCAAAAACACCATTATTTATCTAATTCTAAACACTAAGAGTTTTTGGTACAATTTAGTTGTAAATTTCAGACGAAATATTTTATTATTACCTTTTGTCAAGAGTATTTTTAACTCCTTATATCAGCAAAAGAAAGATTTCTAAATATTCACCAAAACTGATATGTTTTTAAGTAAATAAAAGAAAAAGTACAGCATTAAAACGTTAACGTTCTAATTATGTTCAGGGATTAATATAAACTCTACGTTTCAAAAGTCATCATAATTTGGATTTTTTTCTCCAAATTTAAATAGAAGATTTCAAAAGTTATTTCTTTAATTTAAATGCATTCAGTCAAGGAACAGTAATGGAATAAAATTATAATTAAACAAATAATAAGAAACGTGAATTATTTTTAGTTACAAAATGACTTATTCATATTAATATATTAATATAAATGTAAAAGCAAAATAAAGGATAGCCACTCCACCTTTTACCATCTTATTATATTTTGGCAGTAATCATTAATTATACTGCCTCTCAAACACTAAAACACATAAACATGGAACAATTTAAGAAAATATATTAATATGAATATTTGACTAAGACTTGCTTGCATCTTTGAAATTGCATCACATGAAAAGTCCACAAAGAAACCACTGAGACCAAAAAATAATAATTGCTTTATATTCTCAAGACATTCTATGTTTATGTCACACCTATTACATTTTCCAAGCGATTTGATTTAAAACGTAACTAAGCGCACAGTTTGTTTTAAAAAAGTGCATAAAGAAATTATTGAGTGAACATAAGTACCATTTGTTTTGCATTCCAGATATGTATTTTAGCCATATTTTCCATGCGGTATTATTTCGAACGTATCGAAACATACTGCTTGGAATAAGGGAAAACATACCTTCCCCCAGGACTACCTCACCTTCCATGTAGACTCCTTCAGTTTTGCTGTCCCTCCCGAACGCATTGACAGCGACGCACGTGAAGTTGCCAATGTCCGAAGGCTGGATCTTTCCTAGGAAGAGGTGCGAGCTTGTTTCGCTGGTCGTTGTCTTGAACCTAGGTACAGATTGTACGTCTTTGCCATTGTGCAACCACTGAAACTTCACTGGCATGCTGCCTCGTTTCACTGAGCAGTAAATCTCAGTAATATCTCCAATGGCAATGTTTGGAGGTACCGAGAGAGGATTCAGCACAGGTGCATCACTAGCAAGGACACCTAGAAATATAAACGAAATTAAAACAGAACGAAAGCTTTTCTCATGTCTTTCATTTGATTAGCGGGCTGTCGTTCTAAACTGAAAACACTTGTTGAATTTAATGGCTGTAGCCTTTAAACCATACCATTAATTTGCTCAGTACTACCTTTCAATGTAGGATTCTAATACTGTAAGACTTATATTAACATTTCTAAGAAGCAGTAATAACTAGCACTTCTTCCATAGCTTCTTTCACTTTGAAAATTGTGATAAACGATAAGCGCTTAAAATACATTGTTTATAAGAGCTGAATGAATAAAATTCTGCAAAAATATAAAATGGATGAAGTTTAACTGCTGTCAGACAGATCAAAAAACTTTTTTGCAAAATTTACAAAATTAGCTCATAACAAGGACAAAATTTGTATAAGATAATCATATCCTGGAATTTGCTGAAGATATTTACCTAACTATTTATTGAAGTATTAATGTAAAAGCTGATACGAGTATACATTTTGAATCATGATATTGGGTCAAAGTGAGTTAGTTCAAAATTTCTTTATAAGTAAATTAATCTATTTAAAAACAAGGGATTGAGATAACATAATCGTTGATAATAAAAGGGAATTAAGACTTGGTGAAATTTTAGTCGTGTGTTATCTTCAGATAATTGTATTTTGTGTTTAAAGTATTTTTTATTTTTAAATCCCTGTTAACCTGAATATTTGGCAAAATTGACAAAACTGTCTTGCCTTCTTCAATATTTATCCCAAAATCTTAGGTGTAATTATCTTATTTATCCTAGATTTTTGAAAATTATTGATTAATTCCAATTATGTATATCACAAAACAAATATTATTTACATAATGTTAAAATATTTACTTAATGTTTTGGCTCTAGCATATAAGTTCTTACCTTTGTAGTACTTTGTATTAAATGTATAAAATAGCTTTCGAAATTATTCTTTTAATTGTTTTTAATTAAAAATATTATAACAATTTATTTTAAAATATAATTTTAAGAAATGTTACATTATATATTTATTCTTCCATATTATTATCATCATATGATAATTATCAGAGAACGATGAAAAATCGACATGTAATAAAAATTTCAATAGAAATATAATTATATAATAAATGAAAAATACATTTTTGTAAGTTAAATTGTATATTGATTCCATTATCAAAAAATATCTTAATGAATTTATTTTTAATTAGGATCTGAAGTTCTTAAATAAAAAAGTTTTAAATGTGGAAATTAAAAAGGCAAATATATTCTTAGAGATTAGTGAAATAATTTAACGTGCAAAACAACTGCAAATTATAAAAACAATACTTTGAGTGTAGCTGTTTACTAACAAATGATGTAAGTTTTGAAATAGAAATAATAACGTTCAGCATGCTTCTCAACTTAGGTCTTTCAAGTAAAACGTTATTTTATAAAACTATTCAGCTCTCTCTTTATTAATGATCAGTTCAAATTTAAATATTTACAAAATCGATATTTTATTTTTTTCTTATTTCATGCAATTGAGGATTATGTTATGGAAAATTTTAAAAAAGTTTTATATAACTGTTAGAACAAATGCCCAAATAACAAAACTGATCAATATCACATTACCAATTTATAATCAAGATCAAAATATAAATATCTTTTTAAAAAACTTATAAAAGAGTAATTTCTATTTTTACTTTTATTAAAATAAATTTATCATGCTTGATTGGCTTGGTTTAGATCAGATTAATTCAGAAGTTCTATCTAATTGAACGTTTAAAGAAAAGATAAATATTTCAGTGCAATAAGGATTAAAATTCAGCAACCAGTCATTGTCAGTTTTATTAATTTTCAATTTATCAATACCCATTTAATTTTCTACGTATTAAAAACCAGACTGTAATAGGGTCGTATTTAAAAATTAATATTTTATTTTAGAGTCTTATATGTTGCAATGATGAAAATACCAAAATAAATCATTTAATAATTTGGATAAGTAACTTTTCTCAAGAGAAAAATAAAAAGCAGGGAAGAAGCACTTTGTTTGAATGCAATAAATTAACTAAGCAAGTAGAGTTTATAAAATAAATTATTTTTTAAAATTATATTATGAACTTTTAAAAAACTTGCGTCGAAAATCATTAAATATAAGTATTTTTTAAAACTCTTCTTAAAATGAGTGTACGTATTTTACAAATATCTACTCACAGTAAATGTTAACATAAAAGCTATACATAAATATATTTAGTGAAGAGCAGCACAATATTATTAATATCATATTTAATATGATGTTTAAAGCAAGCATTATAGTAGATAAAGAAAAATAAGATAGAAAATATGAAAACTTACCATTGTTTATTCTTATAAGTATGAAGAATATTGAATATATGACAATATGCATTTTCAACAACTCCATTTGATCTCATAAAAGTGGCAGAAAACTAATTTTTCTCACGGAAACTTCCAGCATGGCGTAATAATGTCTCTTTAAATAACAATATAGACGCTACATGGAGATTCAACCTAGATGGATGTGGTAAACTATGCCGGTGGCGCCATACAACGTTGAAAAAGAGAATGTATGGTTAAGTAATTTCTGATGTTACAAAAATTATTTGTTTTATTTTACCCAACATATAGTTAAATATCTGTTAAAATTAAAAAAAACATTTTGATACTGTGATACTGTATATTTTAATTCCCTTTGAACTTAAAGAGCAAATTTTGTTACAAATATTTCAACGATAAAATTTGACTATTAAAAGCAAAATACTTGAAACGAATATTTTTACAACACTGAAAACTACTTTTTAATACATTTATTTTCAACTATAGAGTTAGTTCACAAATAAATGCATTAATTCTATTAAATTGAAATTAAAAACTTTTTTTTTTACTACCGAGAAACATTTACAGAGAAGTACGAAGTTTATAAAAACATATCTTAAATTTTACCATAAAAAATATAAATAAATGCAGATAAAAAGAAAAATGTTTCTTATCAGATTAACGGTGAAATAACAATTCAAAATATAATAAATCAATTTTTCAGGCCTTTAATGGACATTAAAACATCCAGTAGTCAAAGAAAATATCCTTTGTCTCGGACACAGATTTTATAGCATATTTATCTTCGAAAGATAGGTTAAAATAAAACATTAAGTAAAATTTCCGATTTTGCAAACTGCATTTTATAGTACAATAATAGTTCCTTCCAGTAATAGATTTCCAATTTTTCCCAATTCGGGTAAATATACAGTTTTATATTAAGATGTACATAGCACATATTGTTGTAGAATATCAAAACACCATTAAAAGATTTTGTGTAATTATCATTACATATGAAATTCCCAAAGCTATTTCTTCAGAAAATGAAAAATAAAGAATGGTTTCAATCAAATTAATACAATATTAACATCATGTAATACTTGGTAGAGCATTTTGTACTGAAATACATTTACATAAAACTGTATTTTAAAAATTACAGAAAACAGTTCAGGGAAAGTATTCCGATGCAGTTTATTAAGTTTTCAACTTGCGTGTCTTAGGTTCGTTTTCTTGTTACAATAAACAAAAATAGATTTACACATAAAGGAGAAAAAGCTACATTAGCAGAAATTCATCACAAATTACTTGAATTTTCTAGTGTTACTTTCACGAGAATTGTTGAAGTTTTAGAGATAATATCAAAAATACAGCAGATAAAAAAAATTATAACCATAAATAGAGTACTACTGTTTGTGAAATATATTTATGGAAACTCTTTATGTATTATGAAATACTGAATTTAAAAGAATTCAAAAATACAGTTTTCTTACATTTCCTCTTTATACATTTAAAAGAAACTCTTCAATATCAACAGAAATGAACTGTAATTAATCGTAATTTCAATACTTCAAGAAATCACTTTTGCTCTCTTTTGTTGTTATATAATCTAATTAAAGGATTTACTTTAATGGTAACAGATTAAACCAAATGTACTATACCTCTATAAAAGAGCACTGAAAGTATTTTAAAGTAAATTCTTTTAAAGAACTTATATGATCTCGCTAATACAAAAAAATGACCAAAATAGTTCTCGACTAGGGCTTATATGTACCACATATACAAGCAAAATTCAACTAGAATAGTGGTATCATTTAAAACAATATATATGCGTAAATAAAAGACATTTTTTTCTCAACCTTTCAACAAAATTTGTAAAATTATTCCAGAATGAAGAGATCTCACCTTCCATGAAAACTTTTTCAGTTTTGCTGTCCATACCAAAGGCATTTCTAGCAACACATGTAAAATTTCCGATATCAGAAGCCTGAATCTCTCCTATTGAAAAATGAGAACTTGTTTTTGTAGAAAGAACTTTGTACTTAGAGTGAGACTGAACAGGCTTGTCATTATGCATCCAATGAAATTCAATGGGTAAGCTTCCTCTTTTGATTGTGCAGAAAATTTCAGTATTATCCCCAATAGCTATATTTGGAGGAACTGTTAGGGGATTAAGAACTGGAGGATCTCCGGCGAGTATATCTAATAAAAAGGAAATAATTTTTTCATCAGCAAGAAACTATATCAATAGCAAAAATTTATAAATTTTATGAGATTAATATAGTTGTTAAATTAAAAATTTATCAATAAACAACAACATCAGATAGAAATTTAAGATGTATGTCTTCGTTCGGAGAACTTTTTTCTTTAAACGTAGAAACTAGATCATGTTTTTACATTTTTAGATTTATTTTCTATATTATCATGGAGAATTGCACTTAAAAAATTTATTCCTGGAAAAGTTTTTATAAAATTTCTAATAAATGGAGAAAATTTAGTAAAAAAATCGGGTATTTTCAAAAGGTCTAGTTTTTCAATAAATTAAATTATTTTAATATATTTTGATATGACACATTTATTATACACTGGACTAGTGAATCACCTAAAATCTTTGCTTAAGTTACATTTGGTAAAAAATTTTGATCATTCAAAATCAAACACATTGAATTTTTAATGAATTTTCATTACCTTTATATCTAACTATGAGAGCAACATCATTAAAAATTATAGAAATTTAAAGCTTTCAGGTCATTCAGTAGTAAATACTATCAAAAATATTCGTAATAATTTTCAACAAAATATTTAAAGAACTTTTTGAGAAATCACGTTTTAAGTTTCAACATTTTATTAAAAATACCGTTCTGAGAAAAAAGCTATTAAAAATACTAGAAAAATGTTTAAACTAATCTTCATGAAAATTTAAAACGTTTTGTCCAAAAAATGCTCTTTAAAAGACTTTAAATTCACAACTTCCGGTTCCGAAGTCGCTACTTCCGTTTTGTTATGACAGCTGTCACTGATGTTTAAACAGTTGTAACTTTCCTTTAAAATGCCGTAGAGACAAAACAAAACAGATTTAGAAGCCTAAAAGCTGAAATTTTACAATAGAGAATTAAAGAAAATTATGATTTTTGGCAAAAAATGACATATTCAACGTAGACGGATACATTAATAAAACAAAATTTATCAATTAAGAAAACTGTGGTGTAGCAACATCGTGTACAATGCAAAATTATTAAACTAAGACGTTAATTTTCCTAACAAAGTTACTTTAGTCTACATTTATTCAGAAATGAATAAAACATTTTCAGTTAATACCATATCCGTCCAATCATTTCGGTGGAAACAAATTTCAATTTTTCACAATTAAAGATTAAATATAAAGACATAGCAGATATAAAATCAGTATAAACCAAAGATATGTACATATCGGGAAAATATTCTTAATCAAAAAATATTATGTAACTGTCGCATAAAAAGAATGAAATTATTTTTTGTTAAATAGAAAAATTATGATGAATATGTTAATTTAGTTTGATATGTGCGCTGTTTACGTCTTTCAGTTTCAGAGAAGATTTACGATAATAATACCTTTCGATGTATAGTTACGTTATTATTAAAATTTAATATTGATATAACAAATGTTTAGGATGAATAGATTATTATAAATTATCTTTAATGTATATATATATATATATATATATATATATATATATATATATATATATATATATATATATATATATATATATATATATATATATATATATATATATATATATATATATATATATATATATATATATATATATATATATATATATATATATATATATATATATATATATACATACATAGACCAGAGATAGAAATAATTTCTACCATTAAAGCCGCATTTGAATAAGACCTTAATAAAGAAAGCCCCGTGAGTTGATATACCTAAAATGCGATTTTTGCAAAATTGTTATAGTTTTGTATAATATAAATTTATAGTAATATACAGAAATAATAAACTTAAATCCTTTACTTATTATTTAACATAAAATGTTGCATAAAAAAACATAAAATATAAACATTTTGCATTCACTAATAGTAATATATTTTGTTAAGGGCACTAATCATTAATATTTTAATACATAACTTGATATTTGTATATCAAAGTAATAAAGTAAAGGTAATTTAAATAAATTTATTAAAATATGAAGAAATACAATAGAAATATAATAATATAAAGTTATTAAAAAAATTAACATTGTAGCAATGCAATTTTATTAATTTTTAAATTGTCGTAATCTATGTAATAAAATTTGAATTAATATAAGAGGTTTAACCCAGCGTTTATGAAGGCTGCACTAGAAACTCAAGAAATCTACATACACCTTTAGGACCACGAGTTCTTTTCCACCTATGATAAACACTTTTCTGTAAAATACTCATCGAAAGTTATTTCTTAACTATATTCTTAATTCATTTAAGGCATATTTGTCTTTAGTTCTTAGCTTTATGCATGAAACTATAGGTCATCCTAGCGTTGTGATACTGATTACTATAGCAAGTAAAGCGATAAAAATAAATGCATAAATTATTATCCTACATGTACATTTTGAAATAACCTAGGATTTACATTTTAAATTGATTTAAATAAGCTAGACTATCTTAACATTTTTATTTCCAGCAAAGATATTTGAATATTAGAAGATTCACACATTGTTATAAAGCTAACTTTCAATTTAGAAACTACTAGAAAAGTTTAAATGTGTAGAAATACAAATATAAAAAAAATTATGTGAGTGAAAAATGTACAATCAAAAAAAGATTCATTTCTATAAATAAATCTTTTGTGAAATTTAAAATTACACTTAATTTAAAGAGTATAACAGCATATATATAGTATAATCTTCATACAATATTTAATTATATATACACACACATATATATGTATATATAATGGATATTCACAGAATATTTATATATACATATTAAAAATATATGTAGGCATGTATACATGTAATCATATTTATGTAAACATGCATAAACTATTTATATTATTTTGTAACGAAAATTGAAAAAGCTACATACCATGGAAGTCAATAAGGAGAAGAAGCACTCCAAAGTTGATCTTTAATTTCGTACCCATCTTGTATCATTTGCAGAATGCTTAATATAACAAGGAAAATGCAATATATAAATGTTAAAAGAGATTAACGAGGTTTTTTCATTTGTTGCATTTAAAAGAAGCTTGGAGTATATTGACGAGAATACTTCTAATTTGTTGTAAAAGAAACATATATTGTAAAGTAAAGAATAATCAAAATATAACTTGCAATTTTTTATTTAGATCGGAGTCACATTGAAAAACTTAACGACACAGACAGCAATGTAAAACTTCTCTTCCTTTAATGAAAGACGCTAGAACGAGATATTGTAGATAGAGACAGCATGTCAGTTTATTTTACAGTGGCGCCACTTTGTGTACAAGAGTTGAACTAGAGTACATGTAGCAGATTCATAAAAGAGTCTAGAATAAAATATTAAAGTAGAAAAAATACATTATTTAAAGTAAATAATAGTTAGAAATCTTCAAAAAACAGTTTTGACATTTATAATATATTGCAAATATCTTATTCTCTTAGCCACTGGAGACATTTAATGTATTATTAAAACTAGGAAATATTCTTACATTAAGGTATTTGGTGTATTTTCTTTAACCATATAGATTATCATTTGTATAGATACCAATTATTTAGTTTGGTGTAAGAAACTATCGAAACATAAATGTTGAAGGAAATGAAAAAAAATTGTAAGAAGTATCAATATGCACACGAAGTACCACAAGATTTTGAAAAAATTAAAACATTTTTCACTCTGAAATTCTCGGTATCTAAAACCCCGAGATGATGTATTTTACACATTTTCTGCTTTATATTTACACACCACACACCCAAATATATGCATATTAATGCATTTGTAAAACACAAATAATGAATATAAATTATATAAACAGCTTGATGTCATAAAAAGGTGAAACTTTCAATATTCATAATACAATATTTTTTTCCATTTCATTCTTATTGGGAGAAGAAGTTGTTCATTAACCAAATAACTTATGCTTGAAACAATAATAAAATAAACATACATTTTAGTGTATGTTTTATAATTATTTTGCAATTACTTTTTCTTTCTTTAAACTTTGAAAACACACTCGATTTAGAAATAAAATAATGATAAGCAGAAATCCATAATTGTTACTCCTTTAAATACGTTTTTTCGTTTGGAAGATATGAAATTCTTTATTAAAATGTTGTATGTGTATGAAGTTTGAAACTTTATCGTATACACTTGTATATTGTTTATGATTAGAAAAATATAAAAATGAACATAGTTTTAAATACATACATATAACTGCAAAGAATACGCAATATTATTCAGAATTTAATATTTTAGTGTCCATTATATTTTCATGCATTCATTTCTTATAATTCCTCTAGAATTTTTCAACACATCTAACAAAAAGATACTTGAAAATAAATATACAGAATTACACTTTGAAAATTCATAATTTATTAAAAAAACAGCAGTACAGTTATACATCCTTGCTGAATATTAGCTTACAAATTTCAAAAACTATAAAAAGTGAAATTCGCACTACAGCACATTTATACACAATCAATTAAATCAGAAAATTCATTTAAAGTGAGTAAAAGAAAAAATATTAAATCTCACCTTCGATAAATACACTTTCAGTTTTGTTATCTGTACCGAAAGCGTTGCTTGCCAAACAAGTGAAATTACCAATATCGGTTGCTTGTATCTCCCCAATGTAAAAACGAGAACTAGTTTTGAAAGTTGTTATTTTATATTTTGAGTGAGACTGCCTGACTTCTTGACTGTTGTGCAACCACTTAAATTCTAGAGGCAAACTTCCTCGTTTGATGGTGCAGTATATTTCTGTATTATCTCCTATGGAGATATTAGGAGGGACTAAAAGTGGATTCAAAACTGGAGTTTCGCTGCTGTATACACCTAGTAAATAATATTTAAAGCTTTAAATATATGCTATATTTAAAGAAATACAATGATTGATTCAAATTCAAGATTATATAATTAAATTTTTAAAACACGGGCACACTCTCTAGTGTATATATACACAAACACCTACACATGCAAGCCCACGAACGCATACACGCACACTCATATATACATATTTATTTATAGATATACATATATCTATTCTAATTTCATCTGTAAATGCAAGAATAAAATACTTACAAAAAATGAAATCTTACTGTTAAACTTTGAGTAGAATTTTTGAAAAATGTCAAAAATGTAATAAAAATAATTAAATATTTCTGAAATCTACAGACACTAAAACTAGTAACAAACAGGCTTAGTGCAAACTAATTATGTTTGTTTCTTCTTTTATGATAAAATACATTGAATAAAATAGATAAATTTACTTACCTGATATAAATGAGATTATAACCACTAAATTTATCTTTCTTTTTCCACGAAACATTTTAGGAATCTACTACATCGGAGTCTCCAACGTATAGTAACAAAACTTGAAAGCTATTTAAAATCCATGTACAAACATTTCTTCAAATATTCTAGATTTATAGTAAAGAGTGCTTATATTATGTATACTAGATATATAAACCAATGATTATTTCTGTGATGTAATATAATAAGTTTATATAAAAGAAAAGGACGAAGTTTTCATCATAACAGTAAATGGAGATAACCTGCAGATCCGAGTTTTTGGGTAACAGTTACAAGTTAGATCCACGCTAAAAAAGACGCTATATGGATTTCAGGAGGATAGAGAACGATATTATGCCAGTGGCGCCGCTTAGTATAGAAATCCTGAACTTTAAATTCGTAAAAATTATTACATTTTTCATCACTAAAATGATATTACTACGAAATTTCGAATTATAGTCTTGAAAAAAAAATAGTGTAAGAATAATTGAAATCTTTTAAAGAAAGATTTTATAAACGAATTATATGTATAAAGTTACAGAAAAATTATCATTTTTGTGTTGTTGTTAGTTGCTCATTTTTAGTAACTTAATTCACATGAGCGTTGTCTACATTTTTACCATATGTGTCAACTATTACAAGAGAATCTGAAAACCATAAAAATGACATTTTTTAACCTCAAAGAATAATGTATACCAAATACGACTTATTAGAAAAGTAAATACAAAAATAACATTAGAAAACTCATTTTACAGAAATTCATTTAGTAATGTGTTTTTACAAAATTTTAAAGTCAACCTTCTCCAAAATGTATTATTACATCAAATTTGTATTTAATTAATTAGCTATATGCAGGATAGAGTAATCTAAATAGAAGAAAACAAATATTATTCTAGTAAGTAATGAAAAACTTCAAATATTCGTTATATTTATTTACATTTTAACATTAGGCAAAGTAATCAGCAGTAATTCTGAAATATATTTCCAAAGTATTTTTCTTTTTCATATATCAACATCCCGAAAAATATAAAATATTGCAAGAATAAACACGTTTTACTTTCGTTTGCATTTCCCTTATATACATTTTTCACTTGAAAACAAATGTGTTCGAACTCATAAACTTTTCTCTATCAGTAGTATTTTTCATCTGTTGATATGTATATAAATATGTATATATATAATTTTAGTAACCCATAAGTTTGGTGACCTGTTAAACCAAACTTTTTTCAAAAGTAAAGACGTCCAATCTATTTTCATACCCCCCCTGAATATTTTACGAAAATTTAATATTTAAACGTATGTTCGCATGTAATAAACATTTATAAAAGTTCATAAAGAAACCTTTTTTATCAATATTCATAATATTATTTATAAAATGAGATATTGTAAACAGATAAGCGCATTTAAAAACATTCTGGGTATATATTTTTACACATACTTCGTTTAAATATTGATAACGAACAAAACAAGCGGAAATAATTATTTTACAAATAAAATCATCCCATTAAAATATTATCCATTAAATTAATCAGAAATGAAAGTATATGTCAAAGCTATTTTTCTTTTTTATTGTTTAGTTAAATATATAAAATAAGAAATTTATGTTTTAATTATTTTTTCTTCTACATAAAAACAATAGAACTACAAAACTAATTTTATATAAAAAATAACATATAATAAGATTGATACAATTTTTAACAGAACATGAATTAAAATGATAATCATACTATTAATAAAATACAGAGAAAATTACGGTCTATTCTTAAATTAAAATTTATAAGTATTGTCCCTTTTTACTAATTTCTCACCTTCCATAAAAACACTTTCAGTTTTGCTGTCTGTTCCAAAGGCATTGCTTGCAGCGCAAGTGAAATTTCCAATATCTGAAGCCTGAATTTCACCAATATAAAATCGTGAGCTGGTTTTAAAAGTAGTTATTTTGTACTTAGAATGTGACTGGACTTCTTTGTTATTGTGGAACCATTTGAAATCTATTGGTAAACTTCCTCTCTTTATTGTGCAAGAAATTTCTGTGATATCTCCAACAGCAATGTTAGGGGGCACAGAAAGAGGATTCAGTACGGGTGAATCACTTGCACATTCACCTATATGGGAAAAGAAACTGTTTTAAACAAAACATTTAAGTTCGTTATGGTACACCAAAATTTTACATAAGTTTAGATTATCTGTCTAGTTTTGAATTTTAAAGTACATAATTTTTCTGTAAAAAATGTTTAAGTTACTGAATTTACGTCATAAATCATTAACATAAATTTAAAACAGAGCATTTGAATTATTATACATTTACAAAAATTCTGAAATTAATGAATATACTGCTTCATTAATCTAAAATGAAGTTACACTGATTGCACAATGCGATAAATAGAAATCATTTCAGATATATGTTACTACGTAAAAATAGAATGAATGTATTTAGTTCAGGTATAAAATACTACAAAATCATTAACATGTATATCTTATCTTAACTCAGTGTTATCATTTCTCAGAATACTTTTCAATGCTAACTATCAAATCGATGATTATGATAAATTAATTACGATACAACAGATTAACTGTAAGTAACATTAAACTTTATAACATTAACATTAACATTTTGGAATGACGTTCTTGTTAATGATATATATTTGCAGGAAAGAAGAGGTTTATTTTTTAAGATATTTTATTTACTTTAAATTCATTCATAGAGCTATAATATAATATTGTAGTATCATATAAACAAAAATAAGCATTATTGTTTCTCCAAAAGGGACATTAAATGTTTTTCCTGAATTATTTCATAAAAATCATTTAATAATAATTTTCAGTGTAGTATGTTAGATGTACATAAATACAATTCAATATAAATATTCAAAATAAAGTACTTACCAAATTGTAAGAAGACTAAAATCAGCAAAGATACACGCAGACACGCGTCCATCATAGTGATATAAGATCCCAAACATTTATGTATGGCTTATGGCGTCTCTCTGATAGAAAAGAGGCAAAAACACTAGACAATTCATTACATAGAAAATACAGTATACCATCATGATGGTGGCGCCCCACAATGTTTAAAATTGGAATCACACAATCATAGAAACTAGCAGTTGGATTATTTTAAAAGAAAATATTTGTTCATATAGCAGTGTGTAGAATGTTTCACTTGGTATCGAAAAGAGTAAAAAAAATTAAAACTTCGTCATCTTTAATTTAGTACCAGTATTAGGTTAATTATTCAAACACATTAAAAATTAGAATGGCAATTATACATTGTGACAGTTAAAAATCCGATTTATTATGTCATAGAACTTGCGCCATCTTCCTCTTCAGGAATTTTATTAGCACTTTAAAAATCATGATTTATATCACATTTTAACAACAAAAACTGATTATTAGAGACATTTTTTATAAAAAAATCATTTTTTGTATTTTGCAAAGTGTCTTTTTTATTTTACTTTATTATAGAGTTCTATAAAATAAAACCAGAGAACAGAAAATGATTCTTTCTAAGCTCCACATTCTATGCACAGTTACCTAGGAATGATCCTTTTAATCTAAGTAATGTAAACCATAGTCTTTTTTAACATAGAAGCCAAATGGACATATCAAATAAAGCTTATGTAAGTTTTTAAAGAACCCATTTTGACCTTCATCGAAAAATTTTATCAGTTATATTTCATACTTGAAACTAGCCGCTGTAACATTTATCATTAAAATTTGCTTCTGGTCACTTTAACAGGAGATCGAATTTCTAAGATTGCTTGGTAGTTTAATTTTGAGGGCATTCTAAGTGGCACAGTATTCTTCTGTTTGATATTTGTGTTTTAAAAAGTTACGCCATTTGAACTGCCCTAAATATTGAAACTAAGATTGAGAATACAATTACAAAACTCACTCTTTATTAAGTCCGTTTCTAAATTAAATTATATAAAAATGACTGAAAACTCTGCATTCTCAATACATTGTTTCCATATTATTATGTATAACTACTTTTATCAATATTGATGTTGTAGTAATTTCATATGAATATCAGCCCGAATTTCATTCGCATTTAAACTTTCAACTGAAAAATTTAAAAAAATGAAAAACGGGCTGAATGTATACCAAGCAAGATTTGTCTCACCTTCCATGAAAACATTTTCTGTTTTACTGTCCATTCCGTAAGGATTAGTGGCCACACATGTGAAGTTCCCAATATCTGATGCTTGTATTTCTCCAATATAGAAGCGAGAACTAGTCTTAAAAGTAGTAATTTTATATTTGGAGTGTGATTGGATTTCTTTATCATTGTGTAGCCACTTGAATTCTACTGGAAGATTTCCCCGTTTGATGGTGCAAGAAATTTCTGTGATGTCCCCAACAGCTATATTCTGGGGGACAAACAGAGAATTGAGAATAGGGGCGTCATCAGTTAGAGCACCTAAAAAAAGTTGTCATATTAATTGAAGTCACAATTTCATGATATGTTAATGCACTTAAATATTCTTAATGATTGAATAAATATGCATTCAACAGAATTCTTATTTTATGGGATTTTTATTTGTATGTTTTTTAACTATGAATAATTCCAAATTTTCATATTATCATTTTTCTTTCATGTCATAGAAATATATTTACACAAGAATTATATCCATTTCAATAACTCCAATTTAGATTTCTTCATATCACAAAAAATAACAGATGTTTTGATCTTTCTTTTCGTACATTTTACTATGTATACAGGTATAAATATATTTATACATATACACATTATATATATATATATATATATATATATATATATATATATATATATATATATATATATATATATATATATATATATATATATATATATATATGCGTGTGTTTTTTCAATCCAATAAACTGAGGAATTATTCGTTAAGAAAAATTTGTTTAAATTAAAAAACGGTAACAAAAGTAATTTTTATATGCAAAGCTGATTTTAGTTTTTTCCAATTTTTTATGATATACTGATAATTTTTTTAGTTTCGTACTATGTTTATTAAAGTATCACTCTATTTTTAAGAACGAATACGATGGTGATAAGTTTATTTTTCAACAGACATATGCTTGTTGCTGTAAAAACACTTTTACAGTTATAATATAGTGAAAAAAAATTGGCAATATTTTTTTAATTTATTATTTATTTATTCATTTATTTTCAATGAGGAAAATATGTAATTCTTTAATTACAAAATTCATTATGTCAATTAAAAAGGGAATAATATTATAAAAGGCATTTAGTAAGAATTTTTGGAACATTTGCTCAATCTTTCTTTAGTGAACAACAGCATATATTTTAAGACCTCTGAAACACGTTGTAGAAAAATATAGAATAAATTATATTATATTTAAATTTTATCACTAATTATAACAAATAAATAAAAATTTTGCTTAATATTTTGTAAACAGTTACATTATATATATATATATATATATATATATATATATATATATATATATATATATATATATATATATATATATATATATATATTTCCTGAATTGTTATTATTCTCAAATATATATTGAGATATATACAATTAGTTAAAAATGTAAGTGTATATGTTTAGTTGCACACATTATTATTATATACCAGTAAAACTTATAAAAACATTTAGTTATCTGATGTCATGCAGTTTTGTGTTAAGGGGTTTTAAAACCACAGCAGTATTCTACCAAAAAACTATATCATTTTATTCTCTATTACAAAAATATTAGCCACTAATTAAGAAATTAGCATAATAAAACGGTGTCTTACCATTGAAAGATATGAAAACCAAAATCAGTCGAAGCGTTCCAGATGAGATCATGACTAAATACCACAAATAAATCTAATAAACAAATAAATCTTTATTATGTTTCTATAAAAATATTTCACACATTATAAGTGAGGTTTAAATTCGTTTAAATATTCTCCAAACTTCCTTCGAAAATAGCTTGGCAATCCAACAAAGACAATATATATATTATAACAGCATTATCTTTTTCATGAAATCTTCTTGTTTCAGATTTTGCCACTAGGGATCGGTCAAAAATGAAATGAAGTCTGAAAACAAAAGCCTTTTCTTTCAATTAATCGCATTTCAATATCCAATCGAATCATTTAAAAATATTAATTGCTATTAATAATATCAAAGACAATAGTATTAAAACATAAAGATATGTCTTTTTCATAATGTTCGCAATTATAACATTAAAGAAGTAAACGATCGCCAAAAATACATAATCATTGAGGTCGAATATAACTGAAACTATGACAGTGGCGCCATGTATCGTTAAAATTTCAAAACTCAAGATTGTAAAATAAGTAACACAACATTTGTACTGGATTAATAAAAACCAATATTAAGCATAACTAAAACAATCTGTAAAGTTGAATTTTTTTTACAAAATATTCTTTTCTCTCATAAAGCATACATTATAGATCATTTGATAATAAATTTTTTGGATTAATTCATTCAATCAGAAGTAAATCTGAATACTAAATTTGTAATTAATTCTCCCAAAAATTACATTTTCAACAATTTCATCTACATAGCAATATTTATACATTAACAAGAAATAAACATTTTACACTTATTATCTTCAGTTTCTAATTAAATCTGTGATTATAGTATAAAAACGAATATTTCATTTATACAATACCGGCGTGATATGATTTTAAATAAATTGCTTTGTGGCAAATAAAAGAGAAAAGTACAATTTTGTATTTTGAAATGAATACATCTTTGAATATTTAAATAAGACAACCTTTAGAAATTGTATAAATATTAAACTATTTATTTTACACTTCAAATGTCTCTACATCAAAGTTAAGCAATTATAAAATATTTATACATATTTTATAAAAATTAAAATGAAAATGAGAGAAGGAAAAAAACCTGTTTCTGACTCTAAAATACACTGTCTAGAAATGTATACGTCTATGGTATAAGTTAAAATTTGTAGAATTAATTTGTACTGTTATAAAATTTTTAAAATGTACAGTGATATATAACAGTTAGTTAAAATCATACTTTATTGTATATTTCATATATCTTCATGGTTTTTCATTGTTAAAAATTCAAAGATTTTAAAATTAGTTTCGGTTTTTTATCTTTCAGCCTTCATACTTTACCCTTTATTATTGGTAATGGAAAACAGTTGTTGCAGTACATTTAAGAACTAAAAGCTTTTTCAATTTATCCAATAATATAACAAGAATACGATATAAGTAAATGCTTCATTTTAAGAAAACATTATAGTCTTGTAATAATTATTTTTGCAATATATCAAGCCTTATCAGAAAGTATGCACATCATGCAAGTTTTTAAGTATTTTTATTTTAGTAAACTTTATTTAATGAAACAAAGACGCAAAATACAAAAAGTATAAACTCTCGATATTACATTCACATATTAATTGAACATTTAGTGAATACAGAATATTAGAACATTACATATCAATACTTAATAAAAAAGAAATTTAAATATTTATAGGTATCAAAATAAAGAGTATTATTATTAAAGATCGACAATAATTTTTTTTCGAGAACATTTATCAAAAACAGAAAGCTTCTGTTAACTGGTAAATATAGACATAAACACCTAAAAAAATGTAAGTACAAATCTTAAAACAAGCATATTCTTTTATGTAATTAAATTTATTATGGAATCCCGTTATTTGTTTTATAAATTGATTTTTTATACAACGAGACATAAAGTTAATTTTTCACTTTAATAAAGTGAAAAATTAACTTTAAATGATGTTTAAATTAACTTAACTCCTCTGAAAATTTAATTTATCGTATATCAAAATAAATCAACTGCTATTAGACTTAACTGTACTAGAAACAAAGTCTATTTTTCTTTATCTAAATCTAACAAGTACTGTCTAATAATTTTCATAATTTCAAAAGTTTCTGAAAGACACTGTAAATAAATCTATACCTATAAAAAAGAATATTATTTAAATACAAATTTACCAAATATGCAGTCTTTAAAAATTTCCAATTCCCTCATGATAATATTTATAAAGTATTTATACAGATTTACCTTCCATAAACACATTTTCTGTCTTCCTGTCCTCACCAAAAGCGTTTCGAGCCACACAAGTGAAATTTCCAATATCCGAAGCTTGAATTGCACCGATGAAAAAGTGCGAACTAGTTTTGGTTGATGATATTTCATATTTGGTGTGATCTAGTACTTCTTTACCGTTATGAAGCCATTTAAACTCAAATGGTAAACTTCCTCTTTTGATAGTGCATAGAATTTCAGTGTTGTCTCCTATGGATATGTTCGGAGGAACCAATAATGGATTCAGTAAAGGAGCGTCACCGGCTCTGGAACCTGTATGCCAAAACAGGTATAATCATCTATTAGGCTCTATTACACTTTTTTTATCATACAAATGCCAAGAAAGGAATAAATTATTTTATACTTGTATACAGTAAAATATTTACTGATCTGTCAAGAAAAAAAAGGCAAATTTTAAAATGTACCGGAATATAGTAAATTCTTATGAATGATATTTTCCAAGTTACAAAATAGCTTAAAGAGACATATTATCGAATTTTAAAATATTGCTTATAACAGAATTTTCCGATTCATCCTAAAATAAAAAGTGCTGTTCCTTAATGAACTTTCCACATATTCTTAAAACATCCTTTGACTTTAAATATATTATTTAGTTTTATCAGTTCAAGCAGTGTGTGTTTAAATCTATTAATGCGTAGCATTCATTTATAGTTCAGCTAAAATTCTAAATAGTTCTAAGAATTTATATATTTTCTCTAAAAGAGTTTTTATTTTTATGTAGGTACATAGCAATCCTATAAACAATCTATCAGTTTTTAAGCCTCTGCTATTATTTATAATTTTGTTATTTGAATCGACTCTTTATTGTTGTTCGAGCCTCGTACATAAATTTATTTCCTTGGCCGAAATATGTACTAAATCCATGACAAATAGATTTATCTGTTATAAAAACTTTAGAATACAATATTTTTTTAGTAACAAAACCAAATAAATCTGTTATTACGAAGTTTTTCTTTATTATAAATGTCATCTTATGATGTTTAAAATGTCAGCTTATCACAAATGAGAACCGGATGTAATATTAAAAAATCTTTAAATTTTTTTCACATCTACCAGACGTCCATAATAACTTAGATTATAGATTTTCATCAATATATACTAGTTAGAAATTATTCTGGCATTAATGTCTTAAAGTATCATGAAATTGTACTCTAAATGCAAAAATTTAAATACACTTACCAACAAAATAACATTTTATATATTTATGTTATATATATATATATATATATATATATATATATATATATATATATATATATATATATATATATATATATATATATATATATATATATATACACATTTATAAAGACATTTTAAAAATTGGAAATAAAAGAAAAAATATTCTTTTTAATGCTAGAAATTAAAATATGATGCTCATATGAATAAAACTGAGGTTCTTGGAATGAAAAATATAATTGGACTTTATTTTATATAAAATAATTATTATCTTATTTCAAAATTTCAAAATTTATGTTCGTGTAAACAGACTTCTTTTTTTTTCACCCGTGATATATATTTTATTTTTTAATCTATGGACTGATACAACAAAATTTAAAAAAAAAATTATAAAGTTAGACCGTCATTAATTATTTAGGAAAACTTTTATTCTAAACAAAGCGAAACATTTTTTTACATTGAATCAAAAATAGGCTGTTATAATGCAGAATTTTCTGCTCGAAAGGTACTATATATCCTTAAAATTGAAACAATATTATGTCAGAAAAAAAGGGGAGAATTTAAGTTTCTTTCTTTTGCTTCAAATTGCAATGTTACTTTTAGTTTGAAATACTTAAAGTAAATGAATCTATAAGAAAACTGTAAATAAATTTTGAATAAACTATAAAAACATTCATACTTAAATTTTTAAATAAGTCCAATTTATTTATTTGAATTATATATCTCATAAGTAAATAGGAAATATAATTCTTTTTTTAGTAATTGCCCAAAATAATTATCTTAAGCAACGACTAAAGAATCCAATTTCTTAGAATTGCTAAAGCCAGGGTAAATACACAAAAATATTTTGACAGATTGATATTCACTTTATTCATAATGGAATAATCAGTTAAATATCTCTAATGCCCTTTTTTAACAAAATTATTTTCAATATTTTTCTTCTCTAACCTATAATGTAAATTAGTATTATAAAATATAGTAAATCACGTTTACAGTCTTAAAAGTACATTTTATTGTTTACTTTTTAAGAACGACTACATATAACTGAAAATATTTAAAGAGTACTTACTTTTCAGTAGCGTAAAACATAGAAGCAAGACTATCATCTGGGATGGCATCTCTCGTTCATGTAAATGGAAAGTGTTTAAAATAATTCTGATTTATAAACGTATATTTGACTGCAAAAGCTTGACACGGCGTACGAAAGAGTTTGTAATATTAAATGAGATGAAACGATGTACTACACTAGAGGCGAAAGTCCTCCATTGTAGCTTGGTTCTCTCCGAATCTTATAGTTTTGAAAGTAACCGTTAGGATATAAATTAAAGTTAGGAATAAATTGAAATATAATATTTGTAGTTTTCAATTCATTGAAAGAAAAATTGAACAAGCAAAAAATTAATCTTGTTATTGGAATTTTTTAAGGTTTAAGTGGCATCAAAAACTAAAAATAGAGACTAAAATGAAGTAAACAGTAACAAAGACATAGATATTACGTCAGTAATGACAGTGGCGCCATGTAGTGATGAAATACGAAAGTACATATAATTATTTATAACAATAATAAATGCTTATTCATATGCTTGTTTCAAATAATAAATATTTCAGACAGCTGTATCATAAGATTTAAATAGGAAACTAAAGTCATCCAAATATTAGTACATGTCAAATACGCTTTCTTTTATCTAAATTTCATTATATTTTCAAATATAATACAATGAAAGAATTATCAATCAATGTGCCTTAATTGAATTATCAGTCTTTCTAAAATAGAAATGTTGTACCATTACTTGAAATACATACAGAAAAATCACAGTAATAATTCGAGAATTTTATTTTGTAAAAAGGATAATTAAGAGGATTTATTAAATACATTTCTTCTGGAAATAGCGCTATCTATAAGACATTTAATCGTATTATATTTGGTACAATTTATACGTATAAGACTTTTCTTATACGTGTATTAGATTAACTAAGAAAAGAATCTCACATTATATATGGCATAATACTTATTATATTTATAAATATTAAATATACTATTTCATAGTACATTCGGCAACGATATGGTATTAAAAATATATACTCTATGAGCACTCTATAAGTCAGTTAATAAATCACAGTACTTTGTAATTATACGACATATTTCTTAAAGATTTCTTGTAGTTTATACTTTATAATTTTAATTGTTTCAATGTGTCTTATAAAATACATATAATTTTCTACACGTGACTTTTATTCTCACAGTATTTAGGATGATTATATTTTTTTCAATTTATATACACTAGAAAACGGATATATATATATAGAGAGAGAGGGAGATAGATATTATAAACGTAAGAAAAAGGAACTCGAAACGTATTAAGCATTTAAAAAAATAATTGTAATTAAAGTAGTAAATTTTATGTCTTGTATAGATAATTATCTTCAAGAGACCTTTTATTCTCACAGTATTTAAGACACTTATAGTATTTATTTTTATTCACATACACTAGAAAACGGATATATATAGAGAGACAGATATATATTATAAACGCACGAAAAGGTAACTCGTATTAGCCATTTAAAAAACGTATTAGCCATTTAAAAAAATAATTGTAGTTAAAGTGGTAAATTTTATGTCTTATAAAATATAGATAATTATCTTCAAGAGACCTTTTATTCTCACAGTATTTAAGACACTTATAGAATTTTTTTTCATTCACATACACTATCAAATGGATATAGGGAGAGATAGATGGATAGATATTATAAACGTTGAAAAATTAATTCGAAACGTATTAACCATTTAAAAATAATTGTGTTCTCACATTATTTAAGACACTTATAGAATTTTTTTTCATTCACATACATTATCAAATGGATATAGGGAGAGATAGATGGATAGATATTATAAACGTTGAAAAAGTAATTCGAAACGTATAAACCATTTAAAAAATAATTGTGTTCTCACAGTATTTCAGACACTTATAGAATTTTTTTTCATTCACATACACTATCAAATGGATATAGGGAGAGATAGATGGATAGATATTATAAACGTTGAAAAAGTAATTCGAAACGTATTAACCATTTAAAAAATAATTGTGGTTAAAGTGGTAAATTTTATATCTTATAAAATTTATATAATTATGTTCAAGAGACCTTTTATTCTCACAGTATTTACGATACTTATAAAAAATTTTCCCATTCACATACACTAGAAAACGGATATATGTAGAGAGAAATAGATAGATAGATAGATATTATAAACGCTCAAAGAAGTAACTCGAAATGTATTAGCCATTTAAAAAAGAAAATTGTAGTTAAAGTAGTAAATTTTATGTCTTATAAAATACATATATTTATCTTTAAGAGACCTTTTATTCTCACATTATTTAGGATATTTATATATATTTTTTTCTATTCATATACACTAGCAAACGGATATATATAGAGAGAGATATAGATAGGTAGATAGATAGATATTATAAACGCTCGAAAAAGTAACTCGAAATGTATTAACCATTTGAAAAAGAAAATTGTAGTTAAAGTGGTAAATTTTATCTGTAAAAAGTTTGTGAAATTTATTATTCATCATTGATGAAACATGTTTATTTATTATCCTCTTTCATGACTCATTTTCAGATGGTCATAACTTATAAAATAAATTCACCTTCCATATAAACGTGCTCTGTTTTGCTGTCCACTCCAAATGCATTGCTGGCCATGCATGTGTAATTGCCAATATCGGAAGCTTGAATTTCTCCAATATAGAAATGTGAGCTGGTTTTAATAGTAGTCACTTTATACTTTGGATGACTTTGGATTTCATTGCCATTGTGAAGCCACTTGAATTCAATGGGTAAGGTACCTCTCTTTACAGTGCAAGAAATTTCTGTGATATCTCCTATGGCGATACTGGGTGGAACTAAGAGAGGATTCAAGATTGGAGCTTCACTAGTAAATGTACCTAGATATATGAAAAAAATACGTTTGAAATAATAAGAATATTACATAAAACTTACTGGTATGATATAAATATAAAATTCTCATAAAATTAAAAAGTTATATAAATCTTGAATGAAGCCTGAGAAAAGGGATTGCATAACAACATATTTGTTCAATATTTCGTAAATAACTAAAAATAATCTGCCATCAAAATGTCAAAATACTTAATTTTACTTTGTTATTTAACAGCACATATCTTCCTTCCTGGTTAAAGTTTCATGTAAAGCACTTAGAAATATACATGTATTAATAAAGACTGAAAAAGCATAGATAACAGAAGAGAGATGTATAAAAGTTTTAGGTAGTTTTACTACATATATATTTCATTTGTGTAATTTATAATTGTGTTTGGAGCACTACAGTCTACTTTTTTGCCGTACGAGAGATAATGAAATTACATGTAATGTATGTAAGGGGAAAATATACAAATAAATGTTTGTGGAAATCTTTTTTTTTATGCATAAAACCCCCTCAGATTTAGTTTTCATTAGAATTATTTTATGTTTGTTGTTGGAATAAGATCCTTTACAACTACACTCTTGCACTTAAATCATTAGAAATACTTTCCGTTTTAAAATACTTTAAATATTATTATGAATATATTTATGCATGATTTATATTATGTGTAACATTTGTATCCCCAAGTTGTAAAAATTGGATATAAGACGCATTTTATGAGCAAAATTGCAAAATTTTTACCTTAAAAATATACATTACAAATTTGACTTGATCTTTTGTAAACAATTAAAGTACTTAAAAGTAAATTTAAAAATTTGAGTATCAAAAGTTCATGGCTTAGTAAAGGTTTTTTATTTCATTTTAGGAACTAGTATTTCTACTAGTATGACTTTTATGTCATTCAAATGTATGTGTTTATATGTATTTGTGAGTGTGTGAATGGCATTAAATCCATGCTATTAAATTTAGGAAAACATAAAACTAACTAAAAATTTCTTTAAGTTATTTTTGCTTTAATTATAAATTTTAGTGTGTTAACAAAAATTTCTTTAATATGTATACTTAATTTTAATCTAAAAAATATATTTAATTACAATATTATCTTGAAAATAATATAAAATATATAAAAGCACGAGACATTCCTATTCCATGAGATAAATAAAGAAGTCTTTTTCAAAATACGTTTTGAGGACGTTTCAGCGAAAAATCTTACATTACACAAGTTTCTTAATCTAAAATCAATATCTTTTATAATTTTTATTCTAGAAGCGTTTTAAAAAAGTAAATATATTTAAGGGAACACTCAATTGAGAAATTTAGTATTATGTGTATGAGCATGTATTTTATTTCAAAATAACAACCATAATATGTATATGCTAGTAGATGCTCGTGATGTTTTGTACTGCGAATAAAATTTTTAATTTTTAATTTTGATAATACTAATGTCCTTTTGTAACGATTTATAATGGAACAAATTACACAAACTATAATGTCAGTTTTGATTAATTTGTCTATGAGACTACAAAACATAAATAGATCAATTTGACAGAATTATATAAATTAACTCAAAACAATTTAAAATAATTTTGTAGGAATAAGATGAATATTTCAAAATGTCATTTAATTTTTTAATTCATTTATAAAGTAAAACAAAAACTTTCATATGATAAAAGAAAATAAATTTATCAATATGCAAGGAGTTATTTTAATTTTAAAACTGCTCTAATAAGTTTTCATAAAGTGCGATACATTTTACAATTTTTATTTTGCATTTTAAAAGATACTATACTTAAATAATTATTAATCAAAATAAAATTTATCGGTTTACAACTAGAAATTTATAAGAGATAAATGAGATGGAGAAACATTACGGCTTTTTGTAAAATAAAATTTTATTTGTTAACTTTGCCACCATGTTTTACATCTGGAGAAAACTTAGCACGAAATTTAAATGAGAAAAATAATTAAAAATTAAGACTTTTTGAATTTTATTATGAATTTCCGTAATTTTTCATGGGATCATAACTTCCATTAAACTATTACCAAAGATTTTCCGTTCTTTTAATAAGTCATAATTTGCTATTACACTTTAAAATCTTGAATTGTATATGGTTGGGCCTAATAAAACAATCATATACAAATTAATAACAGTTTAAATTTTGCAAAAATGCTTACATTTACTTCATTAAAGCTTACTTTTCAATAAGCTCAATTTATTCAGAATATTTTTTTCTGGGGTATTTTGCTTTCAAAAAGTCTTAATATAAGGAAGAATGGAATTATATAAAAATGCAAACTTACCTTTTAAAAGTTGCATAAAAATTAATATAACGCTGAATGTATTATGGAGCATCTGTTTTCCATTCATTGCAGGATAAATGCTGTGAATTTTACGGTTTTCTTTTTCATTTCATGCAGCACTTTGCCATTAACGACGCTCACTTTTAAGCTTTCTTCATAGAAGCATCAAACAAACTACAAACCTATTACCACTCGCATGATAGGTGATTCAAAAAGTTGCCGCTAGGGTTTCATGTATAAAGTTATTATTTTACAGTCCTATTACATATAGTTAATATTCCTAAAGGTTATTAATAAATACAAAACTTCAAAATATATTTACTGAGACTTAATAAATGATACTTTACTTTGTTACTGTAATAATAAATAATGTGTAATACCATGGAGTATGTATTTTAATCCCCTGAACTCTTTTAAAGTATGGTCAAAAATTAAATAAAAGCATAGTTAAGGTCATTAAACAAGTAATAAATGTAAACCAATGAAAATATTTTCAGATAGTTGATAATATATCGCAACATAATTAAATTAAGTTGATTTTATCATATAGAACACCAAATTTCTTCTTTGAAGCAACGAAAGAAGTATTTATTAAGTAAAATTAACAATTGTGATTATATCATAAATGCCTTTCTTATCCACATCCTCATTGGTTTTATTAAGGTTGTAAGAATAAAAATGTTCTTCTGAATCCACGATGCATTTAGAGGGTATGTTAAATGGCCAGTGTCGTTATTTCTAATACTTACATAAAGTTCAAGCTTCAAGAATAATTGAAGTTAATTCATTTTAAATATGAATGAGCTATATTTGATCTAACTAAAACAATAATTATTTACGTAAGAATGAAACCAATGTTCTAAAATGTCGTTTTCTTTCCAAAAGAGAATTTATAAAGTAGAACTAAAATTTTGTAGGGAAAATAAAGTGCATAGATCAATATATTATAAGCTATTCTAATTTTAAAATTTATTTGATAAATTTATAGATTTTGTATACATATATTGAAATTAGCGCTACAAAAGTTTGATCAGTGAATGCAGTGTCTTTCGGTGATCTAATGTTAATAATAATTTGAAGTCAATTTGCACAGAAAAAGGTAACATACTGTTCCACATTTTTCAGTTTCCAGTGTGTAACATACGTACTCAACAACTAAAACGTAAAACAAAAATTCCCATTAAAATTGAAACATTTTTTCACTATGACGATGGTGAAGTTATTTTCCTGACTGAAAGAAGCTTCACACAAGAAAACAACATTTACAGTCAAAAATGAACTACTTTTCATACAAATTACTTACGCGACTTCTTGCCACTTAAAAAGATTTTATTATCATCAAACTCTTAAGAAACCTCCCATTAAAATAGAAAAGGTTAGGAATTGGAGAGAGTTTAATTAATATTTATAAAACAACATTTAAAAAATTAATCCTAATTTTTAATTTATAATATACTAATTCCTTTTATTGAGTTTTTCTTACTAGCCGAGAACATACACTGGGAAACAACATTTACAGGTTTAGGTTTTATATTTACAAATAAAATTCTAGGGTTCTTGCTTGATTGATAAATATTTTTAAGAACATCATTTTAGATCTAAATAAGACAAATGAAATCAATATTTAGCTTGCAGTATTTATAAAAAGATACAATCTTACTAAGGTTTACTAAGGTTGCATATATATATATATATATATATATATATATATATATATATATATATATATATATATATATATAGCAGAGTAAAAAATTGCAGTTGCTATCTGTTTAATAAAGAGTTTAACTTAAAAGCAAATTATTTTTTTGGAGAGTGCATTTCGATAGCTTGGTTTTAGAGTATATCACACAATATATATTTAATTATTGTTATATAAATATGTAAATATACATTATTTCATTACAGACTTTGTATACAGATAGCTGTAAGCATATATTTTTATATAGATTAAAATTTATCTTCTACATTAAAATCTATTATTCTACATTAGTACTAAAAAAAGACAAAATCAAATTGGAAAAAAATGAACATTTATATTATTAAAAATATATATATAAAATTTTGCCCAAATTATATTAAATAATTAGTGGTCGGTCTTTGCCCAAAAATGTATCTTCTCACCAAGAAGATTTTTTAACATGTAAAAGCAACACATTATCTTTTTTTTTTTTTTTTTTTTTTTTTTATGTTTTTTTTTTTTTTTTTTTTTTTTTAAAACTCTATCGATAGAATAGAGGTTACTTTTACACAGTAACAGACAGGCACAGACAAGTTGGAGAGAGCCACTTTTGTGTTAGACAGACATTAGTTAAATCTAAGATGGTTTTGAAAAATAGTCTTAGTTTCAAATACTCCTCACCTTCCATGAAAACATTTTCCGTCTTGCTATCTTCTCCAAAGGCATTTTTGGCAACACACGTGAAGTTACCAATGTCAGAGGCTTGTATAGCTCCGATGGAGATATGAGAACTCGTCTGAGAAGATAGTATCTTGTACTTCATATGGTTTGTTTCAACCCCTTTGCCATTGTGTAGCCATTTGAAGTCCAGGGGTAAGCTGCCCCGTTTGGTGGTACACAATATTACAATATTATCACCAATAGCTATGTTTGGAGGTACCAGCAGTGGATTTAACACAGGAGCATCATTAGATGTAGCGGCTGAAAAGAACAAAATAAAACTATAATGATATTTTCATGCTTAAAATTCTTCTGTAACCAAAAATTATTAAATTTCAACGATGCTGATGTTATTTCACTCTAAGGATTTTAAAGATTTTAAAAATTATTTACTTGTTGCATAGAGGTTATCAACATTCCAAAGTTTGTATTAATTTTTTAAAAAGCAATACTTTAGTTAATTATTGTTTGGGATATTCAAAAAGATTTATATAGCGATAAAGATAGAAAATAAATGCACATTATTCACCCTAAACCTTTTAACTAGTTGTTGTCACAAAACACATACAAATATTTAGTCATTAATTTTTGATATGCATACTTATAAATGATTGTATGTAAACACTAATTTATAGAAATTTTGCAATGTATGTACACAATACAAATAAATAAATTATAAACATTTAATACTAGATTGCCCAAGGCAGTCATTTTGACTGTTTTTTAATTTCAATTAGAAAAACGATCATGAAATATAATGACACAATTTCTTAGAATTTGGTGACTTTTTCTATAACATATAAATGGGTTTATGAATAATTGTAGTTACTTCCGCCCTCTTTTATTATATAATATTAAAAATTAATTTTAAACAAATTTCTTCACATATTTGTTATTTTTTCACAATGCAGTCATTTTGACTGTTTTTGGGCAATATAGGTATACAAGAAATCTCGGGCAATCTAGTGTTAATGGGCTGTGTTTTAGTTTAGTTGTCTTAAACGATGTTCAGGACAATTTATAAAATGGTTCGTGGCCTTAAAATTTACTTCATAAAGATCGTAGAGATCTTAAAGCTAAAAACTAGTATATGAATGTTCTACTTAACGAACATTACATTTATAAATATTTTAATTTACACTATATATACAAAATTTATATTTCACGAGAATGTATGGAGTTATCTATTCTATTACTTAAATTGTAATATTTTTAATATTTTTATTTCAATTGAGCTAGCATTATTCCATAGAAGATATATAAATTCTATATAAATTTACATACACAATATATTAAATAACTGCAAAATTTTATAAATAAAATCTCTGAAAATTTACCACAGAATACTGAAAAACACAATAAGATCTGATGAAGATTTTTTAAAGTTATTTTTAAATGATATATTTCATTTCTTTTTTTAAAATAAAAAGGATATGCGACTTTAAGTTTTGTCTTCATGTTTGCTTTTCCAGTTGTCTTCCTTGTATGAAGCCATAAAGATTTTACCATCTAGATTCATCATGAAATTTTTTCCTGTCCTGTTACAATAGAGTTACGTAGTTTAGCGTTATTCCGCTAGGTTTTCAGTACTTTTAAATTAAGAGAAAATTTCGTCCGGAAGATTATTTTAAAAATAATAATTTTTTCCTACATTCCCTACAAATACAGTTCCTCAGAAAAAGTAAATATTTTTTTGCTAACAGAATATTTTTGTTCATAGAAATCGAATACAACAAAGAATAATAAACCGTTATATTTAGATAACTTTTTGAAAATTAGTGATAGTGGCGCCACATATAGATATAAATTTGAACTATTAGATGGCTAATATGATATATCGAAAACTTATTTTTCGGGAAGAAGAATTGTAATTTTAACTGAAATACTTTAATACTTGTACATATTTCATTTATAGACTAAATATTACTTGAAAAAAAATTATTTCATTTTACTTTTCACAAGTTTTAATTTTGAAACTATAAAGCGTTTTCTGATATCTGAAGCTTTAAGACATTTTTATTTCTTCAACTTTTAGGAGACCATATCTTTCAATAATTGATACAATTTTTGTATTAGTAATAACATAATTTTTCTTCCATGCATTATAGTTTGGAATACTAACAGCACTTTTTCTCTCTACGAATTTATATAGACACCTTAATTATTTAAAAGATTCTAAAGAAATAATTTATTCTTGAAACCATAAGATAACATTTTCTTACATATATATTTATAAGTAAGAGACAGTTTTTAAATTTCTAAATGAAAAATTTTCAATTTTCATTACATCCGAGAGTCTAAGTTGTTTCTAAAATATGTCAGCTACATAATTTCTTAAAATGTACTGCAAAAGTGACTGCATGAACAGTATTCATTTTCTAAAATTTAAAGTCTCATTGTTAAATTACAAATACATAATAGGTGTAGATTTTTTCTCATATTTTCATTGCCAAATAATATTTGAAACTCCCAAGAATACTAAGAAGTAGAGTTCTATATTTTCATGAAATAACTGAAACAACTTTCATTTTTCTAAAAGATTCAAATATATTAAAAATTGAGCATAGCTTAAATCTAACTCATTTTGTTTAATATTCAATTTGGTTTCATTCATTCCCTTTTTTAATTTATTAATAAGTATTTGTTTAAAAAAAGCAGAAAATAATTACCTTTTGATACTATGTAATAAGTTGTTTTTTCCACATGAACTGTTTTCGACATATGAACATCATTATCACATAAATAATGTATTTTCCGTAGATAATGAATAAGAAATTTTTTCTCACTACTTTATGGGACAATATTATCCCACAACAAGATCCTGTGTAATTCTTACCCGACGAATAACGTAAAAACAAGTGAAATAACTCCGAAAAGTGTTTCTTTCGTTTTATGTGCAAGCGTATGTCACCTTCGTTGTGCAATCATCCGACCTCTCCTACCGCATTCGATTACGCTGGAAAATACAATGATTTCACTCATTTGCAAATAACAGGTGAGTGGCTCGTTAGAAAGCTCTCCCGTTAGAAAGCTTGAAAATTATTTAATATTTCAGGATGTCTCCATGAACTTTTTTAAATTTTTCAATAAATATGATCAGTGGTTGTTGTACGCTTAATAAATCGGAGGATCATATTTTGGAGTTAATAAAAATCAACAATCATAAAAATGAAATATATTTTCCGTTTGATCTCTTTAGCAGAAAGTTTTATAATGGCGGTATTATAATAATGATGTGTATATGTATCTTTGTATGACACATAATATTGTGTATATATATATATATATATATATATATATATATATGTGTGTGTGTGTGTGTGTATATATATGTATATATATATATATATATATATATATATTATAATATATATAATATATATATATATATACATATGTACATAAGCAATATGTGTTCATATATAAATGTATATATGAGTGATATATATGAATATGTGTTTGTATGTATATATACACAGACACATAAACATAGAGATACATACTCGCACACATGCACATATGTATGTATGTGTGTGTGGTGTATGCGCGGGGGTGTATAACTTATTAATTGCTAAGGATATTACATAATGATGTAATTGATAAATTGATAAAACCTATAAAAGATCTTTAGTAAATGAAACTGACTAAAATTAAATAAATTTTAGTTGAAATGTTATTTAATTGATTTTTAATGATCATGTAGCGATTAAATTGTAGCAATCATTTTTGAGATTTTAACAGCAATTCTGTACACTCGTCTATTAAATTGACTAAAAATTAAGGTAAGAAATAAGAATTCATTTTATCTTTAACTGTTATTTACTGCTTTAATACAGAAATAATTGTAATCTTGGTGCAATTTGAAAAAATTGGAATGAAATTTCTTGTCCCATAAATACTCACATATATACATATATATGTGTGTCCATGAATTAGATATCTGAAGTGACCAATTCTTTAAAAATTCATATTTTCCTTTTAACCGGCAAAATAAAAATTATCTTTAACATAGTGATAATTTGAAAGCGGAATACTGATACTCTTGACCTTTTCTTGAGGAATATGAAACTGCATAGTCAATGATCAGAGTTTATAAAAGCTGAGGATTGTGGGAATGACTACGGCAATAAGGCTAGGATTTAAATTGTAAAATTTCCCCGTACTGCTTTGCAGCATTTTTTGTATATAGCTAGCCGTTATCTTAGGTAGTTAGTTTTAATATTTTTTTTATCTTAAAGAAAAGAGCTTTTGCTCTCCACTGCCTTTTTCAATGTCTTCAAAGATGTTCCTCCATAATAAATCTCGAAAAATAATCATGTCATCTCAAAAATTCGCATGTCAATTATTTTTATTATATTTTATTTTTTAAAGTATGAAAATGTTTAAAATTTCAAGAGTTACGAAAGGGAAATCTATATTTAAGAGAATATTTAATGAATAAGAAATGTGTGTACCCCATACTTTTAGCATGTACATAAACATGTAATTCAATATGTAATTATCTATGATTAGGTATGTAATATTTCTCTTTGGTTTTATATATAACATTGAATTTATATATCTGTGTGTGTGCTTATGCACGTGTGCGTGTCTATCTGTGAGCATGTTCGGGATTTTTTTTTTATAAATAGACAAACTAAATATGTATAAATGAATATAATTGTATTAAACGGAAAAATATATAAATTTCTATTATATATACGATAGCTATATATAATAATAATACTATTATATGTTAAAAGTTAATTTTATATGAAATTCTTTAAAAGTTAGCACCCAATAAACTATGAAAATTTTTAAAAAGCACTCTTTTATTCACTCGGATTTGAACTTGGACCTTGCACAAAAATAAGAAAATATTGTACTCGTAAATAATTTATGTTGTCAGATTTCAACAGAAATGTCTATTTTGTCATTGTTTTGGTCCATTTGAGTAACTTTTGGCATTAAACATTTACGTATGCACAAGGAAACTTTAAATTTGGTACTTTTGAATATTAGTTTTCACAAGTTTCTGAGTGAAGTTTGTTAGTATCTCACGTTATTTAAAAACCATTATCAGTAAAACGTTTAGGTTTTTATGTTTAAGATTGATGAAAGATTTAGTTGTGTACCTCTCTTTTCTTTTTATTGCAATCCACAAAATATATAGTGAAAAATATAGGTATGAGAGACATTTACGCTTCCAGGCAAAATTCAAAAGTGATTAACAGTGGAATTTTCAAATTTTGAACTTAGGACTGTTGAAGAATTTACACTTCCGTTCAATGTTAAGAAATTTTGCAGAATTTGTTGAATTTCAGAAAAAGAACTGAATGAAATATAAACTAGTGCTTCGATAGAAAGTTGCAAATCTTGTAGAATATGTAGGCTTATATTTGTGTGGAAGATGCTAGTACATGAAAAGGCTTTATAAGCGTGCGTAGAAAAATCCACATTTTGTCTGGTTGCACATCTTACAGAATTTCTTGAAAAATATTTTCAGCAGTCGCTTAAATACAAATTCAAAAATTAAATGAGTAACTCTAACGTTTGAATGATAGAATGAGGTGACAAATCATGGGGAGGCTAGAAGCAAGACAGTATCAAGTCCAGATTGTAGAGACTACGTTCAGCGTCCTATCCAATGTATAGAAACAGTTTTCAAATTCCGAACCCATCAATAGAAAGCTGGGCAAGATCATCCAAGAACCACGACGACTAAAAGAGATCGTTATTTATAACGAAGTGTAACATTCATGCTACAGTTTTTCAGCACTCTCGTGACTTCTAGACGGCTACAGGAAGTTGAAATCCAAGAGTTGTTTCCAAAGAGAGAAGGATGTCTGCAAAAAGACTTTCTGCTTTTATTCTTCTAACATCTGCGAATAGGAGAATCCGTTTTGTATTGTGAAGAGATTATAGATTGAACCCCAGATCAATTGGTGACTATTGTCTTCACTGATGAGTTCCAGATATGTCTAACCACTAATTCCAAGGTAGTTTCATATAGTGAAAAGCAGGAATCCCGACCTGCCCTGTATAGTCCGAGAAATAGGCCATTATTGTAGCGAAGGTTTCATGCTCTGGGAAGACCTCATGTTAAATGGCCGCATATCTTTGAAATCCCCGTTATTGTCTTTAAAACTGTGATTGGCATAAGGTATAGGAATGAGATCTTACCATATGTTCACTTTTTCAAGGATGCAACTGTCCTTTATTTCATTTATATGGCAGCAATATTTGGACAAGGAGCTCATCTATTCGAAAATAACGACTTTCCGGAATGTGAAGGTTGTCTAAAGAAAGATTGACGATTGATGTTTTCTGACCTTAACCCTATAAATATGGCCTGGGACGTTCTGGAGAGGGTAATTACAACTCGAAATCTCCCAAGTTCTATCCGGGTCCTGGCAAGAAGGGGGACGAATGAATGAAAGCAATTGCCACGGGATATCTTAAACTGTCTTTTTTCTAGTATGAAATCAAAGTGTAAAGCCTGTATATTTGAATTTTTATTTTGTTTTATTAGTCCCTGGTATAGAGTAAAGTTAATATTGGAAGGATGAAAAATTTTATTTTGTAGCTAAATAAATAAAATAAAAATTCTCAATGGAGCGGAAAACTAACGTTTCAGTCGGTTTTGGATAGCAGTACTTAATATAGTCATTTTAGAAGAGACTTTAAAATGATTGAAAAACATATATAAAAGTAGTTTGCCAGTGAAGATGCACACGCTTGAAAAACAGCCTTGTAGACGTAGTGCGAGATCATATAGACTCACTAAGACCAGTTGTGTAAACTCTATATCATTCCAAAGCTTCAATGTATCATTTAGAAAATATCATGGTAAAAGTAATATTACTTCTGGTGTTAATTTTTTGTAAGAAATAGAAAACATTTTCTATTTGATTAGTTAATAAATGAGTTAAGAAACTTTTTAATGGTGGTAAATTGCTCTTGCTTATGAGTTGGATGTTTGTTACATAGTAATGTTATAACGCTTCTATTAGTTAATCGTTCAGAAAAATTTTACAATATATTATTCAATTGCATAACTTTTGATATGGCCAGATATCAAACTGCTTTAAAGGATATAAGTGGATAAGATTATATTTTCTATAGCTTCTTTTGCTCTTATATCAAACGCAGCTAAGCTTAATTTTTATCATGTTTCATTAACAAATCTGGTAAACATATGTAGTTATATATATATATATATATATATATATATATATATATATATATATATATATATATATATATATATATATATATATATATCTTTAGAATTTTTACACACTTAGAACATAAGATCAGATCCCCTGAGCCGGTTTTCAGACACTTTAATGTACTCACAATAGAAGTGTGACAGATGTTTAGGTATGATAATCGTAGATCCATGAGTTCCATATTCAGCTCTCTCAGAGCGATACTATCTTGTGACACATCAAAACTCATTGCTGCAAGAAGGTTTCCTTGTTTTTAGTTAATAGAGAGTACCAAATACATGCAATCGCATCTTTTCAACCTAGCTCAGAGACTATCATACCATCCTGCAGTACTCTACATCTAAAACATTTCAAAAACCGGGAAAATCATTAAAGCATTAAAAATATTTGCCTACTTAACGTGATTAGTACATTTTTAAATCTTAAAAGCAACAGTACTTCTTAATGTTTTTTATAAAAATTAATTTTAAAATTTATTAATATAATTTAATTTATAAATCCAAAAATATCACAAAAATTTAGTTACTGAGTCAGTATTCAACTTTGTAAAATAGGAAAAATATAAAAACTAAAACTAAAATATCAGTAATTATGCTTTATAATAACATTTCAATACTATTTACATGTTTAAAGGTGACCACAAATATCTTAAAATAATTCAGTTAAAAATTAAATATATTTGCATTATTTTTTTTTCTTAAAAAAGTTTCCTAAAGTATTGTTTCAACTGCTTGTAAATACTGTAATATATTTCATTCATATTGTTAAGAATACTGTAAACATAATTTGTATGGTATCTAGCCAAATGGCTAGATATTGGCTCCTTGGCGAAGTTTTGGGAGACTCATTTTTAACTCCAAATTTGGCGATATATGGCGATATATAGCCAAATTCGGAGACTTGGCGACATCTGTTGCCGACCCCCTTTTTTCTAGATTTTACCAGAAGCTTGTGGAAATTTCTAGAAACTTGAAAGCTACTTAAAGGGGCCGTGATTTCTCATAAAAAGTCAGTTCACGCTCAGATCTGGTGAAAGTAGGACCTCTGTTAATGCTCTCCGTATTGCTCTGAAAAAGTTCGCCAAAAGACTACCAAGTTTTATAGCCATTCTTTGTAATTGTGATTCATTTGGCGTGTTAATAAATTGTTACTGTTTCTGTCTTAGCCAAAGTCTATTCAATCAACGAACTTTATGCGAGAATTTCACAACAATATGTTGTAGAGCAATACAAAAGATAAACTATTCACAGGAAATTGAAACAATACTTTTTAACATCATTTAAAAATATAATCTATTATTTGTAGAAAGTAATTTTGAATTTCTTTGTTTTAATTACGTCCTCGAACGAAGAAAACGAAATATCTATTTAACGAAAAATTCTCATTCTAACGAATAACTCTGTCAGTTGCTTCCAGATGGTAGGAACTCTATTCGGACAACATCATTATCTTAAAAAAATAAATTATCTTTGAACCTTGAAGGGAGTGAGCAAAGGATAATTCTGTTGACGAATCATGGTCTCAAGATTACAAAAATGTGTATAATTCAATAGGCGTACCATGAATTCATGTATTCTCCCCATCAGGTTTTCAAAATTGTCACAAAAATATTGAGAAGAAAAAACCGCATTTCAAACCGTGCAGTAGGTTTTTGGCGTAAATCGCGGAAGAGCATGAATTAAGTTATCATTTTATTTGTATAATTTTTTGCATAAAAGCTTCTTTACTGAAAAAGAAAATGAAAACATGCAAATCTTGATATCTTTCTGAACAATCTGTTTGATCATGGTAACGGTTAGATTTCATTTTATTAGTAAATTTGCGTATAAACTCAAAATTTGTGTGGACAAAATATTTTGTCAAAATATTATCATTCTAAGAAAAGTGAATTAATATTGAACTATTGTTCATTTCAACTAAATATTTACAAACTTAAAATATTTCGAAAGGTAAAGTTTTTTTTATTTCTTTTCATCACTAATATTTACTAGTGTAGATCCATTGGCAGAAATTTCTTCCAATTATAATTTAAATTTGTCATTCTTAAGGATTGTAGCTCCATTTTATGTGTGCAATTTAACCTTTCAGCACTCCCATCTGCACAAATTTGACGACAAATTTAATTTTCAATGAACTTTTTTCCCATATAGCACCTGAGATGTCTAAAGGTCATTTTTATTCCTACTTTCAACCCTTCCCCACATCATGGGTTATGCAAGCAAGAATTCTCATGACACTTTCTATTTTTAAGTGGTCTTTGTGCTACATGGTAGCTTATTCAAAAAAGTTTCGAAACTCGCATTGTCGTAAGTGAGAATTCGTAAATATTTTTTCTAAATTATTTTGCAATTTTATGTTAATAATTGACGTATATTATTATAATTTGTATAAAGTTAAATATTTAATTTTCATATCAGTTTATATGTCCTAATATATCTACAATAATCTAATTTTTCCCTATTTTTCAAGGATTATACGATGAAAAAAAAGAAAGGATGGAAACATTTGGGTTTGAGAGCAATAGTGATTTTAGTGAAGGCCTTGCATGCACATGTAAGACGTTTTGCAATGTATTGCATAGTTTCAAATAATACAGTCAAACTCGTTAAACATGTCAAATATTTAACCGTTATTTGTTAAGGAGCTATTCAAATTTCCTTCCCATTTTCGCCTAGTTTTATCACTTTTACTGCGAATGGACTTGACCCACTACCAAAATTGAGACCCAGCAAAAGCGGAAACATATTAGCTGGTTAGTTTTAAAAAAGACACATGGGAAATTCCCTCTGTCAGAGTAAATAGTCAATTGGTAACGACGTGATTTTTAACCCGGTATTAGAAAAACGAACGGAATCTCATACCCAGGAGTGTTTCTACGTATTTTCTCCTATAAAATCGATACACTAAAGACAAAAGGGATGAAAAAATCAAACTACATTCATGAACGTATTTAAAAAGACTATTAATATTTCATTTGCACATTCTCTGCAAATATATGGCATGTGTTCCATGCATATTTTTGTCACAATTTCAGAAACAAGCTTAGTTTATCTATCATTTTTATACGGGCATTCAGCAAATCTTTTACACACTCCTTACTATATTTGTATATTTCTCTCATAAAAAAATTCGTTATTTGATGAAGCTGTTACTACATTTTTCTAAATTATACAGCGTTTCAGATAATATCAGTACAGATTTCAAGCTTACAATACAGAAGTAACAATTTTTGAAAAGCATGTTTTTTTCCAGGGAATATAGTAATAGTAGTGTATTTCACAGATATCCTAACATTAGAATTCTATTTCTTTTATCACAGTGCCCTTTCCTAAAAATAGTCATTTTAATTTGATGCAGCATCTTCCATTTTTTTCATCCGCTTCGATATCAGATGCTGATTTATAATTAATATTATTTGCTCATCAACTGAATCTTCATATGCTCCATTGAAAATATCCTCTCCAGAAGAAACAGTATCCTATAAACTTCTTAAATATTGCATTTCCGCATAATAACTGTGATAACAAGTCAAAGAAAGTTAATTTGAAAATGTACTCCTCTACTCACGAACTGTAACAGAAATGTTTGGGGAAGGTGTGACAACTACGTTCGAGGATACACCGAAATATATATTTATAGAATTTTTCAAACGATCTTTACACCAAAAATTGTAACCTGAAAGCTACAAGGGGAATAATCCATTTTCGAAACAGAATTCGGAAGAAACACTTGAGAAAGTGAGGTGAAATGTATGTCATACCTTATAAAAATCAAATGTAATAATTGGCTTAAAAATTCATTAATAAAAAGCCCTAGGCTAATCTAACCCTTATATTTGTGGCAGCACTGCACTTCCAACTACAGAATTCTAATTTCAGTAGTGTCAACATTACATACCCGCTGTATTCAGTTCTACTGAAAGACTATGAGTTTGTGTGTGTATCGTTCTTCAGGATGTTCGTGTGTTTAGCTTATTACCGTTAATAAAGGTTTTATTTATGTTTATTTAATTGAATTCACTTGAGGTAACAGATCACGTTCAGGTTTGGTTTGTTTTGTTTTGGACAGCTACGGTCTACTGTTTTGCTCGCTGGGGCTAATGAGACCGCAGACCACGTTCAGAGCCAAAATATTTAAATAAGGTTTTTTATGGAAATATTTTTAGTTATTGCAGTAATAGGCTATAAAACATAGAAAAATATGAAAATAAACATAATACATATATATTGACTTAAAAGTTGGCAAAAATAGAGAAAGAAAAACAAGCATTTTTTGGCTTTACGCCAAGACTCCTAAAGAAATACGCAAAACATACTACTTTTACTTAGATAAATGTAGACATATATCCATTATGTATGCATTGAACCTCCAGAAAGAAAATATTCTAAAGTATAAATTAGTTATAACCAATCAAGTAGTTTACAGCAAAAATTCAAGAAAGAAATAATGAAGTTTTTAACAGAAATGCCCATAACTCATCTCAAAATGAATATATTTATAAACCTGAGGTGCCGAACGCTGGCCGATTGGTTAGGGCGCTGATCGTCGGTACCGGGGTTCGTGGGTTCAAATCCCACTATGGCATGGATATTCGTAGCCGTTCGGAATCGGCTTTAAGCAGTAGGTCCCGGTCTCATTAGCCCTCGAGTGCAAAACAGTAGACCGTAGTGCTCCAAACCAAACCAAACCAATAATCCTGAGGTTCAATGCATACATAACATCATTAAAAGCGTACAGTTAAATTCTAATTAAATTCTAAAAATTATTTTAGCAGTTATGACTGTTGAGGTGTGGTAGTGCAGCAAAAATTACAGTTTTCCAGATATTCAATTTTAAGATTTTATTGGATAAATTCATTAAGTGTTTTGTAATTTGATAAACATTCTGAAATATGTTTAAGTAATTTATTTATTTATTTAGAAACTATAATACGCTATTTACGACGTTTTTCATGCTAACACTCAAAGTCAAGCCCTTTAACTGCTCACTTCCGGTATCTTTTCGACACTTCGTGATGATTAAACAGCTGTATCATGACTTCTAATGACTCTAGAAACAAGCTGAAAACTGTTTTTGAAAGCTAAAGGACTGATCTTTAAAATAAACGAATAATTTTTTTTCGATATTTTTCACGAAAATCGCTATTTGAACATGGTTGATTACCTTAATAATCAACACTCATATGAGCACACGACATCGGTGACCGTTCAATATTTCACGCAACCTTTCAATGTTTCAAGACAGTTTAATGTTGCAGATCATGTGCTCCTTATCATCGTACACGAGGTATGCCACGTGTTTCTTTTCTCAGAGTCTGGTAGCGATTGTTATTTTATTTCCCTAACTTACTATTTTCAAATCTAAATTTCGGTTTCGTTTCATCTATTAATCTTAGTTCTTGTTCATACAGTTAAAACTTGTATTTAATATGCCAGACGATATGACAATCATGGCCGACCCACAAATTTCTAAGTTGGGTGTCAGATTACCACCTTTGGGGAAAAATAATACTAAAATGGGGTTTATTCAGGCGGTATGTAATTTTCAACTGTCCAAAATACCGGTCGATCTGACTAAATATAATAACATTGTTGCAGCAATCGATTCAGAAACGTTCTCTGCTGTGTCAGATATCTTACTACAGCCTCATAATGAAGATAAATATACCAACCTTAAACAACGATTAAATCAAGAATTTTCCGAAAATCTGCAAATACGAAACCGATTCCGAAAATCTGCAAATACGTAAATTGTTACCTGAACTTGGTAGAGACGACAAGCCATCCCACTTACTACGAAAATGGTGCGAATTGGCCGGAACAGTTTTATCGGATGAATTTTTAAAAACCTTATGATTTCAGGATTTACCCACAGACGTCCAAACCATTCTCTAAGTACCGAAACGCTAGAAAATTTGGCTAAATTGGCGGATAAAATTGCCTATGTAAGATCTGATCCACTTAACGCTGCATACGTTATAGGTCGTAAATCTGCTGCCGCCATTCAGTCTCGCGTTGAACAAACGTTTCCAGAAATGTGAAATTTCTGCATGAAATAGCTTCCCTTAGTCCACAATTTGAGCGTTTTGCTCGCGGACGAAACTCGAGAAACAGTTGGGAGATTTTCTAAATGACCATGACACTCGATAGTTAACTGCTGAGAAATTTGTTATTATCATGGAAAATTTGGAAAAAGCGCTCGCAAATGCCGTGACCCATGTTCTTTTTCGACCGATGATCATGAAAACTAGATTCGGCTATCGATATTCAGATTTTGGTGAAGTCAACGGGTAGCCTATAAATAATGTCGCCTGTGTGTTTATGATAAATTTAAAATTTAAAGCATTTAAAATTTTTAATAGACTTAGGTTCGGGTGTGTCTTGTATTCCATTTCATAATGTAACTAAAAAGTCGCGTACCGCTTCGTTAGAATTATTTGCTGCCAATAACACTAAAATTCCTACTGACGGAACAAAATTATTAAATTTAGACTTAGGATAAAGATGCACTTTTAATTGGAAATTTCTTATTGCATCTGTCCCTATGCCGATAAATGGTGCAGACTTTTTAGAGAATTAGAGACAGATTATAGACAGTATTACGAAACTCACGCAGCATATTAAAATGTGGTTTATTCTGGAGGAATGTAACTTTCAACTATCCGGAATAACGGCCGATCTGACGAAATGTAATAACATTGTTGCAAGGAATTTTCGCAAACTCAACTGACCATGTTTCTGTTAAACTTATTTCTGGAGACTCCCCTTATCATAAAATGTTGGCAGAGTTTCCATTATTAACTAAAATCTCTCCAAAGATTATGTCTGTGAAACACAACACAGTGCACTATATAGAGATAACGGGCTATCCTGTGCATAGCAATCCAAGGCGTTAAAATCCGAAATTGTAAGATAGCGTTAAGAAAGAGTTTCAATTTGTGATGGAGCAGGATATATGTAGACCGTGAAAATCACCATGGTTTTCTCCTCTACATGTAATCTCAAAAAGGTCTGGTAGCATTTGTCCAGTTGGTGACTATCGCTGTCTTAATGCATGTACCATTCCAGACCTGTACCCAATCCCATACATACAGGATTTTTCTATTGCCCTTTATGGTTGTAAGTTGTTTTCCAAAATTGATATTGTAAGAACATACTTTCACATACTAGTACATTCCGACCATATTAAAAAACTGCGTATGCACTCCTTTCGGTTTTTCTGAGTTACCGTACTTAAACTTTGACTTATGTGAAGCAACTGAAACCTTTCAGAGGTTTATGCATGAAATGCTTGGTGAATTCCCATTTTGTTTTGTTTATTTAGACGACATATTAATTTTTAGTAAATATGAAGACGAACATAAGGCCCATGTGCGGACTGTACTTCAGAAACTAAATTTATATGGTTCAACAATTAACACTTCAAAGTGTATTTTTTGAGTTTAAGAAATTTCCTTTTTGAGGCATCTCATTTCACAGGATGAAACAAAACCCTTACCGGACAAAGTCGCATCCATATTAGATTATCCGCAGCCTAAAATGATTAACAAACTGCAGCGTTTTCTCGGTTTTATAAATTTTTTCCTTAGTTTTCTATCGAATGTCGCTAAAAATCAAACGACTCTTAATAGTTATTTGAAAGGCAGGAAGAAAAAGGATAAAAAAAATTGAATGGTCTGATAAAGCCGAAAGGGAATTCCAGAAATGCAAAGAATTAATCCCAAATTCAGTCCTTTTAGCCCACCCTAACCCAGAAGCTCAATTAGTGCTACAAGTGGATGCATCAGATTTTACGATCGTGGGAGCATTATCACAAATTATTGACAACCAATTACAAACTCTTGCTTTTCTTTCTCGAAATATTTCTCCATCTGAACGCAATTGCAGAGCATATAACAGGGAATTACTTGCAGCATATAATGCTATAAAGCACTTTCGACACATGCTCGAAGCTAGGTGTTTCATCCTGTTCACGGACCACAAACCGCTAACTTATGCTTTCTAACAGTGCTCAGATAAAAGTTCACAGAGAGAAAAAACATAGATTATTTTTCCCAGTTCACAATCAGTATCCACCACATAAAAGGATCAGAAAACATCACGACAGATATGCTTTCTCGAATCACTGCTATAGCAATGCCAAATCCTATTAATTACGATGAAATTTCGAAGTCCCAGGCAAACGATTTAAAATTACAAAATTTAATGGATAATCCTAACGTCTTCGAGTTCAAGAAAGTTTTGTTACCAAATCACCATACTCAAGTATATTGTGATTTATCAACAGGTACCATCCGACCTTATATCCCAGTTTCATTCCCAAACAATTTTTTTTCATGATCTTTCTCACCCTAGCATTCGAAGCACTACAAAATTAATAAGATTTAGATTTATTTGGCCTTCTATTAATAAAGATTGCATAGCTTGGTAGAGGCAATGTTTTCCATGCCAAAAAGCTGAAGTCAGTTGGCATACAAAAAATCCTGTAGGTTCTTTCCCTAACCAGACTATGAGATTTGATCATTTGCACCTCGATATCGTTGGTCCTCTTCCGCCATCTCGGGGCAACTCTTATTCCCTCACAGGTTTACATGTTGGCCAGAAGCTGTATCCCTTTCTGATATCAGTGCTCAAGCTGTAGCTGATATTTTCTACAATCACTGGATTACAATGTTCGGCTGTCCTTCACGCATCACCACGGATCAGGGACGGCAATTCAAAAGCAAGCTGTTCCAGTCTCTGTCCCATTTCCTAAGAATCAAAAGGATTTGATCTTCGCCTTATCATCTACAGGCAAACGGGATGATTAAGGAATTTTCTCGGCCTCTTAAATCTGCTTTAAAAGCATATAACACGGACCAATGGCGGTATCACCAACCATTTACTAGGTTTACTAGGTTAACATTTTACTAGGTTTTCGAACTGTGTTCAAAGAAGACATTCAGGCTACAACAGCAGGCTTAGTTTACGGGACTAGTCTACGACTCCCAGATGAATTTTTCTTTCCAACAGCTACAGAATCTTCAACCTCAGTAGTTTCTGGGAGAATTAAAGAAATACTATAGGGACATTCGACCAATACTTGCTTCCAAGCACTGGAAAAAATCAATTTTTACTCATCCACACCTGAAAGACAGTTCACATGTATTCCTGTGACAGGAGGGAGTGAAAAGGTCACTCCAAAATCCTTATGAAGAACCATTTAAAGTGCTAAAAAGAAATCAAAAGATTTTCTACATTGAGATGAAAAGACAAAAATGACCATCTCATTGGACAGATTTAATGCAGCATTCCTTTCAGGGGACATCCCTACAGATGCTGTCATTCAGGATACAACTCCCAAGCAGCTTGTCGTCACACGTTCGGGACGACATGTTCACTTTCCCAAATTTTTCTGTACATGACGTAAAGAACTGCGGAGGGGGCAGCACTGCACTGGCCAACTACATAATTCTAATTTCAGCAGTGGTAACACTACATACTCGATGTGTTAAGATCTAAGAGACTCTCAGTTAATGTGTGCATCGTTCTTCAGGATGTTCGTGTGCTTAGCTTTAGTTATGTTTATTTAATTGAATTCGCTTAATAATCAACACTCATGTAAGCACACACCAGATTCTTCTATAGCTAATCAGAATCAAAAACTCAAACTTATCCTCGTTGTTCCACCCGACTGTTCACATGAATTCATTAGTTAAAAGCAGCTCAATCCACCAAATATTTTAAGCAATGACAAATCACAGGGGAAATGGTATATGAAAATATTTTCATGGATTATTTTATTTTTGAATGTACAGCATATAATTAGGCAAATTTAAAAAGAGATTTATTTAAATACTTTTGCATTTATAAAAAAATGGAATATGCCCTTGTAAATGTAAGATTATTATAATATTTCTGCATATTAAATTTCAAAATATATAAACAAGATTTTGGTTTAATTTAATTTACAGCTTACGAGTTTAACAAGATTGCTGTAATACGTGTCCCCACCAAGTAAGATATTGTAATTGTGAATGCGCAGAAAATGGGAATTTACGATTAAGACCGAATAAGAACTAACATCCGTAGGGCTCCCCAAAAAGTCTCACTTTTAAATATCTATTTTATTAAAATTAAAACGCAGTTTTGCGTAAATTTCATATAACTTATAGCGTGTTTAGCAGATAACAGTTTCAAGCAATGACCATTAGAATCTGGCGATGACAGTCAAAAGAGTGGCATTGAAAGTAAATTTGTCTTGAGCCCAACCAATCATAATTTTAACCGTACATGCAGTTTTGAAATTATACCTTTAATTAATAAGAAAGATATTTCTTGCTTCTTGCATCATAGAATTTTTTAAAAGGAAAAAGTGAGTTGTTATATGTATCTAGTTATTATATGCCACTAGTATTATTTCAAAAGTAAAAAATACTATAGGTTATTAAGCCTAAAATAATTATATAATTTTCCATCTCTTCTAAATAACTTTTATGAAACTTCATAACTTTATTTTAGTTATTCTATATCAATGGATCTCTTTTATTGCAAACAGTATAAGATTTTAAAAAATCTTACTTTTGGTGAAATCTTACTACACAGTATTACTTTCTTTGATTTAGTCGACATAGAACTTTACTACAACTAACAAACTACTTCTTGTGCAACGTATTTAGGGCCATATTCACCAAGGCCCTTACTCTGGGAGTTGCGGTTCGTACCGCAAGTGCGGTATGACGTAGTCGCGGAAACTTGGCCTAACGATACCTAGTTGCCGCAACTAAGCTCAAACCGTACTCTGGGAGCACGGAAACGAAGGTGCGGGAACTAGCTTACTATCGAGTTTGAGAAATAAATCCCGCCTTTGGGCTGGGCTTATTTTAGAGGCGGAGTTTAATGGGATCTTCTACTTTGCACCATTTAAACCAATCAGAAATTTAGAATTATAATTCTGATTTTCAGTTTCGGCAACAGCAATGTTTGTAAATATAAACAAATAAATAATTCGCATTTTTCTTTGCATGCGTACGGTATTGATAAAAGTGGCATCCAAATCTCAAGAGTTTAAATCGAAGAGATTGTCTCACGGAAACTTTTACCCATGATTAGTTTTATGGAGCATTATTATATACAGTATGGAATTTTATTAAGCATATAGAGGCGCTTTCCATAGGTTTGGTTTGGAGTGCTACGGTCTACTTTTTGCAACACGAGTGCTAATGAGACCGGGACCTGCAGCTTAATTGACCTGCAGTTGAATTTTCTGGGTTTCTGCAAGTTACATTCTCTTACAGATATATTTTATACATTACAATTATGATGGAATGCATAAAAATGATGTAACTGATGAATATTATGATGTAAATATTACTGCATTGAGATCATTGATAAAAAAAACTTGATAAAAAGTTATATTTGTACTGAAAAAACTGTAAAATGATAGTTATTCCATCAAAATTTATCATATTACTACTATATATTAATACCTAAAATCTAAACATCAACGTTTTGTTTTGAACACAGTTATTAAAATATATAAAATGCAAGAAATTAAAATTTGAAAATCACAATATGAAAATTATGGTTATGATGAAAATAAAAGATATAAATATGATGAAAATTAAAGATAAATAATATTTAAATCATACTTTGATAGTATTTTAAAAACAGTTTTATTATATGTAAACACAAATTTTGGGTTCAGACTAACATCACAGGTATCCATGAAGATTGTAAATTTTGTGCTTAAAATATGTAAAATAAAAGTCGAAAGTTATAAAGGCTTCGATCTTTTTATTACTTAGCATTGTTAACAAGATTTCTACTAGTATGAAAAACATAAAATATAAGATCAAAACTGAAGATACACAATATTTACATCATACTTTTATACTGCTCTAAATTCAGCATTAATATATTTAAAAACAACTTTTTAGTCAGTGGTATCCGTGGAGATGGCATGGAACATTTTGGCAAAACAAGCATATTTTTCCTGAGCTATTTATTCGTAACTCAAATAAGCCGCCATGTTTTCTTAGTATTGTTAACAAGATTTCTACTAGTATGAAAAACATAAAATATAAGATCAAAACTGAAGATACACAATATTTACATCATACTTTTATACTGCTCTAAATTCAGCATTAATATATTTAAAAACAACTTTTTAGTTCATACTTTTAATATCAGTGGTATCCGTGGAGATGGCATGGAATTTTCTACATTTTGGCACTATACAACATATTTTTTTTTAACTGAGCTATATATTCGTAAGTCAAATAAGCCGCCATGTTTTCTTACTATCGAGAAGTTCTCTCTACCAAATTTGCTGCCGGAAAGTTTCCGCAACCTGTAGCTATCGGTAACTTTCCGCATGTAACCCCAGAGTACCGAAGTATCGTTTGCTCTCAAAATTTTCGCGAGCTGACGTCAACTTGACGTCATACCGCACTTGCGGTACGAACCGCAACTCCCAGAGTAAGGCCCAAAGAGTATATCAGGGAATCGGTAGATCAGCGATCACACACCATTAACTGTGACTTAAACTGGTGTCATATGCACCATCAGTGGATTTCCTGATCTATAGATTAATTATTGCAAATATGTAAGCGATGTTTTGATTGGTCAATAAACAAGATTCTCCGGGGATAGTTCTCATGCTAAGTTGATTTACATATTTACTCAACCAGACATAAATATCGTTTGAGGAAATTATAAATTTAGTCAAGGATCTGTAGTTTTACTGGTATTTGCTCACGAAATAAGAATGGAAGAATATAAAAGGAAGAATTTTGATGAAACCGAGGCAGAATCTTTTCTGAAAAATCTGGAAAGATCCAGTAGCGAAATACCTTGATACTAACAAAAAATTTTCAGCAAAAGATAGAGCATTATTCTTTTCCGAAGGAGCTGAAATCGTGTCATCTAGCATTCGAATTAATGATTCAGCTGTATTTTTATTAAAACGCTAACGCGACCGAAAGTCCACATCATCC
>CM063501.1:149159799-149162299 GCA_032207245.1 Pardosa pseudoannulata
AAAGTCCCGATTATTTTACCATAGGAATAATGTTAATTTTGAATCATTCCAACGACCCAAAGCTTATTATTTTTCGTTAGAACGACTGCCAATTTTAGTCCGCAGAACTCCTGAGCAAGTGGGCTATTTCAAAATTATTGTACTCTGGTGCAACTTGAAGAAACCTGTACTCCTCTTTCTGTTTGCTTAAAGGATGGGAGGGAGCGTGACAAAAAGGGGGGAACTAAATCTTCAATTATCTTTTGATGAGTTTGTTGCGGTAGATGAAACTTTACAGTGCTGTTGAGAAAATTTAAATGAGGACGATTTTATTGCCCGTATTACCGGTAATGAAGAAATCTGCGATTCCGACGACGGAGAAGAAAATCGTCTAAGCTTTTGAAAAACTGAATGAAAAAGAAGCCTTTAATGCAATCAATGCCTTGCGTCAATATTTTAAAGGACAATTTAATTCTGAAGATTTCCTTCAAAATCTAACGGATATGCAATCAGTGATAATGAAAAATACCCAAATGAACTTGAAACAGGAGTCGATCAAAGACTTTTTTTCAAAAATTCAGTAATTGAAATACAAATAAATAAAAGCGTTCTCTAGGTATGTACTGTTGCATCATTTCTTCGCTCAATTTTTTTTATTATTTTGTTCAATTCGTTACTACGACTTTTCGTTACAACAAACTTTCGTTACAACGACCATATAATGTTGGTCCCACAATGTCGTTATACCGATGTTCTACTGTAATATGATGTATGTAATATACAGGGTCATTTTAATTAAAATTTCTAAACGCTTTAAAATAGAACGCCTTATCATAACAACTTCAAATTTGAATGGAGTATTATTGAAGAAGTATGAAGAAAACGTATGGCATAAGGAAAAAAATTCCAAATTTTAGCAACGGATGGTGCTGAAAGAGCCTTAATTTGTAAATAAAAATACCTGTCATGTGTTCGACTTATTTCAGTTGTAATAAAAACGCCGGGTACACAGCTTTTCCTGGATTTTCGTCTGAGAAGTTCTCCGAGACTGCCTCGCTGATGGACTGAGCTCTGCTTGTAAATATTTTTAACAAGAACAGTGTGCATCAGTAGCTCTGCAGAAGTTGCGAACACTCAAGGGTATTAAAAAAAAGTGTTGGATGATAACTACCAATGGTCTGGAGAAAATGATTGAGAAATTTGGAAAGACAGGTTCTTTGATGTTCTTTCTTATAAAAGGAGGAAAAAAATTGATTCGACGATCATTGAAGAAGTGAGAACAGCAGTGCAGGAGGAATCGAACTATAGTTTGCAACCGTGCAGTGCACGGGGAATTCCACAAGCATTGGACAGGCCTGTTAGCACGGCGCATAAATTTTTACGAAACATCCTGCATTGGTATCCTTACAAAAATAACCATGTGCAGGAGTTGTTTCCTTCTGACCTGAGAGTAAGGATGACTTTTACTTTAGAATTTCTTGCTTGCATGGAAGAGGACAATGAATGGCCATGGAAAATTATGTGGACAGACGAAGCTCATTTCCATCTGACAGGATATGTCAATGCACAAAATTGCAGAATGTGGGCAACAGAAAATCCAGTCACAACTCAACCAGTATCACTTCATCTTGCAAAGGTCACTGTTCTCAGGTTTGCGGCATAGCTTATTATAGGGCCACATTTTTTTGAGGAGACGGGTGCTTTCGGTCCTGTTACGGTTACCGTCACTGGTCAGCTCTATGAGTGTCTTTTGTGCTTTCACGTCATTACAAATCTTTAACAGCTTGGGTGTGTGGATGGGAGGATTTTTATGCAAGATGGCGTTCCTCTGTACATTGCAAATCCAGTGAAGCAGCTGCTGAAGTATCATTTCGGAGATGCTAGAATTATCATCCGTCATTTCCCTACAGCCTGACTGACGCGATCCCCTAATCTTAATTCTTGTGACTTGTGGGCTAGCTGAAAGAGGCTGTTTTTATACTTTGACTGCACACTTAGCAGAACTGAAGGCATGCATTGCGCAACACATTCTGAACACCGGAGACACTTCGATCAGTTGTGGAACATGTTGTCTATCGATTTCATGTTGTTGCACACAAAGGTAGACAGCACATTGAGCATGTTTTGTGCCTAGCTCATGAAATTTAAAAACAATTTAATGGATGCTTTCTATGCTATTTTTTGCCTCAAAACAGTTAAAAATCGATTTTTCCCATCCGATGTAATATAAAACTTGCCGTGGTGAATGAGCATAAGTAACCAACAACATCACACCTGAGCAGTCATGCGCACTGAACAGTGCAGTTGGTTTAAAGTATAACTTACACCTTAGTCATTGTTTTGCTAGTCATTTGTCATTTATAATTGAACCCTTTTCAAATTATAGTGCTTACAGCGCCATCTACTGCTAAAATTTCAAATTCTTTTTTTTTCTTTTTCCATACATTTTCCCCTTCTTCAATAATATTCCGTTCAAATTTGACATCATTCTGATCAGTCGTTCTTTTTTAAAATAGTTTTG
>CM063501.1:149167299-149174799 GCA_032207245.1 Pardosa pseudoannulata
TTTACCTGAGGAATCCCTACTTGAAAAGTGTATGTGCGGTATCACGTTGTCTGTGTGCACGAAGTTGTAAAGGTGTTTGCCTGTTGTACGGATTTCATGTTTCTTACCAGAAATAAACAGTGTTGTGATTTTGAATGAGGCTCGCCCATATTACACACACACACACACACATATATATATATATATATATATATATATATATATATATATATATATATATATATATATATATATATATATATATATATATATATATATATATCTTGTAATACAGTGTCGACAGGTGCTAAGCAGTTATGGCCAGTTAGTATGTTGAAAAAAGACACCGCTTTTAGTCTTCCATACGACTGCCAAAAATTGTAATATATTTTACTGAATGTATGTGACATAGAGGAATATAGAGCATATGTGCAACTGACATATATCTTCTGTAAAACTATCTTGTTTTCAGCAGTTGTAATATCCTTTTGGTATATTTACCTTAGGTATAAAGTGTAACATTTTCAAATCACTGAACAAAAAGAAATGATTTTTCTAAGTCAAGATTCCTGATACAGAGAGACTAGAGATGTGTTTGCTGTGGAGAGATATTTTATAAAACTGTCTTGTTTTCTCCTGAAATAATCTTCTTGGTTGTTCTACTTCTGATCTAATGCTTGACATATATATATGAGAATGGAAAAACCGTCAAATCACTGATATTCAAAATAGTATGTGATGTGTTTTTCTGCATAAAAATACTCCACTAGATTTAATGGTCTTGTTGATTTTGCTTCTATATTTTATGAGTTAATTTTCATAAAAAAAAATATTTTTTCTGAGATAAGATTTTACATTAGCAGGACAGTTTTATAAATTGTTCTGCTTTGAGAGGTTTAACTCTTGTTAATCGCGCTTGACACGTATTTCATAAGATTTCCATACTACTGTAAATAGCTGTAATAGCTGTAATAGGTAAAATCTCCTATACGCAGGAAAATAGATTTGGAGATAATGTATTCTTCAGAAAATGTGTGTTTGATCATGATTAAAAATGGAAAATATGGGGAAAAAGAGAGTTGAAAAGAAGGGAGAAAAATGTAGTAAAATTGTTACGTTTTATTAAAAGGCATTATTACACTTGTTAGTCTAACTTAACGTGTATTTAATAACATTTCCATGCCGATTCAAATAGATATAGCATCAGGTAAAATCTCTTACATGAAGAAAAATAGAATGTATTTTTAGCGGTCAAATAAGTTTCATCATACTATTCTACTATACTATGTTTTCCTAATAGGCAATATGCTTGCTAGTTACCTCACAAAGGGACAGTCTCTAATCTGAAAAAGAGCCAGTTTTCCTTGAAATGTAATACATAATTTTTTCATCTCACTGCATTAAGGCCATTTAGAATCTCCAAAGTAGAGGAATATAGCATGTGTCCAGAAGAGAGATAATTTTTTTTAATTTTCTTAGGTTTGTAAATAGTAATTCCTTGTTAGTTTTGTATATATATTATAATTAATATTTATATAACGCTGAAAAAAGACAATAATATTTCTAAAATATGATGGCTGATCTTGAGAACTCTAGTAAACTGAGGATTTTTATATTTTGAAAACTGTCTTTTCAGGATTGATTGTAATATCTTGGAAATAATATACTTCGAGGGATGTCTTCAAGTTTTAATGTATAAAACTTGAGATATTAATATTGTAATAAATATTTTAATAAGTCGCATTTCGGCCAAAATTGAAAAATTAGGGAAATATTTTGAATTTGAATCAGACCTTGAATTTTAATGATGTTTTATTTTAACTTAAATATACAGTCTTGTTATTTAGAAAGCTGAAAAAAATGGGATCATCCATTTTTACAGTATGTTTCGAACCCACGATTTTCTGTATCGACTTGCAGCGATCTACCTACTCGTTCATTATCCAAAGAACTACATAATACTTCAATATATAAATACTTCTAATATATTATAAATTCTAAATACTTCTTCAATAAGGAATGTTTCAAATTCTTGTGAAACAAGAAATTGTAGAAAATATGGACTAATCCTTATAAGGTAACATTTTTCATATGCCTCAATCTATAACTATTTGAGCACACAATTTTTGCTACATAGCACAAAATAAATTTAACAGAATAATGTATTATGATGTATTACCTTCTGTTATTCAATCTAAAAATGTTATCTCATTTTTTTGCATGGGCTTAAATGACATTCATAACATATTATTTATATATTGATTTGTGGTCTTCTGTTATTCAGGTTCTATAAAACTGATATTAATCTCTGGCCTGTGAAATATGAGAAAAATGTGCCAAAAATGGAAATAAAATATCTTTAATTTTTTTCGTTATTACCATCAAAATGTTAAATAGATTATTTTTGAAAAAAATATTTTTTTTAACGAAATAATTACTATTGTTAATATTTTCACAAATATGAGACATGTTAATGGATTACAGTAATTTTTGCTCCAATGACTGCAAAATAAATCAAATCACATAAATAGCCAAATATCTAATAGAAACCTGTTTATTAGAAACTAAGAAACAAACTTCTAATTAGAAATGACAGTATAATGAGGTGTTCGATTCTCCTGGAGTTTTCACAATTTGTTTATGTCGGGTTCCAATTTCGTCTACATCATTCTTAAATATCAATGATGTTCCTTTTCTTAACCCCTTGCCTGTATAGAGAAAAATGTGTCAAAAATGTAACATTTTTTCCTCTTTAAGTTTTTTCTTCATTATAATCAAAATGTTAGAAACAGATTATTTTTGAAAAAAAAAAATCAGTATTATTTTCAATATTTTCACATATGTGATTAATGTTAACGGATTATCAGTAATTTTTGATCAAATTACAGCAAAATAAATCAAATCACATAAATAACCAAAAATGTAATAAAAACCTGTTTATTAGAAATTAAGAAACAGACTTCTAATTAGAAATGACAGTATAATAAGGTGTTCAACGCTCCTAGAGTTATCACAATTTGTTTATATCGGGTTGCAATTTCGTCTAAATCATTCTTAAATATCAATGATGTTCCTTTTCTTAACCCCTTGCCTGTATAGAGAAAAATGTGTCAAAAATGTAACATTTTTTCCTCTTAATTTTGTTCGTTATTATAATCAAAAGGCTAGAAACAGATTACTTATGAAAAAAAAAGCGAAAACAGTATTGTTTTCAATATTTTCTCATATATGGTTAATGTATTGGATTATTAGTAATTTTTGATCAAATTACAGCAAAATAAATCAAATGACATAATTTTTTGAATAAATATAATAAACTAATACAACAAGATTATTATCTCTAACAACTGTCATGAATTTGATGTCCCTCAGATTCCTTTGACTTTCATAAATCCTTCACAGTATTCGAGAAATAGCGACAGATGGCGCGAAACTACCGAACTTTAAGCGGGAATGTATTTCTATCTATTGGGAAAATGGCAAATTAAATATTATGCCCTGGCAGAACCAATTTCGGGCTTCACGGAATTGAAATACCGTTTTTTCTCTTGCCCGAACTCAGGTCGGGCATTCCAAAAATAACACATTTGCGTTGCCCGAACTAAGTTTGTTCGTCAAAGGCAAAGGGTTAATCAATATTTTATTCATGCATATTTAAACAATTAATTGGTTTGCGTCTAGCCTTCTGGGAAAAGGAGTCAAGTTTATATTCATTTAACAAATCAAGTTTATATTCATTTTAAATTTGATATTAGCTTTGACACTATGCTAAATCAGAAATATAATTTATAATTTCATGAGTTCATGTGTTCGGGCATCACAGGCAAAGGGGTGAACTAGTATTTCATTATAACCAGTCGAATGTTAAAATTACAGTAATATTTTATTCATTCTCATATAAACAATCATCTGGTTTGCGCCTAGCCTTCTGAGTGACTGAGGCTTCCAAATCAAGTTTATATTCATTTTAAAATTGATATTAACTTTAACACTATACTAAATCAGAAATATAAACAATTTAGAATATAAAACAACAATGAATACCCCACCCTTTCCAAAAACTTCTAAGAATCACAAATATCCACAATTATAAATATTGAACAATTTTTAACTAAATTGAACATTTGAAGATAAATTTATAATACATCTTACATGTGGAATATCTTATTGATATTGAATACATTTGTACTTAACACATTGTATGCTGGTACATTTGGCAGCGGAATTGTACTGGGAACTGGCGTTTTACGAGTCAATTTAGTCATTCATTTAAATTTCAATAGATCGAAAATTATTTCCTTTTTTAACCAACTTTTCGTATTTTACATTGAAATATATAAACAAATATATAAATAGAAGTATATAAATATCAACCATAAAATTTTTGTAAACAAAAAATATATTATTTAGTGGATAAATTTAAAATAGTATCGTAACTAGGAAAAATCATATAGAAATAGTAGTATATAGTTTTAATTTTTTCGAATTATGTTATTCATAAATATTTTTACATTATACAAAAAATGAAAAGATCAATCATAAAACTAATAATGTAAAAACTAGTTTTTATTTGTCTAAATTTTTCCAGAATTTATGTAATAGACAAGAACATTCGGCTTCGTTTTCCTGTATATACTGTTATTTTTGTACCCACAAACAAACCATGTTGTTACACTAACCCGTACTAGCAATTTGAAATTCGCTCATGTATCAATGGTCAAAAAACGTGCTAGTACGTGTCCCGCGCTCAAGTATCAATCAACAAAAAACGTACTAGTTCGTGTCCCGTATAAAATGTGTTAGCGGAATTTAAAAGTGGATAAAAATGGATAAAATGGATAAAGGTTAATGGTAATGGATAATGGTAAACCATACAATGTGTCCCGCATACAATTCTTTAGAATCAAGAGTATGTTTTATAGAAAACTATTCACTAAGAACTTATTTGTAATTGTGAAAAAATAGAAGAAAAAAAGGTACCAGAAATTGATGAATAATAAATTTAACAATAAATAGAAAGAAAAGAGAAACATAAATCTCGCTAGGTAATAAAAGTCGCCAAATCCAGAGAGCATGCTAATGGGATCATATAACACATTTAAAGCATAATAATAAATATATAATTTATTTCTTGGTAGGGTATGAATAAAAAATTAAATCCGTAATTTTGAATTGAAATTTAAACGAATTTTTTTTTTACAAAATAGTGTTTATGTATAAAGTCGATACAGATTATTTGATACATGATAGTACAAACTCTAATTAACAATATCCCGACAGGTTTAAGAAATCAAATATTTCAGTACTAAGATTTATTATTCGAACCTAATTAAGGTGAATAGAAATACAGAGTTCTCTTGTACAGTTTATCTTGGCTAAACAATTTATGAGGTTTCAATAACAATATCTCAATTGTAAACAAGCTTTATTAAATATTGTTGGTTATTCGAAATTATATGCTTCCTTTGTTCTCATAATTCAATGTGACACACGATACGGAAACGAATATACCCCAAAAGATTTAGAAAATAAATCATTTAGTCCAATTAACTTGATTTCTTATGTAACTTTCCAATAAAATTCCCGTTTCCATTTAGATGTTTCAGTGATCTTTTTTGCTATTTTTTTTCATTCGTTGTTCTTGACATGATACGTTTTGATTCTCTCATTAGTTTTGGAGTGAATAAATCTGATGAATGAGCCCTGTAATTACTACTAAATTACATGCTTTGTTCATGTACTGATTTTGTAGCGTAGTACATTAACTGTAAAGCACCAAAAGGCTTAGCATATAAATTATTTGACGTTAATTGATTTCATTCTTTCTTATTTTACATGGGTTGGTATAGATGTAACTGTAAAGTTACATTTTTTTCCTGTAATTTAATCTTATTTTCATTGATGATAATTTGATCTGTCGATTGAATGTTCTCCATATTGAATTATCTTAGCTTCGTGTTAAACTGAAAAAGTAAAATTTTGTTCTAATTGAAGGTTTCTAATTTTTTCGCAAAATATATCAATATTTGACATTTTTAAAAACTGACTTCATTCACTTTCTAAGTTGTTCTTAGCTGCAAACAGCTGGCAAATTCTTTGTATTCTTCTTATAGATGTATTTTACTAACGTTGGTATTGCATTATTTATTATATTCTGGCGAAAAATTTTTACGTTTCTAACGACTTTCGATTGTCCTACGTCTCAGAGGTAGAATAGAAGGTTTTCTACTATAAAAGACGAAGATATATCGAACAAACGTATTTGCTGATACTGAACTTTCCCTATGCTAGAATTGGTTCCTGAAACCTCGGTTTCAATCCTCCCCAACTCCTCTGAGTTTCTCCCCCCAATCTCCTCTCTCTCTGTTGCTAGCCTAGCTGCAGCAGCATTCTCTATGGCTCCAAGTTTTGAGGGTCAAATCCTAAGTTTGCTTTTGGTCCGTCATTTCAATTTTCATTTGCCGAGAAATTCTCTTCTGGATCCCAACCTAAGATAACCAATTTTCTGTGCATGCACAGTTTCTGCATGCTCCACTTGCTATATTTTTTGTTCTATCTTATCAATTAAATTTTTAAAAAAATGTATGATCTGATATTATTGTCCTACTAAATAATTCTTGAGTGAACAGTTTTATCATGTACCTTAGTGTGTACTTAATAGCAGTCATTGGTCTTACTTCAATGTAATTTTTGTATAGCATAATCTCCCGCCCAAAGTCAAGCATTTTCTCTTCTCTTACTTCATTCCCTACCTTAACTAACTAAACTCTGTAAATGTCAAGCCAACTCACTTTCATAGACTTATTCATTACCATTACTAGCAACACCAGAACTAGAGGGCTTGGCCCAGGAAGTTCTGTTGCAAACTCATCCTGTGAGATCCTGTAAGACCGAACAAACGTCTAAGGGTGAGTACATTGTCAAACAGATGCCCGAGGAGATGAAAAACGACAGGAAACGGAAGAACTGATTCTGAAAGAGAGATGCCGTAGGGCCCTAAGTAGTATCTAGAAATGCTAGAGTGAATATTTTGTCTTAATGAAGCTATGAAACCACTGAGACCGTTAGTCCTGTCTATTATTATCCACCTCAGATAATTAAGTGTATTTTTTTTTCAGCCAAGGTGCAGTTTTCACTGCCAAGTTTATATATCCTCCCTGATTAGTAGTTCATTTAAGGGATATCTGAAATAAGATTATCGGATGAAATCCATTTAGGGTTGCCAAAATCAAAACCCCAATATAAGTGTCGGTAAAATACTCCTACTAACTTTATCCTTTATATTTTAAATTGTAAATAAATATTTTAAATATGGACAAATTTTTTTACCAAATCTCAATTATTTTGGGCTATACAGAATATTACACCATGTCTTAGAATGATAAGATTGTTTATAAATGTACCTTTTTATTTAATAATTTAAAAAACCGAAATAAAACTTTCATTTTCAGTTGACAGATGGTTCTCCGTTTTGACTTATCTTATCTCCATGTTAAGCTGGGGAGTAGGGGGGAATTTGAT
>CM063501.1:149177299-149229799 GCA_032207245.1 Pardosa pseudoannulata
GTCGTAAGCTGCCTCCGACAGACTTCGGCATTATATTAAATCATAATTTTATACTGTTACTTAATTATTGTACATTAGCATCATATATAAACCTCATTAAATGTTACACAGAAATGCAAATATCAAAATAAAACGTTCGCCTTCTCAAATTTCACAAAATTGTTCAGATAAGCTAGAACTAAATAGTATCTTTCGGACACATCGGATTCCGTTTTATTTGTAAGTTAAGGGGTTAATACCTTTTAGGTATTAACTCGTTGCAACCTAAGCAACAACAACATATAATTTTATTATATGTTGTTGTTTTTTATGCCAGTTGGGTAACCCAATCACGATTGAACCGAAGTATATTCTTATTAAGTCAAATGGGTTCGCTATTCGTTTTAACGAGCATTGCTAGGGTGAAAGTACAATTTATGCTCAAGTGGGCCCTCGTAATTTAGAAGCAGAGACCAAGCAGTAGAACCATAGGCTTGGCCTTCCTCCCCCAGAGGTATTGATTGAGAACTTGGAGGACATTGGTCATCGAACATATTTTACGTACCCCTGTCACCTTTAACAAACATAACGGATCTTATACCGGCCTCGATTCCGTTACATACAGTTTACGTGATAGTTGCATTTACTTGAGCTGAATAAAATAATAGTGTGTAGATGCTGAGAATTCGAGGATCCGAACTTACAACCTTTCAGTTACGAGAGTGTTGTTTTTGCCGACTGAGCTACAGCGGCTCTAAAATTATATTAATATCTTAATTCCCTCATCAGTGTCTCTTACCTTTTTTGACGTTACCGGACTAAGATTTACCCATAGTCACCTCTTTTAGTTAACCTGCCCCTTTCAATGTTGCTCTGTCCTTGCAGCACATATTGGTTGAGTATCCAAATTTTAAAGTTTACAGACTTCGTCATTTTTATACAAAAGACATTCATCTAAAAGATTTCCTAGGCACTACGCCTCATCCTAATGTTTTTCCCTATCTGAGAGACATCAGGTTTTACCATCATATTTGATTTTTCTTCTCTTTTGCCGTAATCATTGTTTTTAACTCTAACATTCGTCTTTCATTTCATTTTTTCTTTATATAGTGTTTTATAATTTATATAGCGTTTTATAATTTTTAATAATTTTGTATACTGCGTATTTGGGCAGATTATATATTTCACAATTTTATGGCACTATTCGATTCAGAGTAATCTATTCCATTTGGAATTCAGTGCTAATAATTTCATCCATTCATAATTAACTCATCCATCCATCCATTCATCCATCCCAGCTATAAATGCCAGATAAAGGAGTGTTCTCCAACTTAAATTCCTTTTACCCATCTCTCAAAACTGTCGTTAGATTAAATGCTAATTTTCTGTCCACTAGATGCATATTTTTATAGTCCATGTAAAATATATTGGCGTTTCAAGGTCGCACTTTCTCGTTTCCCCAGTCATCGGTTACTATGGTAGCGACCAAGAAGCATGTGCATTTACACTTATTTTCAGCACTTCAGTTGAGGATTTGATTCCAATACGTTCTTGCTTTTCTTTCTTCTCGTAGATATTTATTTTGTGCTTATCTGATATTACACTCTCATTTTTTATCTTTTAATTCATTGTTTTATTTAAATTTTGCTTCCTATTTATTTTTAATTTTTATTATTAATTTTTTAGTTCATAAAATATTTCCTGTAATGGCTAGTTTTGATGTTAGAAAACCGTCCAAAATAATGATATTTAACGTATACAGGTACTTGAAAGGTGTTGTTGAATCCAATCCAGTTGCTACAGTTTTGGAATTGTTTTCGCAAACTCAACAAGCAACTGCTGATGCCCGTGGTATTTCTAAAAGAATTTGTGCCGATCCAGAACTGCGACAATATTAAAAAAAAATTTCACATAAAAGGCGCGTAACAGAATTAGATGATTTCGACAAAAGTGTCACCTTTTCTGCCTTTAAAATGCCGTTTAACTAAAAAACAGGAAATATTTTTTATTTAGTTTTTAAAGAAAAGTTTAACAATATGTATAAAAAGTTTATAATAAATCATAGATGTTTTTATAAAAATACAAAAATTTATTTTAATTTAGAATTCCTACTAAAACATTAGGAATCTGTACCTTCTAAAGAAATTTTCACTTTCTAAAAATGTGTCAACAGACCATAAATCTTTAAATACATAATAAAATTATACAAAATATTGTTATTGCATTAAGACCTCTTTCAATTCTTGTAAAATCATAAAATAATTAATACAGTGCGATTTTGGAATAGAAAGTTTACCTTTCCACACGATGCATGACACCCCTGAACACAGTGGGAAAAAAGAGTAAAGTCTTTCCCCAACTGTCGTTACCATAGTTACAGTTGGTCATCGAGGAAAAATCAGTGACCTTGAAGTGCCTATAGAGTTTACACAAAGTACAGCTCTTCCAGGAAAATAGTTTCGATTCTCCGATAACTAAATTGCTGACAGGGGGGGGGGGGTTCAGTGTGGCCTACATGAAAAAGGTTCATGCTTCACTCCCAAAAAAGGCTGAATAATCCCTAATCTTATGAGAACAAAATTCCGTCACTCGCTCTTTCTGCAGTGAGAAATCATTGAAAGATCTACTATTATTTCGATTGATGCGGAGTCATTGCCATGCAATGAGGGTCAATTAAACTGTTGTTTTTAAACCACAAAAAATGTGAAGTTCCAGAACGTTATACTTGTCTTTCTGATGATATCACGATTGCAATAAAATGCCTTCCATGTCATGTTAAGTTCCGATCAATGTAGAGCTATTGCCATGCAATGACGATCGCTTAAACTGTTTCGTTTTAAACCACAATAAATGTAAAGTTCCAGAACGTTGCACTTGTCTTTCTGTTGATATAACGACTGCAATAAAATTCTTTCCATGTCATGTTATGTTCCGATCAGTGTAGATCCATTGCCACGCAATGACGATCGCTTAAACTGTTTCGTTTTAAACCACAATAAATGTAAAGTTCCAGAACGTTGCACTTGTCTTTCCGTTGATATAACGACTGCAATAAAATTCCTTCCATGTCATGTTATGTTCCGATCAGTGTAGAGCCATTGCCACGCAATGGCGATCGCTTAAACTGTTTCGTTTTAAACCACAATAAATGTAAAGTTCCAGAACATTGGACTTGTCTTTCTGTTGATATAACAACTGCAATAAAATTCCTTCCATGTCATGTTATGTTCCGATCAGTGTAGAGCCATTGCCACGCAATTTCGATCGCTTAAACTGTTTCGTTTTAAACCACAATAAATGTAAAGTTCCAGAACGTTGGACTTGTATTTCTGTTGATATAGCGACTGCAATAAAATGCCTTCCATGTCATGGTAAGTTCCGATGAATGTAGAGCTATTGCCATGCAATGACGATCACTGAAACCATTTCGTTTTAAACCACAATAAATGTAAAGTTCCAGAACGTTGGACTTGTATATCTGATGATATCACGACTGCAATAACGTGCCTTCCATGTGGTGTTAAGTTAAAACTTTCTGTCTGTTACTAGGCAGTATGAGAAAGTTTAAATAATTTCAATAAAAAATTCAAAATATTGAAATGTCATTATCAATAAATATGTTTTGTTTTGTTTTAAATCAAGAAGTTAAATTAATATTGCTATTTTCAATAAACTAAAAATAAAATCAAATTAATAAAAATAAATAGAATTATAACAAAAAAATGTAAATGTAATAAAGGAAAAAATTTTGATTTATCAATGAATTATTATGGATAAGCCAAATTAAAGAAGGCAATTATAAACTACAAATTAATAGAATAACATGAGAAAAATTACTGCAATTAACAATATAATTTTAGAAGATATTTTCAAATAATATAATTTAAGATACAATTCATCAAAACAGTTGCAGTAATATCCATAATTTCAGATAATATATTTTAAATATGTAGAAAGACTGATATTTTTCTTTCAGCAAATTATAATTTAATTACAGTACTTTAATAAAATATAACACACATACTTTAATATTTCTTTATATTCATAATAAAAAATCTCCTTTAAAACAATAACTTTCCAATCCTATTCTCTGAAGTAAAAGAAAAACGGGATATAATGGCATTTTCATATTTAATTTTGATCAATAGATGGCGACACCATATTTAAAAACTCAATACTTATTATTAGGCTTACGGTAAGTTAATTAGCTATTTTAATTTCCAGGGATATTAATTATTTCAACTGGAACAAAAGGTTCATTAAAATACTTTTATAAATCACAACATACATTTTTCTTTCAATACAATAAGGTAAAATTCAGAATGGAAGAGTGTTTGAAAATATTTAAATATCTTTTATTACTTACATATTTGAAGTAAATTTTTAAAAAAAAATCTTAATAGCCATAACGATCCCTAAATAAAAAACACATAAATAGGTTATAGAATGTAATTTTATTGATCAATTGAAAATGGCATTTATAACAGTGATTTATTTTTAAAGAAAATGTAGCTGTCATAAACATGTGGTTTTCTAACTCTTACATATAAATTGCAAGAATTAAATTTCCTAATAAACTCTTTATAATATTATTAATATTGTAACTTTAATATTTAATAACAGTCAAGAGTTTCATATGTAAAATGAAGTTGTTAAAAAATTTGAAATTCAAGATTTATTTTATATTTCGGATATTTATAACAAAAAAAAAATTATTAAAATTATAATTTTCAAACTAATTTTTTCTCCTTCCCTTAGATGCAAATAATACAGATTTTAAAGGTTATTAAACTTTAATATTAAAAGAGTCAATAAATATTTTAAGTTTTCATTGTGAATTTTGAGTACCTAAAAATATAAGCAATAGGTGTTGTTAACTGAAGATTTACTTTAAAACATTTACTTCCATAGTAGCATAGAATAAAACACATTTTCTCGTTTTGTCTTTTTAACATAAGTCAAAACTAATCATTTAATACTAAAAAATATTCACAATGTTTTATATCCCATTTTTTACTTGTTTGTTTGTTTTATGTCTCAGTTTTAGTTTAAATAGTTGTGTATTATTCAGAAATATTGATATACATATTTATTATAGTATATTATTCAGAAATACAAGTTTGTCTTCACTTTTTTTCTTTTTATAACTGTGATAAAGTAACATTCTAATTGCTAATATATTAATCGACTACCTTATACTTCAAATTAAGAATTTAATAATCCATTTAAAAATTTAGTACATTTAATAACCAAATGATGGCAGCACCATATTTCTTACAAAGTAAGTGTCTGTAATTTTTAAAGATTAATTGTTTTTTAGAATAACTCTTACAATCTTTATACAAAAATATGCTCTATTGCTAATGAAATTATATTTTTAAAAAGTTTTTTCAATGTTCTCCTAAGATATAAGAGTAAAAATTGTAAAGTCAAAAGCACTTCACAATAATGTTTGACTAATTAAATTGTTTTTATAGTTTCACAGAATGATCATAGATGGCAGCATAGCAATAAAAAACGAAAAGTAACCAGCCGCTACCAAATTACTCCAAGAGGACAGGATGTGGCTGATTTTGATCCATCCGGCTAGTAGACGTTTTTAAAACACTAATATGGAAATTTTCATTTTCAATGTTTTCATAAAATTTTATTATTATACATAATTATATTTTCTATTTTCAATGCGGTTTAAATTTTAATTTCTATCAGATGTAATCGAGTATTCGAGAGCTAAAATATTGATGCTGTGTCTGGTTCCCAACTCAAATTTAAATGAGTTTTACAATTGAAAGAAATGGGGAGAGGGGAAATATAGTTATAAAACGAACATGTAGTTACCTTACAAGTGACATGCAGTTCGAAATATAACAATAATTCTCATACATCTTAATGGAAAATTGTTTTCAAAATTTAAATGGACTAATAACATTGAATTTACACTTGTCTATCCCTGTAATATTTGGATTGATCAAGCGGTTGCCAAACAAAGATAGATAAGACTGGCGCTGATTTCGGACTCTCAACTGTGCCAATTATAAATTATGTCAATTATTAATAACTACTAATTATTTTGCATTTGCATAGAAAAGTGAATTAAAAAATAAACAAAAAGCTATTATATCCCCAATCAATTGAATTTTGAAGACGATCTCTCAATTGTGTCAATTAAAAATTATGTCAGTTATTAATAATTACTAATTATTTTGCAATTGCATAGAAAATTGAATTAAAAAATAAACTAAAAGCTATTATACCCCCAATTAATTGAATTTTGAAGACGATCTCTCAATTGTGTCAATTAAAAATTATGTCTGGTATTAATAATTACAATTAAAAAATAAACAAAAAGCTATTATACCCCCAATCAGTTGAATTTTGAAGACGATCTCTCAACTGTGTCAATTAAAAATTATGTCAGTTATTAAATATTACTAATTATTTTGCAATTGCATAGAAAAGTGAATTTAAAAATAAACAAAAAGCTATTATACCCCCAATTAATTGAATTTTGAAGACGATCTCTCAATTGTGTCAATTAAAAATTATGTCAGTTATTAATAATTACTAATTATTTTGCAATTGCATAGAAAAGTGAATTTAAAAATAAACAAAAAGCTATTATACCCCCAATTAATTGAATTTTGAAGACGATCTCTCAATTGTGTCAATTAAAAATTATGTCAGTTATTAATAATTACTAATTATTGTGCAATTGCATAGAAAACTGAATCCCCTATATAATAATAGCCTAAGGTGTCTGTCGGCAAATTTTTGAACGGTTGTACCTGGAACGGATACAGGCATCCATATTGAATTTTTTATGAGTTAGGGTTAGAAAAATTCAAAGCGAGTTCAAAATCTAAGCCATCCCCCTTTATTTTAGCGTTTAATGCTATTATTTCAAGCCTTATTCTCCCCCCGTTAAAATCAGGCGATTAAATTTATCATTTTCGATACCATTCATATATACCACCAAATAATCACTGTCAATATTAAAAACTTTGCTCTCCGTCCTATCATGTAATATGACAAGATAATCTAAAGCTGGCAACTAACATACGGTCGGCAAATAGAAAGAGTTCCCACCAGTTCATGTTTAAAGTAAAAGCAAATGAATTTCTGTACTAAAATCATTCTTAATATGATGATAAGAGCGGAGCGTAATATTTAGGTTTATATACTCTTTTAGTTTAATTCTCATATGCTTTAATTAGATATTGCTAAACGTGAAAACGTGGCATGATGGTTAGAGTGCCCGCACGCTTTACTTTCGTAACAGCCGACTTGAAGATTCTGTCCCCGGCGCAACCAAGTTTTTCTGTATGTCTAATTCATTTTATATTTTTTGCTTTTTCTTTTAAATTCTTTTTCCTAAAGCTGTTTTATTATTTTTAAAGTTCTTTTATTATTTTTAACAATAATTTAATTTTCTATTTTCTCCTTTTTTTATTTTTTTTTTTTTTGCTTGAATTTTAAATTGTTAAATTTCATTTTTGTTACTTTTTGTCGTTTTAAGTTTATAAAATTAATTTTTGCTAAGAAATGAGCTTTAGAATGTTTGCTTCATTTCTAATATTTTATTTACATTTTTTACAATTTTTAAAATTAATTTTTATTTTTACTTAATTTTTTTTATTTTCATCTTTTTTTTAAAGTTTTTAAAATTAATGCTTTCTATTATAAACTTTATACCTCAAGCTTTCTATAATGGGAAGTAAACAGACTGGTTTTTAAAAATAAATCATTGTTTAAAAAAAATGTTTTTCAATATAATAATGTAGAAACTTACATTTTTCTATCAAAGAATATTCAAAAGTTTAAATTTTACTATTCCTCTTAAAAGTATACAGCAATATTTAATAATTATTTCACTTAGTAAAGAGTAAAAAAGAATTGCTGAATATTCTTTGAATTACTCAAATTTTTAAAATCATCACAAAGGGATGGTGGAATGAAAGGAAAATATTTTTATTATAAATATGACCTTTTTTTAGTTAATATATTAGTGAATAGATGGCGCCAGCGAACCAAGTAATTTTTTCCTGATACTGTGGCGCCGAAATTTGAATGTAAAGAAACTGTGGTAGCACAGACTCAATGATTTATTTTTAGTTTAAAAATCGTTTGCAGTTTGTTACAAGTTTATCGTTTGCATATTTTGGTTTTTGATATAAAGTTTTGATAAAAATTAGTATGGAATAAAAAGTTGTTGTTCTAATAAGACTGGAAAATGTTTCGTTTCTTTTAATTGGATTATTATGCCTGATGAGGGGATAAGAATATAATATAGCTCAAACTAAGTGTATAATTAATTTAATATCGTAGTAATACGCGATAAGACATTTATTTTGAACTCTTGATCAATCAGGGTTGGGAAAATTCAAAGTGAGTAAAGTTTTATACGAATAATTTTTAGTCAGCCTGATTGTAAAATGGAACAACATTTATCCCCTATATAATAATAGCCTAAGTTGTCTGTCCGCGAATTTATGAAGCAGTTGTACCTGGAATACATACAGGCATGCATATTGGATTTTTTATGAATTAGGGTTAGTGAAATTTAAAGCGAGTTCGAAATCCACCTCATCCCCTACTTTTCGAGCATTTAATGCTATTATTTCAAGCCTTATTCTATACTAAATTCATTATTATAGGATGGCGAGGGCGGAGTGCAATATTTAAATTTGTGGACTGTTTTTACTTGACCTTTATATATTCTAACCATTTCCTTCATCACGTGTAATCTAGCACATGGGGTAGAGTGTCTGCCCATTTGATCGTCGTACTTCTCAGATTAATGGTTCTGCTCCCGACGTAACCGAATTTTTCTAAAATGTCTAATTAATTTAATAATTTCTGCTTTTTCTTTTGAATTCTTATTCCTAAAGTTGTTTTATTATTTTTAAATTTTTACAATTTTTCAAATTTTTATGATTTTTTTTATTAAATTCACGTATTACCATTATTATATCAAGCTACATTTTAAGAGCAGGTGATTAAATGTATCGATTTATTACATAATAAATAGGTAAAAATAAAAAAACTTTCTAGCATTATGACATCATTCCTTTAACCATCTCATTTAATCATTTATTTTAGATTATTTAAATATCTTCTGCATTATTTCCATACGTTTTATCACTAAACTTAGATATTACGTAAATAATTTTCTTAAGGTAATATTTTGTTGTAAAATAATTCTCAGTCAAACAACAAACCATTTTTTTACCTGCCTTAAAGGGTACTTTACAATTCTGGAATATTGAAAATTTTATTGATCCCGTCATATGACGGGCTATATGCTAGTTAAAAAATAAACAAAAAGCTATTATACCCCCAATTAATTGAATTTTGAAGACGATCTCTCAATTGTGTCAATTAAAAATTATGTCTGGTATTAATAATTACAATTAATAAATAAACAAAAAGCTATTATACCCCCAATCAATTGAATTTTGAAGACGATCTCTCAACTGTGTCAATTAAAAATTATGTCAGTTATTAAATATTACTAATTATTTTGCAATTGCATAGAAAAGTGAATTTAAAAATAAACAAAAAGCTATTATACCCCCAATTGATTGAATTTTGAAGACGATCTCTCAATTGTGTCAATTAAAAATTATGTCAGTTATTAATAATTACTAATTATTGTGCAATTGCATAGAAAACTGAATTAAAAAAATAACCTAAAAGCTATTATAACCCCAATCAATTGAATTTTGAAAACGATCTCTCAATTGTGTCAATTATAAATTATATCTGTTATTAATTATTAATAATTATTTTACAGTTGCTTAGAAAAGTAAAATTAAAAAATAAACTAAAAGCTATTATACCCCCAATCAATTGAATTTTGAAGATGACCTCTCAATTATGTCAGTTATAAATTATGTCAGTTATTAATTATTACTAATTATTTTGCAATTGCATAGAAAAGTGAATTTAAAAATAAACAAAAAGCTATTATACTCCCAATCAATTGAATTTTGAAGACGATCTCTCAACTGTGTCAATATAAATTATGTCAGTTATTAATTATCACTAATTATTTTGTAATTGCATAGAAAAGTAAAATTAAAAAATAAATAAAAAGCTATTATACCCCAATCAATTGAATTTTGAAGACGGTCTCTCAATTGTGTCAATTAAAAATTATGTCAGTTATTAATAATTACTAATTATTTTGCAATTGCATAGAAAACCAAATTAAAAAATAAACTAAAAGCTATTATACCCCAATCAATTGAATTTTGAAGACGATCTCTCAATTGTGTCAATTAAAAATTATGTCAGTTATTAATAATTACTAATTATTTTGCAATTGCATAGAAAACTGAATTAAAAAATAAACTAAAAGCTATTATACCCCAATCAATTGAATTTTGAAGACGATCTCTCAATTGTGTCAATTAAAAATTATGTCAGTTATTAATAATTACTAATTATTTTGCAATTGCATAGAAAACTGAATTTAAAAATAAACAAAAAGCTATTATGCCCCCAATCAATTGAATTTTGAAGACGATCTCTCAATTGTGTCAATTAAAAATTATGTCAGGTATTAATTATTACTAATTATTTTGTAATTGCATAGAAAAGTTAATTTAAAAATAAACAACAAGCTATCCTAGCACAATCAATTAAATTTTAAAGACGATCTCTCAACAGTGTCAATATAAATTATGTGAGTTATTAATTATTACAAATGATTTTGTAATTGCATAGAAAAGTGAAATTAAAAATAAATTAAAAGCTATTATACCCCAAAAAATTGAATTTTGAAGACGATCTCTCAACTGTGACAATTTGTTTGGAATAATGCTGACAAATAACAAGAAGAAAGAAATTGTTTGCAAATTAAAATTAATAATGTAATCGAAGTAAAATTTTAAAAATGATAATTTAGTAGAAGTAATGTGGACTGTCACCTTCATCAGTCAATGCATAGGTATTTACCACCAACTCTGTTAAAGGGACGGTGGATGCTATTATACAAATTATTAGTTTAAATTCACGAAACTTTATGTGAATAAACAATAAATAAAGCAAAATGATAAAAAATTTTTTAAATAAAGGTAATAAAAGGATTATAATTAAAACAAATAAAAACCGCATTAAAAAATATATTGAATTTCAGATAGTTCTTTGTTTTTTTCTTTTGTTGTCATTTAATTATTACTTAAAAGTATCTTTTAAAGAAATTTGGGTATTACTTTGCACATAAATTAAACAGAGAATTTATAGGAAATATATTTATGTCTGTACGTAGTATTTTCTAAAAAAATTCGATTTTTAAAAAATTAAAATGATTTTTAATATTTTAAATACAGTCTAAATTTAAAACAGATACGCAGATTTATTTCAGTATATATTGGGAATGTTTAATAAACATTTTTTAAGAATTTGTAGAAAATGAAAACTCAAAGGGCATTTTAAAAATCAACAAAAATTCTCTAAAAATTAATTACACAAAAATGTCAATTGATTCCAAAAAAAAATTATTATGATTAATCTATTTATGTTTTAATTATTTATATAAGAATTTTCGAAATTGAGTTAATAGTTTATAAAAACACTTTATAATTTTCATCATTCAATCTCAATCAAATAATCTAAATTCTAAATTCTAAATTCTAAAAAATAATTAAATTCTAAATTCTAAGAAATAATTAAATTCTAAATTCTAAATTTTAAAAAATGATTAAATTCTATATTCTAAAAAATGATTAAATTCTAAATTCTAAATTCTAAAAAGTAATTAAATTCTAAATTCTAAATTTTAAAAAATGATTAAATTCTAAATTCTAAAAAATAGTTAAATTCTAAAAATAATAATTAAAATAATAAAAATAATAACATTCTAATAGTAAGAATTAATAATAAGCATTAAATTCTAATATCTAAATTATAATATCAGAAGATAAAGGAAGGACGAATTTGCAATGAATTGAAACTGAATGAATTATTAATGAATTTCAAAGAATATATTCGGGCTATGAAATAGTTCTTTCAAAAAGATTTCAAAACTAAATTTTAATAATATAAATACAGTCCCAATTTAAAACAGATACACAGATTGATTTCAATATACATTATAAGAATGTGTTGGAATGTGTTTTGTAAGAATCAATGGAAAATGAAATCTCAAGGATCATTTAAAAAATTCTACAAAAAAAATGAATTATACAAAATGTTAATTGGTTTTAAGAAAAGAAATTTATTGGGAATAATTTACTTCTATTTCAATTTATTTGTGTTGGACATTTTCTAAATTTTGAGTTAATAATTTATAAAAACACTTTATAGTTTCCACCATTTCCGTATTGTTAATTCAGAAGATAAAGCAAGGACAAATTTGTAAGTGGAGATCTATTTATATTTTTAAAAAGAATTTTGTCGACGAAAAAGACACTTGGCTGATAAATTTTTTTTTCAAAAATAAAAATGTATCAAAACTCAAACTCAATTTTAATAATCTAAATGCAGTTGAAATTTAAAAAGGAGTTCTAGATTTAGTTCAATATATAGAAGGAATGTATGATACATATTTGTAGAAAACTAGAGAAAAAAAAGTCGTAAGGAGCATGTTCAAAATTAACAAAAATTCTATAAATAATGAAATAAATAAATATTTTAATTGATTTTAAGAAAAAAATAATGTCATTTATACTTTAATTTATATGTTTACAAACTATTGAAATTCGGAGTAATTAAAAATTTATAAAACATTTTATAATTTTCACCATTTCCTAAATGCTAATCTAAATAAGATAAAGCAAGGACAAATTTGCAAGTGGAGGTCTAACTATTTTTAATGAATTTCGTCTACAAAATATATACAGGGCTATGAAATGTTTATTTTTTCAAAACGCTTTTACAACTCCAAACTGAATTTTAATAATCTAAATACAATTGAAATTTAAAACGGAATTCCAGATTGAATTCAACATATAAAAAGAACGTTTGGTAAACATTTTTGTTGGAATCAAGTGAAAAATGAAGTCCCAAGAAGAATTTTAAAAAGAAGAAAAAGAAAATGTAGAGAATCAAGTCACGAAGGGCATTTTAAAAATTAATAAAAAATTCAATAAAATATTAAATATACAAAATTGTTAATTGATTTTAAGAAAAACAATGTGATTATTCATGATTCATTTTAAATGTGCTAAAATTATCGAAATTCTGAGTAATTAATAATTTATAAAAGCAATTTATATCCTAGTCCCTTTGAAGCTAATTTCAAAAGATAAAACAAGAACGAATTTGCAAGTCGAGTTCTGTATATAACTAACTATTCCGTATATTTAATTAAATTTTAATATTTAAATTATAATATCAGAAAATAAAGGATGAATTTGCAAGTGGATATCTGAATATATTTTTAATAAATTTCAAAGAATATATTCGGGGCAGTCAAATAGTTTTTTAAAAAAGATTTCAAAACTCAATTTTAATAAAACTTAATTTTAGTAAACTAAATACAATCAATTTAACTTTAACTTTGTCGAAGAAAAATATACAGGGATATCAAATATTTTTTTCAAAATTCTGAAAATTCAAATTGAATTTTAATAATTTGTAGAAATTCAAGACGGAATCTGAGATTTAATTCAATTTGTAATAGGAATGTTGGTAAAAATTTTGTAGGAATGTAGAAAAAAAAAAGTCTCAAGGAGCAATTTAAAAATTAACGAAAATTCTGTGAGAAATAAAATATACGAAATTGTTAATTGATTTTGAGAAAAAAAATTAATGCGATTAGTTTATTTATGCTTCATTTTATATGTGTACAAATTATTTAAATTGAGTAATTAATAATTTATATAAACTTTGTATATGTCCCAATAACCTTAACGCTAATTTCAATAGGTAAAACGAGAATGAATTTGCAATTGGAGTTCTGTATATGTTTTTAATAAATTTCTTAGAAGAAAAATACAAAGGGCTATGAAATATTTTTCTAATATCTAATTATGTTTCAAAAGTAAAACTGAATTTTAATAGTCGAAATACAGTCAAAATTCAAAACTGAATTCCAGATTTATTCCAATATAAATAATAGGAATGTTTGGTAAACATTCTGTTGTAGTCTAGAGAGAAAAAAGATGTCAAAAAGAGCATTTTAAACAAAAGAAATGGAATATGGAGAAAATGAAATGGTAAGAAGCATTGTAAGAACTAAGAAAAATTCTATAAAAAATTACATATACAAAAATTTTAATTGATTTTTAATAAATTATTGCGATTAGTTTGTTTGTTTCAATGTATGAGTGTACAAATGATAGAAATTGAGTAATTATTAATTTATAAAAACGCTTTATAATATCTCACATTCCCTTAAGGCTGATTTCAAAAGATAAAACGAGGATGGTATTGCAAGTGGAGTCATGTCTATATTTTTAATGAATTTCTTAGACGAAAAATACACAGGTCTATGAAATATTTTTTTTCAAAAGACTTTCAAAACTCAAACTGAGTTTTAAGAGTCGAAATACAGTCGAAATTCTAAACAAAATTCCAGATTCAACCCAGAATATAGTAGGAATGTTTGGTAAACATTTTGTAGGAATCTACAGAAAAATAAAGTCGAATAAAGCATTTTAAAAAGAAGAAAGAGAATATGAAGAAAATGAAATCATAAAGAGTATTTTAAGAACTAAGAAAAATGCCATAAAGAATTAGCTATGCAAAAATTTTAATTGATTTTAAGAAAAAAAAATCAGTGCGATTATTTTGTTTATGTCTCAATATATGTGTGTACAAATTATTGAACTTGAGTATTTATTAATTTATAAAAATGCTTTATAATATCTCCCATTCCCTTAAGGTTGATTTCAAAAGATAAAAAGAGGATGATATTACGAGTGAAGTCCTGTATATATTTTTAAGGAATTTTATAGAAGAAAATATAAAGGGTTGGGAAATATTTTTTCTTTTCCAAAAAGCTTTCAAAAGTCAAACTGAATTTTAATAGTGGAAATACAGTTAAATTTGAAACGGAATTCCAGATTCAATCCAGAATATAGATATCATTAGCCCTCGTGTTACAAAAAGTAGACCGTAGATCTCCAAAACCAAACCAAACCAATTCAGAATATAATAGGAATGTTTGGTAAACATTTTGTAGGAATCTACGGAAATAAAAAGTCGAAAGAAGCATTTAAAAAGAGAAAAAAGAATATGGAGAAAATGAAATCGTAAAGAGCATTTTAAGTACTAAGAAAAATGCTATAAAGAATTACATATACAAAACTTTTAATTGATTTAAAAAAATCAATACAATTAGTTTGTTAATGTTTCAATGTATGTGTGTAAAAATTAAAGTAATTGAATAATTAATTTATAAAAACGCTTTATAATATCTCCCATTCCCTTAAGGCTGATTTCAAAAGATAAAACGAGGATGATATTGCAAGTGGAGTCATGTATATATTTTTAATAAATTTCGTAAACGAAAAATACACACACCTATAAAATATTTTTTTTCAAAAAACTTTCAAAAGTCAAACTAAATTTTAATAGTCGAAATACAGTCGAAATTCAAAACAGAATTCGAGATTTAATCCAATGTATAATAGGAATGTTTGGTAAACATTTTGTAGGAATCTACAGAAAAAAAGTCGGATGAAGCATTTTAAAAAGAAGAAAAATAACATGGAAAAAAAGGAATCGCAAGGAACATTGTAAGAACTAAGAAAAATTCTATAAAAAATTACATATACAAAAATTTTAATTGGTTTAAAAAAATCAATGTTATTAGTTTGTTTATGTTTCAATGTATGTGTGTACAAATTATTGAAATTAAGTAATTATTAATTTCTAAAAACGCTTTATAACTTTTTCCATTCCATTTAAGGCTGATTTCAAAAGATAAAACGAGGATGATATTGCGATTGGAGTCCTATGTATATTTTTAATGAGTTTTGTAGAAAAAAATATACAGGGCTATTAAATATTTTTTCTTTTTTAAAAATCTTTGGCGACGATCCGTTGAAATCTCTGGTCTAAAGCCGGACCTGACTGCCGTCAATAAGAACCTAAATTATTTCAGAAGTATCCGAACATAAAAAGTGTCTGATAGCAAACCACACAGGAAACGTAGAAACAGGACGTCGATACCGCAACCTGCAAAAGGTCAATTACTCCGCGGAGAGGCACTTTAGCCAGAGATGTGAATCACATCAATATGCAATCGTTCGTGGTGAATCGCTTGTGTAACTAATAGGGGATCAAAACATTGCAAAACAGTTTCCTTGCATGAAATGATGTCACTCTTCAAATGATGCAGGCTCCGATTACGGTGATTCTTTCGAAAACAGATAATTTTCATTAAATGTTTGTTTCATTACAAATACAGTGGACTCTGCTTAATATGATCAGCTTGGAACACCGTGATTTTGATAACAATAAACGATATGCAAAATTAGATAAATTTACCAACCCCCTTTAACTCACACGTATTAAATTTCAAAATAAAATGAAAAACTCACCTTATATTTATGTACTGTATATTATCCTTTAAAATATAAGAATTGTTTACATAATAAAAATAATCGATCTGTTGTTGACCGTCTACAATTCTTTCTAAGAAACTCACTGATAAATCGTTCGTAATGCCGTGTAGTCCTCGTTATATATTTATTAACAACCTGTGATCAAATGTATAGTGGAATTTATTTTAAATTGCGTTGTGTTAAATATTTGTTTTACTACAATTTAACCACAGGTTCTAAGCAACTACAGACATTAAAATGAAGAATCAACTAACTTCTAAAATAATGGCAACTGAGTCTAGCTTAATATAAAAAAAGTACATTTATTATAAAAAAACATTTATATATCTATTTATAAAAAAAAAGTAATAAGTCAATAATTAAGCTTAGTCAATCTATTTAAATTACCTCTGACAAATTATATATACATTTAGGAAAATTTTGTAAGTAGAGAGAGAGGACCTAATCTCGATTTCAAAAAGATGGGTACCTTTGTGGGTCTAAAGTGATGGTCCCGGAACACTTCTGGTTGAAGGATATGAGAGGGAATTTTTACCTCAACCGTTGATCTGGGGCTTTCTCCTGAGTCTCTGTGGTGCGGCCGTACTATTTTGCAGGAAACTTTCTGGCGGACTTGGCTGGAGTATATAGCAACTTCCTTTTGGGACCTCCGAAACGAACTTCTCTTCTGGGACCTTCTAACCAAACTCTCTGGGTCCTTCTCATCCAACTCTCGTTCTGGGACCTTCTATCCAAACTCTCTCCTTCTCATCCAATTCTCTGGGGCCTTCCGATCCAACTCTCTGGGGCCTTCTCATCCAACTCTCCGGGGCCTTCTCCTGCAATTCTCTGGGGCCTTCTCCTCCAATTCTAACTTAGTCCTCTCCTTCTACTTGACTCCCAATCGGGATAGTTGCCAGAAAGTCATTGGTCTCAGCAAACCCCGCCCTGAGACCTCCAACGTAAGTAACCTTATCACCTCTAATTGGACCCTGTCCTTTAGAGACTCATAAATACTCCACAAAGGTACATTCTTATTTAATGTCAAGTACGGAGACAGGATTCTTATCTGGGACTGGAATCAGACCCCCGTACAAGACTACAATAATCCGTTAAATTATGGTCCTCTATCTCTAACGATGTGATGAGGTCAGATTTAGATCCCGAACATTTTACTTCTTTTATGAATGAAACAATTATATATCAGATCTAAATCACCTCATCACACGTAATCATAATGTTTTTTAAAGTCATCGGAGAGGTTTTGTGCTCCACGTTTCAGCACTTTCAATGCAATTCAGAGGCTGAGAAATGTTTAACTCTGCTGCAGCATTGAGCTACTTGGTCCTGTCATAACGATTTACAATTTCGATATTTAGTTTTAATGTTAAATCATTTCACTTTCTGGCTTCCATATCGGCAAACTGCATGTAAGCGATCAAGGCATAAAATGTGAATACGCGCCTTCTGAGTTCCGAATAGAATTTGTTGACTTCTGTTTATCTGACGACTATTGAAGACCAGCAGGATGTGAGTATTTCTGGAAAATTCCAGGAACGTTTAATAAACCACTCCTTTGTTTTCTCTCCTTTTCTCTAGGTGGAAGAAGGAGAATTCTCAGAAATTAAACCAAGAACGAAGGGAAAGAAAAGAAATGGTTCATTTTGATTACATTGTGAATATTCCTTTGCCAGTTAAAATGAGGTTCGAAAACTGATCCCATTAACCGATGTAACGATACATAATGCGATTTTAACATACAATGAATAGAGAAAATCGGAACTAAGTGATTTCGATAACAATAAGGATTGATAATTTAACCGCGATCACATTAAGCGAAGTCCACTGTAGTTGCATAAACAGAGTTAGTCAGGCTTTTTGCAACAACAGCCAAAATTGCTTACTTAAAAATTTTGTGATCCTCATCTAAAGTTCTTAATAGAAAAATAAAAAATCACATCACAAAGATATTCTTAAATATATAATACTGGTAATTTTATAATGTTGGGGCAGACGCCAGTTTCGTTTATTTTTTTCCTTCTCCAAAGGAAATCTATAACCTCTCTTAAAAGCAAATAATGCGTCGATTAGAAGAGCAAGGATAATTAATATGAAACTTTATAGATTCTAATGGTAAAAGGAAAAATCACGAGCCTCCTCTAGAAAAATCCTTAAGATATTCTTAAATAAATAATGCGAGGAATTTTATAATTTTGGGGCAGACGCTACTTTCGTTTATTTATTTTCCTTCTTCAGAGGGAATCTATAACCTCTCTTAAAAGCAAATAATGCGTCGATTAGAAGAGCAAGGATAATTAATATAACACTTTGTAGACGGTAATAGTAAAGGGAAAAATCATGAGCCTATCCGTCAAAAATCCTCAAGGTATTCTTTAATAGTTAATAAGAGGAATTTTATAATAATGTGTCAGATGCCACTTTCGTTTATTTGTTTACCTTCTCCAAAGAGAATCTATAATATTTTCCTAAAAGCAAATATTGCGTCGATTAGAGGAAAAAGGATACATAATATAATACTTTATAGGTTCAAATGGTATAGGGAAATATCAAGAGACTATGCGTCAAAAATACCCAAGATATTCTTATATAGATGATGCGATTAATTGTACAATCTTGGGATATGCGCTACTTTCGTTTATGTGTTTTCCTTCTCCAAAGTGAATTTATAACCTATTCTAAAAGTAAATAATGCATCGATTAGAAGAGCAAGGATAATTAATATAACACTTTGTAGACAGTAATAGTAAAGGGAAAAATCACTAGCCTACAAGTCAAAAATCCCCAAGATATTCCTTAATAGTTAATGCGAGGAATTTTATAATGTTGTGTCAGACACCACTTTCGTATATTTGTTTTCCTTCCTCAAAGGAAATCTATTACCTTTCCTAAAATCAAATTAATGCTTCGATTAGAAGAGCAAGGATAATTAATATGAAACTTTATAGATTCTAATGGTAAAGGGAAAAATCACGAGCCTCAGCTAGAAAAATCCTTAAGATATTCTTAAATAAATAATGCGAGGAATTTTATAATGTTGGAACAGACGCTATTTTCGTCTATTTGTTTTCCTTCCCCAAAAGGAATCTATAACCTTTTCTAAGAGCAAATAAAGCGTTGATTAGAAGAGTAAGGATAATTAATATAGCACTTTGTAGACGGTAATAGTAAAGGGAAAAATCACGACCCTACCCATCAAAAATCCTTAAGATATTTCTTAATAGTTAATTCGAGGAATTTTATAATGGTTAATTCGAGGAATTTTATAATATGTTTCTTTAGATGCCCCTTCCGTTTATTTGTTTTCCTTCCCCAGAGGATATCTATAACCTTTCCTAAAAGCAAATAATGTGTCAATTAGAAGAGCGGGAATAATTAATATAACACTTTGTAGACGGTAATAGTAAAGGGAAAAATGAGCCTACAAGTCAAAAATCCACAAGATATTCCTTAATAGTTAATTCGAGGAATTTTATAATACTTAACTAGAGGAATTTTATAATGCTGGAGCAGACGCCACTTTCGTTTATTTGTTTCTCTTCTCCAAGGAGAATCTATACTCATTCCAGCATTTCCTAAAAATCAAACAATGCGTCGATTAGCTCACTCCGCCATGGATCCGTGGTTCATCCAGCAGCCGAGCGTGCATGGGGATGCTTTCATGGAGCGGATGTTCATTTGCATATCCTGACTCCGGGGTACAACACGGCGGATTTCGGGTCTGAGAAGACTCAGCCGTCATAATTTCGTCACACCACCGTGGTTAAAGTAAATTGCCCTCCAACGCCGCTCAAATTATGAATCTCTCTCCCTTCACCCGTCTTCTGTTTACTACTTACTGCCAGATTTATTGTTGAAGGCAAAACCTCGAAAACGTACGAGGAAGTAATTTAAATGCCGGAAATGGGGGTATTGGTGTCTCGGATCGTTTATCCCGCAATAATGCGAGATCTGCATAAAAATTCGTGAAAGGGAGTGGGGGGATATTTTGCACTCTTTGGAAGAGCGACTGGAAAAGGAGTTTAGTCTTTGTTGCCTCAAAGTCTTGAATTGTGATGTAATAATGAAATAATGAAACGCTGATAAACAAAATGGACAGTGGGGTATTGGTAATGAATTCATTAATAATAGAGATTGGAAACTCTGTAGGAATCGGTATTAGAATGTATAAAAGAGATGTAATATAATTGCCGTAGATTTGATAGATACAGGTAGCATTTAATAAGAAAAATTGTGTAAATATAGTTAAAATTTACAATTTTATTTCTTAGTATGATGTAACGGAAATATTATCATAACGTAAAGATGTCAGATTTATTCGGATATTTTTGCCGAACGATGGCCGAATGGTTAGGGTGCTGGCCTTCGGAACCGGAGTTCGTGGGTTCGAGTCCCACAATGGCATGGATGTTCGTAGCCGTTCGGAATCGGCTTTAAGCAGTAGGTCCCGGTCTCATTAGCCCTCGTGTTGCAAAGAGTAGACCGTAGCGCTCTAAACCAAACTAAACTATTCGGATATTTTTGATTCTTTAGAAGAACGATAGGAAATGTGGTTTAAACCGTGTAACCATTAAAGTCTCTAATTGTATTAATGAAAAGCTGTTAATCCAAAATGACAGATGAGGGAAGAATCGGTAATGGAATTCATACATAATAAGGATGTAATACAATTACTGTACATTTGACAGTTATTACATTTAAAAAGAAGAAGTGCATAAATGCAGCTAAAATCTACAGTTTTTCCTTCTTTGAAGTAAAGGAAATATTGTCATAACGTAAAAATATCAGATTTATTCGGATATTTTTGATTCTTAAGAGCGACAGGAAATGGGTTTAGACCTTGTTACCATTAAAGTCTCGAATTGTATTAATAAAACATTGTTAATCGAAAATGAGCGATGAACCGAGAGTCGGTAATGGAATTCATATATTATTGAGATGTAATACAATTACTGTGCATTTGACAGATGTCGCATTTAATAACAAGAATGGATAAATGCAGTTTAAAATTATAGTTTTTACTTCTTTGTATGAAGTAAGGGAAATATTGTCATAATGAAAAATTGTCGGATTAATTGGGATAATTTGATTTCTTAAGGAGAGAGACAGGAAACGGAATTTAAACCGTGTTACCATTAAAGTCTCGAATTGTAATAATGAAATGATGTTAATCGAAAATGAGCGATGAAGCGATAATCGGTAATGGAGTTCCTACATTATAGAGATGTAATACAATTATCATGCATTTGACAGATGTCGCATTTAATAACAAGACCTGGATAAATGCACTTTAAAATTATAATTTTATTTTCTTTGTATAAATTAAAGGAAGTATCGTCATAGCGAAAAAATTTCAGATTTATTTTGATAATTTGATTTCTTAAGAAGAGCGACAGGGAAATCTATTTAGACCGTGTTACTATTAAAGTCTCGAATTGTAATGAAACTCTGTTCATTGAAAATGAGTGACGAGGTGAGAATCAGTAGCGGATTTCCTACTTTATAGAGATGTAATACAATTATCTTGCATTTGACAGATGTCGTATTTAATAACAAGAGTTGACAAATGCAGTTTAAATTTATAATTCTTACTTCTTTGCATGAAATAAAGGAAGCATTGTCATAGCGAAAGAAATGTCAGATTTATTGAGATAATTTGATTTCTTAAAAAGAGCTACAGGGAAAGCTATTTAGACCGTGTTACCATTAAAGCGTCAAACTGTAATAATGAAACGCTGTTAATCGAAAATAAGCGATGAAGCGAGGTATTGGAAATCATACTTTATAGAGATGTAATACAATTATCGTGCATTTGACAGATGTCGCATTTAATAACAAGAGCTGGATAAATGCAATTTAAATTTATAATTTTTACTTCTTTGTATGAAGTAATGGAAGAATTGTCATAAAGTAAAAATGTCAGATTTATTGGGATATTTTTAAATTTTTAGAAGAGTAGCAGCAAATGGGGTTTAGACCATGTTAACATTAAAGTCTTAAACTGTAATAAGGAAACGCTGTTAATCTAAAATGAGCGATGAAGCGAGGTAATGGATTTCATATATTATAGAGATGTAACACAATTATCGTGCATTTGACAGATGTATTTAATAACAAGAGAGGATAAATGCAGTTTAAATTTATAATTTTTACTTCTTTGTATGAAGTAATGGAAAAATTGTTATAAAATAAAAATGTCAGATTTATTGGGATAGTTTTAAATTTTTATAAGGGTAGCAGCAAATGGGGTTTAGACCATGTTACCATTAAAGTCTCAAACTGTAATAAGGAAACGCTGTTAATCTAAAATGAGCGATGAAGCGAGGTAATGGATTTCATATATTATGGAGATGCAATACAATTATCGAGCATTTGACAGATGTATTTAATAACAAGAGCTGGATAAATGCAGTTTAAATTTATAATTTTTACTTTTTTATGTGAAGTAAAGGAAATACTATCATAGTGAAAAAAATGTCAGATTTATTAGGATAATTTGATTTCATAATAAAAAGAAAGACAGGAAAAGCTATTTCAACCGTGTTACCATTAAAGTCTCGAAGTTTAATAATGGAATGCTGTTAATCGAAAAGGAGCGATGAGGTGATAATCGGTAATGGAATACATACATTATAGAGATGTAATACAATTAGTGTGTGTTTGACAGATGTCGCATTTAATAACAAGAGTTGGATAAATGTATTTTCATTTTATAATTTTTACATTTTTGTATGAAGTAAAGGAAGTGTTGTGATGGCTAAAAATATGTCATATTTATTGGGATAATTTGATTTTTTAAGAAAAGCGACAGGAAAAGCTGTTTAGACCGTGTTACCATTAAAGTCTTTAATTGTATTAATGAAACTCTATTTATCGAAAATGAGCGATGAAGCGAGAAATGATATATAGAGATGTAATACAATTACTGTGCATTTCGCAGATGTCGCATTTAGTAACAAGAGCAGGATAAATGCAGTTTAAATTTATAATTTTTACTTCTTTGTGTGAAGTAAAGAAAGTGTTGTCATAGCGAAAAAGATGTCAAATTTTTTTGGATAATTTGATTTTTAAGAAGAGCGACAGGAAGAGCTGTTTAGACCAAGTTACCATTAAAGTCTCGAACTGTAAGAATGAAACGTTGTTAATCGGAAATGAGCGATGAGGCGAGAATCGTTAATGGAATTCATATATTATACAGATGTAATACAATTATTGCGCATTTGACAGATGTCAAATTTTAAACAAGAACTGGATAAATGCAGTTTAAATTTATAATTTATACTTCTTTGTATGAAGTAAAGAAAATATTATCATAGCGAAAAATATTTCAGATTTATTGGGATAATTTGATTTCTTAACAAGAGCGACAGGGAAAGCTATTTAGACCGTGTTACCATTAAAGTCTCTAATTGTATTAATGGAACTCTATCGAAAATGAGCGATGAGGCTAGAATCCATATAGAGATATAATACAATTACTGTGCATTTGACAGATGTCGCATTTAATAACAAGAGCTGGATAAATGCAGTTTAAATTTATAATTTTTACTTCTTTGTATGAATTAAAGGAAGTATTGTCATACCGAAAAATGTCAGATTTATTGAGAAAATTTGATTTCTTACTAAGGGCGACAGGAAAAGCGGCTGAGACCGTGTCATCATTAAAGTCTTGAATTGTAATAATGAAATGCTTTTAATCGAAAATAAGCGATGAAGCTAGAATCGGTAATGGAATTCGTATGTTATAAAGATGTAATACAGTTACCATGAATTTAACAGATTTCAAATTCAATAACAATAGCTTGATAAGTTCAGTTCAAATTTATAGTTTTACTTTTTTGTATGAAATATAGATTTATGGTGTTTATGGGGGGGCGCAACAGTTAATCTAAAACTACTAAGCATATGTTTGATTAGATTAACCAGATAATTTACCTTATGTAGCACATTAATTATATCTTTAACATTTTTATTCTGATTAACTTTTCAGTATAGACTGTTCTAATAAGCTGATTGACAATACTTTTTTAAGATAGGATTGTGATTACAGGTGATGAAATCCTGAAGTTTAACAGTTTCATAACTCTAATCGGACGTTTTATCAAATAAATCGACAGTAAATAGCTGTTTATTTGCTATTTAGAATATTTATTTTAATATATTTAGCACATGTTGTCCATTTTTTTTTTGAAGGGGGAAAATATACTGGTAAATTATTTAGATTTCAATTAACCGAATTACCGGTAAATCAAGAAGTCGGTGAATTTACAATCAATAGCTCCAATAACTCAAAACATTATCTTTTCTGAATTAAAATAATTTTATTACCGTATTTAGCTGATTATAACACTCACTTTTTTCTTAAAAAATCAAAATTAGTCAAAAATTCGGTTGTGTTTTATATTTGAAATTAATATAAAAATGGTCCTGTGTTTAATTCAAAATTCCTGCCAGTCTTAGAAACGTCCTATATAATCAAAGAAGCTTGTCAGTGTATAAAACAGTCAGAGTCTAGATTGAGAGAGGACGCTATTGTTAATTTTTCAAGAAGTGTGACATAAGTAATGCTTTCGATAGTTACTGAAGACCCTCTTATACATGACGAAGACCACGATAATGTTAAAGAGTGTAGAAATAAAGTTACAGTGATTTAGTGTTTAACAAAGAAGAAATTAAAACTCATTAATAAAACACACCTGGACTAATATGTTTTGATTAAATGATTTTATGCAATTAAATGCCTAAGGAATACAACTGGGATACAACTTATCATTTGTGGATATCGAAGACTCCTCTGGATTCGGCGTCAGTCTCGCACAGTCTTCCTAGACAAAGGAAAAGTGACACTCAAGAATGGTGTCGCTTTTCCTTTGTCTCGTGTCGCTCCAACTATCTATCCCACAAGCGACGGATGCTAGCAGAGTCCACCCTCATCTTCATACTGCAAAAGAATCCGCCTGCCCCCGAGTAGAAAAAACATGGGTCAGAATCCCACCAAACCAACGGGTCCTTCTATTGGTTGGGAGAAGTCCGAAGTGTCTTCCTAGCTCAGACTGCTCTTGTTCTGTTTGCCTTTGGGAATGGCTTACGAGAAAAGATAAAAAAAAGTTAAAGCACCGAATGTAACAATTATTATAAAGAGGAAGAAGAGAAATAAAGTTCGGAAGACGCTTTTTGGGTATTTTTAAAAGTCAGTTTGGTCGCACGTGAATTGAACTAAAATTATAAAGAATAGCTGGAGCTATCGTAAAACTTTTTGTGTTTACAAACAACACGGACTCGGACTCCTCTGTCAATGACTTGGTGACCTCATCATCATCGCGCTAGTGAGTTTGCCGAACAAAAACAATTTAATATGCAACTGCGACTGCACACACAAGCTGAACCGAACCGAACTGCTCATGACGAATCATAGATTCTCCTTTATATCTTTATTTGTAATATGTGCAGTAAGTGTAAGGTGTGTGCGTGCGGGATAATAAATATATGTTTATAAATAAGATTCTCTAAAATAAATCTATAATTAACGATGGGTGCCCTGTCTTCGCCCCGCGTGGATCATGAGGGATGATCTAGCTGCATATTGCCCTTAGACTTGGACCAGTCGTATATAAGGGCTGGTCTATTGGATCTGGTGTAGACTTTCCTACACTATAATAATCAATAGATTTTACAAGGATTATAGTGAGATGAGTAACAACATGATGAGTGCCACGACAGGCTGCTTTATATAGAACAAAACACATGTTTAATACGATTTTGATTTTATTTTTACAAATGACATCACATTATTCTTCAAAATAACAACTCATCACTAAAAACCTTTTTTTTTTTTTCAATGCAGCTAGCTTTACGTCAAACACGACAACGAAGCTTTTACTTATTTAGCACCACCCACTGCCTCCGCTGGGTCCTCATAATTTAGAATCAGAGACAAAATAAAAATCACCAATCTTGACCTGCCATTTCCAGAGGTATCGTTTGGGACATTGCGACCACAAACCTGCTTTATGTGTCACATCGGCCTTTACCAACAAGGCAGATCTTTGACAGGCTCAAGCCTCCTACTCACTATCTCCTGGTTATGAGATTGAAGCCTTTGCCGACTGACCACCCGAGTCTCTTATCACTATAAAGTACATACTGTAATGTACAAGTATGTTTATTTTTTTTTTTTTACTCTCAAGAGACTGGAGTAACTTAGGTTTAATTTGCTCATTATTTGTATCTTCCTTTAAGGAGTGTAATTTTCACTGTTTAACCAGTGAAAATATATTTTATATAGTATTGATGTTTAATTAGTAATAAATAGATTTATATGACTAGTACTGTAGTTATATTAGATAATAGAATTATAGACAATATGTAATAAATAGAAATTAACTGTAATTCAATTGAAATTTATTAAAAACTGAATTTTGTGTGATAACATATGAAATTAGTTTTTCTGACAGCTTCGTTTCTCATGATAAAAATCAATAAAAAGTTTTTATTTAGAAAGACAAAGTGCGTATTTAAATTCTCCAATATATATAGAATATATTTAAATATATTTAAAATATGAAAAAGAAATACTCAATTTTTGAATCTTTCTCCGTTTACAAATTGAGCAGTCAGAGGGTTAAGATATTCATCTATATAGGCAAAAGAAATCATATGATTATAACTGATTTAAATCACATGCAGGAACTGATTATAGCACGGGCACTTGGGGCACGTGCCCTAGGCACGAAAATTTAGTCGAGTACTTGAAACACATATTAAGTGCGGTAAAATTGCAAACTTACACTACCATTGTTAAGATTTAATAAAGTATTGTACGAGGTAATTGTGTTTATCATGAACTATATTGTTTCCTATTTACTTAAATTTTACTTTTATTTTCCTGATAATTAATTCCCACAGCAAACCTGGTGCTCTTTTTTCCTATGGGTTATTGCATATTTATAAAACAGATTATTAGCAACGTACCACTATATAACATTAAATCGTCTCATCAATTTAAAATATTTTTAATTCTATATTATTTATTTTCTGCACCACAGCTTATGAGTGTGAAGTAAAATTAAAAAAGTTAAGGTAAAATTATCTTTAGTCCATTTTTATCATGGCTAAACAGAGATAATAGTGATTAGTAAAAAATGAAGGTGTTTTTATTTTTTCTAATGCTAATTTCTTAAAATCTGCAAATTCAATGTTATAATTTTTATATGACTGTAATTATGATATAACTCGCTATAAATTTGCATGGGTTATAAACAAAATTTGGATGTACAAAAGTATCTTAGTCTGATCACATGGTCGTCAAATTGAATATTTTTTCTAGTAAAAATCAGTTTGCATATTACACTTCCATCCACCTCCTTTCTCGACATAAATTCTGGCTGAACTACTGACACAGATATATAATTTCATAAAACAAGCAAAACGGAAAGAATGAACCACCGGAAATAAAACACAATAGCATTCCAAGGCAGCAGGTGGTTCAAAAGACAGCTGCTTCTGAGGTCAAGGTCGTTTGAGCTTTCTTTTTATAAGATCAAGGCTGATAACTGAGGTATGCATCTGAGAGTCCATGCCCGTAGTGCTAACATTCTGAACAAACAATGTAAAAGAACTTTTGTAACACTGCTAAATAAATATTTGGCCTACGAAACAGATAATAGCAACGTTTTTCAATTCTGAAAACCATTTATCTAAGTTGTGCGTTCGATTCTCGACTAAACAGATTAAGCTGATTTTGTATTTCTTTATCTTTTTTACCCTGGTGCGTTAGAGTGAGTCTGTGCCTGCTGCCATAATGAATATGTCTAGCTTAATGTCAACCTACGAGAAAAATAAAATTCCCCTCGCTGTCCCGATTTTTTAAAGAATTATTTAAAAAGGTGTATTACGTGACAGAACAGCTAAGTCTCTATAGTGCTTTTTGAATTCTTATTTCGAATTTACGTCTACTAAATGTTCTTACTTGCATTTGAAATAGAGTATGTTAAAATTTCTCACAAATAATTTAAACTTTCTTTTTCTCCATGTTAAAAAGGAAAGATAGCATCCTAGAGAAGTTACTGTTCCATCACGTGATATAACTCTTATTTCATGAATTCTTATAATCGAACCTTCCAGAGGGAATTTTATTTTTTTCCATAGTTAACATTGAGCAAGATGAATCCAATATGCCAGGTTACAGATTACCTTAAACAAAAATAAGTTTAGTAACTTTATACGACATTACAAGTAGACGTTCTGAAACTGTGTCGCAAACGAGTCCGTATCATTCTTTAGAGCAGATGGTGAAGTCAAAAATTTTGAAAAATATCCCGATTTACCTTAGATCTCTTGTATCTGGTTCTATTATTATAATTTTTGTCTTATTTTTAATTGAAATTTTATTTCAAAAACACCTTTTCATTACCCTCACATATTCCAGTTGATTTTGACAAACTATACAAAGAACAGAAAGTAATTCTAATACTTTATACTTAGAATACGTTCTCGACACCCAAATAAATTGGGGAAGGCGCACTTGAAGGTTAAAACCCGAATGATCTCAAGCAGTTCGACAAGGAAACCTTCTTATAGGAGTCCCCTTTCTTTGTGATCAACGAAGATGGTGTTAGATGAACACCTGCTGCTATTTATATTGTTCTTCTACGTCTTCTTGTAGTGACGACATAGAGCGGGAACTAGACTTATCTGAATTCGATTTAACCTAGCAGAATATATTTTTCTTCTAATTAACCACGTAATTCTAACATTACAATGAGAAATAAAAGAAGAATTTGTACAACTACAAAATTAAAAATTTTGAATTTATAAAGCTCGAATTAGCCAAGTTTTACTGTATATTGTGTTAAATACATACTATTCTTTGTGTCGTTTATCAAAATCAACTTCAAATGTGTAAGGGTAAAAAAACAGGATTTTTGTAATAAAACTGCAATATAAAAAGACAAAAATTAAAATATTATAACCAGATAAAATAGATCTAAGTTAAATGGGGATATTCCTCTGAATTCGAATTAACCTAGCAAAATTCAATTTTCTTCTAATGAACCATGTAATTCTAACATTACATTTTATGAGAAATACAAGGGGAATCTGTACAATTTGAACATTCAAAATTTTGAATTTATAAAACCATATTGGCCAAGTTTTAATGTATATTGTGTTAAATACTTCCTATACTTTGTATAGTTTATCAAAATCCACTTTAAATGGGTAAGGTTCAAGAAAAAGTGTGATTGCAATAGCAATAAAAACGTCAAAAATGAAAATAATATAACCAGATAAAATAGCCCTAAGTTAAATCGGGATATTTTTCGAAATTTTTTACTTCTCTGAATTAGAATTAACCTAGCAGAATACAATTTTCTTTTAATTAACCACATAATTATAACATTACAATTCATGAGCAAGACAAGGGGAATTTGTACAATTAGAACTATTCAAATTTTTTTATTTATAAAGCTCGAATTATCCAAGTTTTACTTTAGATTGTGTTAAATACTTTCAATTCTTTGTATAGTTTATCAAACGGGTAAAGGTAAAGAAAAAGTGTGATTGAAATTAAATTGTAATAAAAAAGACAAAAATAAAAACAATAGAACCATATGAAACAGGTTTAAGTGAAATGGGGATATATTTCGAAATTTTTGACTTCTCTGAATTCGAATTAACCTATCAGAAAACAACTTTCTTTTAATTAACCAAGTAATTTTATTATTATAATGCATGAGGAATACAAAGGGAATTAGAACATTCCTAATTCTGAATTTATAAAGCTCGAATTAGCCAAGTTTTACTTTATATTGTGTTAAATACTTTCTATTCTTTGTACAGTTTATCAAAATCAACTTCAAATGGGTAAAGGTAAAGAAAAAGTGCGATTGCAATAAAAAAAGACAAAAATAAAAATAATAAAACATTATAAAAATTAATAAACCATTATAAAATCATCATAAGAACATTATAAAAATTGTAATAAAAAAGACGAAAAACAAATAATAGAACCAGATGAAATAGGTCTAAGTGAAATGGGAATATTTTACGAAATTTTTGACATCTCGTAATTCGAATTAACCTAGCAGAATACAATTTTCTTCTACTTAACCACCTAATTCTTACATTACAATGCATGAGAAATGCAAGAGGAATTTGTACAATTAGGACTATTCAAAGTTTTGAATTTATAAAACTGGAATTTGTCAAGTTTTACTTTATATTGTGTTAAATACTTTCCATTTTTTGTATCGTTTATCAAAATCAACTTCAAATGGGTACGGGTAAAGAAAACGTGTGATTGCAATTAAATTACAATAAAAAGACAAAAATAAAAATAATAGAACTAGATGAAATAGGTTTAAGTTAAATCGAGATATTTTTTGAAATTTTTTACTTCTCTGAATTTGAATTAACCTAGCAGAATACAATTTTCTTCTACTTAACCACCTAATTCTTACATTACAAAGCATGAGAAATAGAAGGGGAATTTTTACAATTAGAACATTCACTATTTTGCATTTATAAAGCTCCAATTAGACAAGTTTTACTGTATATTGTATTAAATACATTCTATTCTTTGTATCGTTTATCAAAATCAACTGTAAATGGGTAAGGGTAAAGAAAAAGTGCGTTTGCAATAAAAAAGACAAAAATAAAAATAATAGAACCAGATAAAATAGGTCTAAGTTAAATCGGGATATTTTTAGAAATTTTTGACTTCTCTGAATTCGTATCAACCCAGCAGAATACAATTTTCTTTTAATTAATCAACTAATTCTAACATTACAATGCATAAGAAATACAAGGCGAAATTGTACAATTTGAACATTCAAAATTTTGAATTTATAGAGCTCGAATTAGCCAAGTTTTATTTTATATTCTGTTAAATACTTTCTATTCTTTGTATAGTTAATCAAACGGGTAAAGGTAAAGAAAAAGTGTTGCAATAAAATTGCATTAAAAAAGACAAAAATAAAAATAATAGAACCAGACGAAATAGGTCTAAGTTAAATCGGGATATTTTTAGAAATTTTTGACTTCTCTGAATTAGAATTAACCTAGCAGAATACAATTTTCTTTTAATTAACCACGTAATTCTAACAATACAATGCATGAGAAATACAAGAGGAATTTGTACAATTAGAACTATTCAAAATTTTGAATTTATATAGCTCGAATTAGCTAAGTTTTACTTTATATTGTGTTAAATACTTTCTATTCTTTGTATAGTTTATCAAAATCAATTTCAAGTGGGTAAGGGTAAAGAAAAAGTGTTTTTACAATAAAATTGCAATAAAAAGATAAAAATGAAAATAATAGAGCCAGATGAAATAGGTCTAAGCGAAATGGGAATACTTTTCAAAATTTTTGACTTCTCTGAATTCGAATTAATCTAGCAGAATACAATTTTCTTTTAATTAACCAAGCAATTTTAACATTACAATGCATGAGAAATACAAGGGAAAATTGTACAGTTAGAACATTCCCAATTTTGAATTTATAAAGCTCGAATTAGACAAGTTTTTTACTTTATATTGCGTTAAATACTTTCTATTCTTTGTATATATTGTGTTAAATACTTTCTATTCTTTGTATAGTTTATCAAAATCAACTTGAAATGGATAAAGTTAAAGAAAAAGTGTGATTGCAATAAGAAAGACAAAAATAAAAAATAGTAGAACCAAATGAAATAGGTCTAAGTGAAATGGGAATATTTTAGAAAATTTTTGACTTCTCTCAATTCGAATTAACTTAGCAGAATACAACTTTTTTCTACTTAACCAAGTAATTCTTACATTACAATGCATGAGAAATACAAGGGGAATTTGTACAATTAGAACTATTCAAAAATTTTGAATTTATAAAGGTTGAATTAGCGAAGTTTTACTATATATTGTGTGAGTTACAATCTTCAGACTGTTATATAAAAGCGTAGGAAGAAATAAATGTTGTCTGTGGTTAAATTAACTAGCTCTCGTTCTACCCACGGGATAAATTTCACCACTTCTCACCTCCTCTTCTACACTTGGCATCGGTTCTTTCTCCCGTCACTACTCAAGGCTTTGTTTTGTTTTGCTTCCCCCCTTCGCATACTCTCGCAAGATACGTGTTCTTCAGGTTGGGAGTGTTCCAGTGGCCTCTGGACTTCCACTTCGAGTAACGCGCCTCGCCGATACTAATTTCTCTCAAGGCGATGTCATGGATTGACGGTACTTCTTATTCCTTGTTGATGCGTTGCCCAGCAAAAACACACTTCACTCGAACATAACCCTCCACAATTTACACATTGTATGCGGGATACCTACTAGTACGTTTTCTGACGATTGATACTTGAGAGCGGGTCACGTACTAGTACGTTTTCTGACGTTTGATACTTGAGCACGAGACACATACTATTACTTTTCTGACGATTGACGTATTGACGATTTACGATTGACGTATATTCGATTCCGTATCGCGTCTCACATTGAATTATGAGTACAAAGGAAGCATATAATTTCGAATAATCAACAATATTTAATAAAGCTTGTTTACAATTGAGATACTGTTATTGAAACTTCATAAATTGTTTAGCCTAGCTAGAAAGAACTCTGTATTTCTATTCACCTTAATTAGGTTCGAATAATAAATCATAGTACTGAAATATTTGATTTCTTAAACCTGTCGGGATATTGTTAATTAGAGTTTGTACTATCATGTATCAAATAATCTGTATCAACTTTATAAATAAGCCCTATTTTATAAAAAAAAAATCATTTAACTTTCAATTCTAAATTACGGATTTAATTTTTTATTCATACATACCCTAGCCAGAAATAAATTATATATTTATTATTATGCGATAATTGTGTTATACTCTTCCATTAGCATACTTTCTGGATTTGGCGCTTTTTATTATTATCTTAGCGACATTTATGTTTTTCTTTTCTTTCTTTTTGTTGTTAAATTTATTATTCATCAATTTCTGTTACCTTTTCTCTTCTATGTTTGTCATAATCACAAATAAGTTCTTAGAGAATAGTTTTCTATAAAACATTCTTTTGATTCTAAAGAATTAACACACTGTATGCGGTACACGTACTAGTACGTTTTCTGCTGATTGATACTTGAGCACGAGACACGTACTATTACTTTTCTGACGATTTATACTTGAGCTCGAGTCACGTACTAGTACGGGTTAGTGTAACAACATGGTTTGTTTGTGTGTACAAAAATAACGGTATATACAGGAAAACGAAGCCGAATGTCCTTGTCTACTACATACATTCTTGAAAAATTTAGACAAATAAAAACTGGTTTTTACATCAGTCGATGCGGAACCACAGAACGGAAAAAAATTAAAACGATGTACTAATATTTCTATTTGATTTTTCATATTTACGATACTATTTTAAATTTATCCACTAAAAAATATACTTTTTGTTTACAAAAATCTTATGGTCGTTATTTATATATTTCTATTTATATATTTGTTTATATATTTCTATTTATATATTTGTTTATACATTTCTATTTATACGTTTGTTTATATATTTCTATTTATACGTTTGTTTATATATTTCTATTTATACGTTTGTTTATATATTTCTATTTATACGTTTGTTTATATATTTCTATTTATACGTTTGTTTATATATTTCTATTTATACGTTTGTTTATATATTTCAATTTAAAATACAAAAAGTGGGTTAAAAAATTAAATAATTTTCGATTATTGAGATTTAACTGCATAACTAAATTTAAGCAAAACGCCCGTTCCCAGTACAATTCCGCTGCGAAATGTACCAGTACACAATGTGTTAATATTTTAAAACACTTTAATTAAGCACTAATTTATAAACTTATATCGGCTGATTATAGAGCGTATTAACACTTTTTAACACCACACTCATCAATCAAAAAGACATTCAACGCGAGAAGTAAAAATCGTAGTTCTTTTTTTTTTAAGTCTAGCAGAAGCAGCTAGTTTAACGGAAGTAGAAGTTCTTGACAGCGACAATGGTCTGTCAGTTGAGCAAAACTTGAATGAAAACTCGATTTTCACACAGGGCTTCGAAACGTAATTTTTTTTTATTTTTTTTATTTATTTATTTATTTATTTTTTTATTTATTTTGTTCCGGTTAAAATAAAAAAAAAGGATATATTGGTTCAGTTTCGGTTTTCGTCGGCCAAAAATAACGGTTTTCGATTTCCGGTTCATTTCCGAGTAAATTTTATTTTATGTATATTCTTATTTGTACTAAAAATATAATTATATAATAAACAAAAAATAAATATAATTCTATCAAATTTTAAAAGTATTTATTCTTTTTTTAATTGGTACACTATATGAATTCAGTTACCCATATTAGAGGTACCCAGTATGCAAGATAGACGAGCGGTGAACAGAGAACGGCAAGCATTATTGTTATTGACTATCAAAATCACATTTGACAACTGAACATTCAAATGAGTTAAATCTGAACTTCTACAAGTAGTTTCTTGTAAAATTGAAACAAAAAAGATCTATAAACATCAAAACAGGAAGTCGAGAAGCGATGTACATGTAATGAGGATAATTATATGGATGGCGTTAAATTAGAAAATTTTGATAAGTTGGTTACAGTAACAAAATGACAAAAAGACATATCGAACCAAAATAAACTGATATTTTTTTTTGAGGTGCAGTTCCGGTTTTCGTTTCGAGCAAAATAATGTTTTTTTCCGCTTCGGTCCTGTTCGAAGCTCTGTTTTTGTATCACTGAATTATAGAAATAACTAAGAATGACTTAAAACTCCCTTAGCTCTTTGTCTGTCCTGTATATCCCATATTATGTACACATATAATACGTTTAACGCTTGTATACACAATAAAGTATATTTTATATACACATTTTTATACATTTTATATTTTCTATCATTGTTTTATACACTTATATATCACATGTGATCCACATTCTCTATATAATAATAACCTAAGTTAACAGTCAGTCTGTCCTCGAATTTCTGAAGCGGTTGGCCCTGGAATGGATAAGGCATCTCTATTGCATTCTTGAGTTAGGGTTAGCAAAATTCAAAGCGAGTAAGATTTATCATCTCCTAAACTATCGATTCTAAAATTATTTGGTATAAATATGCTTCATATCACAGAAAAATACTGTCGTCTTTAAAACGTTCGAAATCTACCCCTTCTCCCTTTTTCCAGCATTTAATGCCACTATTTCAATCCCTATTTTCCTCGGTTAAGAGCAGCCGATTAACTTTATCAATTTATCATTTAATAAATAGGTAAAAATAACATTTTTCCAGCATTATGATGTCATTCCTTTAACCATCTCATTTAATCATTTCTTATTTTAAATTATTTAAATATCGTCTGCATTATTTTCATACTTTTTATCACTGAAGTTAGATATTGCTTAAATAATTTTCTTTTATATTTGGCTTAAATAATAGATTAGGTACATATGTGATAATTTTAATCATCGATTATTTTTTGTTGCAATGAAAATTTTATCACCGGCATTAACAATAAATTATATCTACCAGGGTGTAGTGGAAATGATAGTTTCCTCCCTTTACTTCCCTTTACTATGACAAAAAAATGGTAAGAAGTTAACGATAATTTCGATGTATCTAAGACAACTTTGAATTATCTTAATAAAAGAATTTTACGTGATTCTAAACTACACTCACGGTATCGGAAGACTTTAGAGGAGTATAAATATAAACAAATTATTGATCGTGTACCACATAATTCTCAGGCAAAAAACAAACCATTTTTTTACATGCCTCATAGGGTACTTTACAATTCTGAAAAATTAAAAACTTTACTGATACCGTCCTATTACGGGCTTTATGTTAGTGGAAATATATTTTACGTAAAAAAAATATACATTTAATAGGATATATATTTGTGCATTACATGTTATATACAAGCATATAAAGCATTAGTTGTTTATATAATATTTAATGTACAGAACAGATTAAAAACCTTGAATGCTCAATCGAAATTATGATCACTTGATATATTACCACTAGAATATGATATGACTGAAAGATTATGTCCCATTGCTGATATAGATGAATTTGTTCAAAAACATCTAGGAAAATGGTTTGGCATTAAATTATTATGCTGTTACTAATTTTATTTTAATTTGGAAGAGAGGTAATTATTGCATCTAGATCTTTACAACGAAAAAAGTAATTCTTACTTTATCGCAAATGTATTTACTATTGACATTTGCAAACGTATAAACAGTATTAAATTCTCATTGGAAATGTGTCTGTCTCAACAACTTTAAAGAAAATATATTTTCCAAATTTCCTCTAACAGTTTTCACTTATAAAAGTAGCGACCTCTTTGATTATAAAGCTACACCTATATACACCTGAGCCTATGGAATTTAAACATTAAGTGCATTTTGTCACAATTTATGTAAGTTTTGGGTAAGCTTTTTACAAAAAATAATATTCTTAAGATTTATACAGAAAAACATTTACGTAAAAACAAAATATAGTCACGCTTTTCAATTAAAACAAACGAATAAGCTTTTAAATCAATTTTTCCACTCTTCTAATAATCAACAAAGGTTTGTTTGTTTTTTAGCCTCAAAAGAAAATTTGTTATTGTTGTCTTATGCCACTTGGTCAAACCAAGCACGATTGAGTCGGAGGCTATTCGTATCAAGGCAAAGGGGTGTGTCTTTCATTTTGACGAGAACATCAAGGGTGAAAGTATTACTTATGCTCAAGTGGATCCTCGTAACTTTAAAGCAGGAACCAAGCAGAAGACCCGTAGACTTGGCTTGCCACTTCCAGAGTGTGACGTCCTGAAGTATGGGTAGGCGAGACCGTCAATGATACAAGCTGGAAAAATAAAAATTAAATACTTTATTCGAGTGAATAATTATGTACAGCTATGTTCAGGTTTCAGTAGGTTCTAAATCTTCTGAGATCTCGTGTTGAGATAACGTTAACACAATTACAATGTGAGGTTACAGTGAAGCTATTCCTTCTCGAACAATGGAACAGTTCGCTAATTAGTGCCGGTACTAAATGCTGACACTATAATCTCCGGGCTGACGATCAGTACAGTCGGCTTTCACACTGAGGCTCAAACGCTCAGAGTGCGTATCACTCTAGAGTTCGTTGAAGAAACTAAGGATGCAGGACGATCCAAAATCAGAGTAAGGGTCACTCTCAGCAACCTACTTCTAAGCACGAAGTAGAAAAAAGGGTAACGGGAATGAGATCCCAAAGTCGAAAGCCGACTTCTTATCAAAAGCAGAGACGCTGTCGGTCTCTAAAGCAAACCAAGCTCCAGTAATCGGAGAGACGAGTGGACTCCTTTCGAGCGCCACAAAACAACTCCAAAGCAATTCTCAAGAAAAAGCCCCCTTCTTCGCTCAGCTAATCTTCTTTTATAGAGGTCCCGGTTCCCTCCGCGTGATTCTTCCGGAAGCTTCCAGACCCAGGGTGACGCAATCTTGCAGTCAACTTCCCGCCTGGATCAGCTAATCCGTTTCTAGATGTGGCCGAAAGGTCGTCTTTTAGTCAGCCGACCAAAACAACTTAAATTCATTGCGGCACCGGTGCCCAGATGTGTACTACAGCGTCACTCGATTAATAATTACTACCCGAGTTCTTTGACTGCAGTAGACATTATAAAGGCGCAGAAACATTGGCTCCGGCGCCAGTGAAAAGTTCTTAATGTACCGCCGCCTAAGCAACTGCCTTGGTATTGTGCTTGAGACGTTTCTACACAAACGACTTTCTCCGGACCACGCGTGTCTACTTTCCGCTAATCATAATGGTCAACTGCGAAAGGTCACCTTACATTCTTGTTTCGCTCGGGTCATGTAACGGACCGTTACAAGAGGTATTAATTGAGAACTTGGAGGACATTGTGACCATGAACATATTTTAAGTGGCCCAGTCACCTTTAACGAACACGTCTAATCTTAGGCCGGCTCGGGTCTGACCCCCAAACCCTCCAGTTACGAGAGAGTTGTTTTTACCGACTGACCTACCGCGGCTCAAGAAAATTGGTATCGATCATAGCCAAAGGTCTAAAATATCTTAGATGCATAAGTTTTTGTTTACAGACATTCTACTCATTAAATTTCGACTTCCGGTCCTTCAGACGCACACATCCTGTTTATCATCGCGAAGAAACAAAACATGACTGTAATTTCCCTCAAAGTCAGCAGTTCGGATTTCGGGAACTCAAAATTAGCTTTGTAATCGCATTTAAACATATTTATGTAATACTTTACTTCTATGTTCATAATGTTTAATGGGATTTAACCTCATTTATCCACATTTAGCCTATTTCAGCCAATATTTTATATATTTTATATCTTTTTATTTTAATAGCATGTATCTTTATATTTTTTAACTCACTTTACTGTAACTGACATCATGGGGGCAAATATATATCATTATGAACAGCTGTGTGAATAACATGCTATCTTTATTAATGGAGACTTGACCATCTGGACATGTGCTACGACATACAGTCGGAAGATGATGGCAACAGGCAAAAGATGATATTTTTCATAAATGTTTGAAATTTAAAATATATTTAGTTTTTTTAATGAACTTAATTAAGCAAAACTTCGGATGCAACTTAATAATTTTCTGATCTCTTCTGGTTCGAAATCAATTTTGAGCAGTATTTTCCAGTCTCGTGTAGCACATCGCCAAAACAAACTAACCAAAACTATTCCTTTACACCTTTTGAAACACACTCAGCTGAGTAACTTGTTTTCAAATTTGGATCTCGGTCTCACAAACCTTAAAAACAGAAAAACAAAATAGACTTAACTTGCAAAAGGTCTTGGTCTCACGAACCTTTACGCATTAAAAAAATGACCGTAAACTAAGCAACAAATTTGGTCTTCAACTAAATATTTTTGCCTTTTGAAACACACTTCAATATCTTGCTTTAAGAAGTAGGTCTCGGTCTCACAAGCCTTTGCGCAGTAATAAGAACGAACGTAAACTAACCTTCAAACCTGGTTTTCAAGTATAATTTTTCACTTTTTTACTCTCGTATCGTATTTTAAGTAGTAGGTCTCGATGTCACGAGCCTTTACTCATTAAAAGAATTATCGTAAGCTAACCAACAAATCTAGTCTCCAATTGTAATTTTTTTTCTCTTTTTGACACCTCAATATCTTATTTTAAGAAGTAGGTCTCGGTCTCACGTACCTGTAATCATTAAAAAAATGACCGTAAACTAAATAACAAATCTGGTCTTCAACTATAAATATTTTTGCCTTTTGAAACACACTTCAATATCTTGCTTTAAGAAGTAGGTCTCGGTCTCACAAGCCTTTGTGCAGTAACAATAACGAACGTAAACTAACCTACAAGCCTGGTTTTCAGGTGTAAATTTTTCACTTTTATACTCCCGTATCGTGTTTTAAGGAGTAGATCTCTGTCTCACGAGCCTTTATACATTTAAAAAATAACCTTAAACTAACCAACAAATCTACTCTCCAATTGTAATTTGTTTTGTCTTTTTGACACCTCAATATCTTGTTTTAAGAAGTAGGTCTCGGTCTCATGAACCTGTAATCATTAAAAAAAATGACCGTAAACTATGCATCAAATCTGGTCTTAAACTGTAAATTGTTTTGTCTTTTGAGGCACACTTCAATATCTTGCTTTACAAAGTAGGTCTCGGTCTCACAGCCTTCGGGAAGCAACAATAATGAACGTAAACTAACCTGCAAACCCGGTTTTCAGCTATAAATTTTTCACTTTCTTACACCCATATCGTGTTTTAAGGGATAGGTTTCGGTCTCACGAGCCTTTACTCATTAAAAAAATGACCGTAAACTGACCAACAAATCTAGTTTTCAATTTAATTTTTTTTTCATTTTGACATCTCAATATCTTGTTTTAAGAAAAGTTCTTGTTAAACTGGTCTTCGGGAGTAATGTTTTTGCTACTCGCTACATGTGATGTTTAGAATGTTGTTTTAAGAAGAAGGTCTTGGTCTCACAGATGTGTACTTTGTACGAAAAAAAATGTAAATTAAACATGCAATCTTCTCTTTGGACATAACTTGATTGCTTTTCGTCACAAAAACATCTTTTGAAAGATTATTTTCTTTAAAAAATTGTCTACTTCGCACAACATAACCAACACTCCAAGAAATCAGCTGGTCATGGTTCTGCACATAACGATCATAGGCACGAAAAAGCACATGTGTAGCACTCGTATAACAAAGTAGAAAACAAAGCACAAAATATAGAAGCAGATAAAGAAATAATACTTATGAAAGTAATGAAAATCAAGCATGAATAATTTTTCTCGGTGTTATACTAATTCCCTCCTTATGAAGTTTTATGACGGTTCAGTGTGTTTTAAAAGGCAAAAGAAATTACAGTTGAAGACCAGATTTGTTGGTTAGTTTACGGTCATTTTATTTGTTTACGGTTAATCTATCCTAAGCTTCTTTATTATAAATATTTATTCATAACTTTTGGCTTGAAGCTTAAGAATCTAGGTTTTGTATGAGTAATATAATTCAAGCTTTACGCAAAACTACCGTTTTCCTCCTAACAAGTAAAAACGCGGCGGCTTAAACATTAAATTCCAATAAAACAGCTTTTTTGCTCCTTTTTTGCTCTCTTGTTCTAGTTTCGAAAGTTTTTTCTTGCGGAAACGTGTTTCTAGGGGTTACGGAAAAATATATGAAAAGATAGAAGACAGCTCAGCATGTACTGAAACTATTGTTGCCATTTGATTCATCCATTCTTTTCCATATTTCGATTCCGTTAAAGAATATAAATCCTTTCCGAGCGAAAAGACGACAAAAAACATATTTCTGTCCAGATTCGACTCCTCTTCTTCTTTTTTCTTTCTTTGCTTTTTTTTTCTTTTCTCGACGTCGTTGACTTTATGAATTATTCCCTTCTCGAGTGGAATCCCTCGTTTGAATTATGCATTGAAAATGTAAACAATAGAAAAAGTTCATAGGTTCAGCGCCTACTCTATGAAGGATATTATAAACAAATAAAAATATGTGACGTGTAGTGATATATTTTTCAATTTATATTCCGATTTTCCGATCTGGTGTAGGGACGGATCCTTTATTCAACTGCAAACTTTATGAATAGTTTTTTTTTTCTCTAAAACCTATCTCTCTCTATGTTTTTTTTATGCGCAGATTCGTATTACTTGGAATAACATTTCAAATTTTAAGTTGTTTTAATATATACAGGGTTTCCAAAGTCTATGATACATGTAGATAGCACAGCTTGTAAATCCTAAAAAAAGAGAGGATCCCAAAAGCAAATAAATAAATGAAATTTGTTAACTCATTTTAAACTTTATAAAATAGTTTAATGGACTGTATTGTAAGGAGGAGCAGACCCAGGGCACGTCTTACCCCTATTGCCAAGGTAGCAATTCTCCTCGACAACTGGGCAAAAGCATAAGGGATCCAATTCCCACATTGGGTTCTAGGAGAGCCCTATACATATTCTCAAGAAGGATTTAACAATAAATATTGGCTGTAGAGTGATGAAGGTGTAAAAGTCTTTAGTAAGGTTCAAGTTGTAAATTAAGTTCACAACAATTTCCTTTAAAACAAATTAAGTATTTATTCCTACTTGAATGATAAGATTCTCAAGACGGATTTAACAATAGGTATTGGCTGTATAGTAATGAAGGTGTAAATGTCTTTAATGAGGTTGAAGTTGAAAATTAAGTGCACAACAATTTGCTTTAAAACAGATTAAGTATTTATTCTTACTACTTGATTGATAAGATTCTCAAGAGGGATTTAACAATAGATATTGACTGTATAGTACTGAAGGTGTAAGTCTTTAGTGAGGTTGAAATTGAAAATTAAGAGCATAACAATTTGCTTTAAAACAGATTAAGTATTTATTCTTACTACTTGATTGATAAGATTCTCAAGAGGGATTTAACAATAGATATTGACTGTATAGTACTGAAGGTGTAAGTCTTTAGTGAGGTTGAAATTGAAAATTAAGAGCATAACAATTTGCTTTAAAACATATTAAAAATTTATTCCTTCTACTTGAATGATAAGATTCTCAAGACGGATTTAACAATAGGTATTGGCTGTATAGTAATGAAGGTGTAAATGTCTTTAATGAGGTTGAAGTTGAAAATTAAGTGCACAACAATTTGCTTTAAAACAGATTAAGTATTTATTCCTTCTACTTGAGTAGTAATGAATTAATATAAACTTTTACAAGCTTACCAGCAATACAAATACTCCTAAATCTACAACTTTACTAACACATTACCCTCCGGTAAGAAAAATGTAAAAACACAATTTATACAATTCTAAGTGCATAAATTGCATTTAGAAGGTAAGAATGCACTCACTACTGAGTTGAAAATTGGAGACGGTTTGGAACGAATTCAGCACCATGTTGGTTGTCCAAAAGTCGAGAAAGAAAGTAAGCTCCAGTAGCTGTTGGAATTATAAGGATAAATTAATCTAGTAACTCCTATATGAGAAAGGGAACTTTAAATTTTATTGTACAGTGATTTTATTTTATTGTCATATTTCTAACTGCGATGAACGTTTAAACATTATTTTATCATATTTAGAAAGCCAAGAACGACGATGTTCGTCAGAAATATTTTCAATTCCATAACGGATCTAACGCATTAAGTAAGGATGGATTGTTTACCTATGAATTGTCTAATATTCCTCAGGTATTGCGATAGTAATATGCCTGCCGGATATACCTCTCACCAGTGATATTGTTTATCCACCACTCTCAATATCGTGGATCGCCAAAAGATATCCTGAATATTCCGCATATATCAATATAAAGTGATATTCTTCTCAACTACTGAATAGTCAAGATGTCCGTTTCGCGTATTTACCCGCATACTTAATTCAAACACAAGCCAGAAATTCTGACTTTGGAATTTATTACGTCTCCGTCAAGATCTTTGGTAGTGTGCTAATGTTTTAATTCTGTGCTGTTATTTTTTACTGGTAATAGGTTGTTGACTGTGGAATTAAGTAGTTTTCTATGGGGAACTAGGATTGTTTGTACCTGAAAGAGAAACCCATAGAAAAGACAATAAAAATATAATAATTAAGTGAGTGACGCATAATGGCAATACACGTTATGGCATTAAACCTTAACTTAATATAAATTAAATTTGGCTTTTCGCCAACTTAAGTTTAAATTTTAAATTAAAAAAAGGAACACAATAGACATTAAATTAAAAGAGAGAAGTTATTTAATGAATACATTTTATTGATATTGATATGAAATTTAGATAAAATTAACATAAGATGATTGAACTTTTGTTTTAAATATAAAAATTAATATAAAAAGGGAGAAAATAAAAATGGACCAAAAAAAAGGCTGATTATGGTGAATCGAATTCAAAATTCCTCCTCAGGATGCTGGATACCAGGATACTAGGTTTCTTCCTCTGTTCCATGTCTCTGCAGCGAGTCTAAGTGCAAGATCAAGCCTTTGGATCAGGACCGGCAGTCTGGGAAGCTCAAGAGCAAGTCAAAAAAATCTCTCTAACTATCTTGAGTCTGCAGGACTGCAACGGCTGGCAACCACTGACCGCTGGAATACTAATCAACATTCCAATGGCCTGGTGGCACGGGGGAAAACCGCCAAGCGCAGGACTAAAAACATGCCAATGTGTGGAGAGGGGTATGTCATATCATCAGAAAAAAAAGGTGAAAATTATAAAGCTATTGCAGCGCAGAGCTCGCCGCCAAGGAGACACCACGTGACGCTCCTGGTATGTGTGATGTAACCTGATTGAAAATTCAGGGTGTCTTATGCGTTAAAAAAAAGGGGTTTTTCGCCTCACCAACGTGATAATTGGGAGCACGGCATTAAAGTTACACATAAGGAATTTTTTAAGTGAAGCTTATGGAATTAAATGGGGACTGAATGGAAAGTAAATGGAACGTTATGACAGGTAGTATTCCAACTTATCCCGATACATTCATTCGATGCAGTGGGGCAACATCGGAATTTGCATTAGTGTCCTGTTTCTGCATCTGCTACTAGCTTGAGTATGTTGGGATATATCAAAGATATTGATATCCACTGTTTGATCTATAAAGCCAGTGCACATGTTGACATTTCTAGATAGCTTGAACGACGTAGCTAGTAATACGTAGTCCTGTTGATATTTCTCGATGGGTTGCTGCTTGATCATTCATATCTTTCGTTAATATTGGAGGTTTATGGTGCTTTTAGTGAAGATCTGGATATTGTTAGGCCTTTAAATCTAATGATATCTATTGTCATCTGAGTACGTTATCTTACGTAGTTTAAAGTAATATTGTGCTATATGAATAATATCAATATTTATTTAGGGATCCATCGTGATTACTAAATGGGGATCTGTGGTTCTTGTGTTTGTTTAATTATAGTGATACACTTCATAGCTCTATTTTAATCGTCATACTTGCTTATATCGTACAACCCTAGTTTAAAGTGTTTGATATCTATAGCTTCGTCAGCTTAAACTACTGTCTGAACATGGCCAGATACCGAATAGTCCCAGCGCCGGGGAACTTGAGATAATGATGTGGGACCTAGGTGGCGTTTCCATATCTCACCAAAAGTATCATCAAGAAACTCTCGCACTTCACGAAGAGAGAGGAACATAGTTAACAATTTGTAAAGTTTTGTTCTTTTATACTTACGCACTATCCTGTCTAACATAGACTTAAATGTCTCTAATTTCAGAGACTGCCGTCGTATGGATTTCTGTGACACAATAACCGCGCCCGTACGGTGTACGTGCAAAACAGGCAAGGGGTTAAAATGCAACATTTTCATTTTAGGAATCCTTTTTACCGTCGAAGAATACGCGGATTTGTTGCATAATGGCGAAAATTTTCAATAAAGACATTATCCCATTATCACACATCAATCTAAACCAAAATAAATAGATTTTTTTCCTAAGCACAAGAAATCTACACGTTCTTCAAGTAATCATACACTAAATCATTTGCTTTTCCAACACGTATATTACCATTTGATAAAGCCTTTTTTTAACTGTAAAATGTGGGTAAAGTTTTTTCTTTTAACTTCTATATTTTTTCCTGTGCGTAAATTCGTGTTGGTGAAAATGTAGTTTCGGGTGTCTCCTTTTTTTGCGATATTTTTTTCTAATAGTGCCAACATGCTATTTAAGATGACAGCGATAAACATCCATAAGAGTAATAAAATGCAATAAAAAACATAAACTATAAGTGTTAAAATAGTAAAAAACCATAGTGTAGATAACAGTTATGCACAGATCGTACCATATTTTTAAATTTACAAATGTATGAAGAACAATTTAAAAATTTTTTTAAATCATACTGAAAATTAACAGAAAATATAGGTACTAAAGAAAAGCAATGAAAAGGCAAAAAAAAGCATAAACTATGAGTATTGAAATATTTAAAACATTTTTTTAACTAAACTTCTCGGCGCAACGAACCCTAAGGTGCCAGGACCTACGGTGTCAACCTCCGTTGTCGAGATTAAGTGTAGCATATGTTCCGGCTAAGTGATCAACCTTATGAGGAACCCCCAGTGTTTAGTTCCCAAGCATTCCACTGGGCTTCAAAAACACTATATAATTAGTATTAAATTATATAAAACAGTATACACTAATTTTATATACAACTGCACTGCGAAAAGCTCTCAAGTTGCCATATTTGAGAAAATTCGCGTACTTGGCAATTACAAATATAGAAAAAGAACCAAATTCCGGTGGTATCCTAAACTGCAGTGAAGCCTTTGGGTCACTTAATATATGTCAATTCAAGTTTTATGTTATTCCACGGTAGGGAGCATGCAAGTCAGCGCTCAGCTAATTGTGTTACTTTGCGTAATTTTTATCGAAACTTTTAGCTAGATAACATAATTTATTCCAGTTACCCGTAAAATAATTAACCGTTTATTAGGTTATCCCTGTTGTCTCACTGAAAGAGTTGGATGAGAAAAGCAGGCTATACAAGTTTCTTGCATACAGACCTCTGTACTTTTTCATCAAAGCTGACAAATTTTTTATTTTATACATTTACGGGTTTTCCTTTATTAGGATGTGTGATGACGTTTAATGATATTTTTCAAGCATTTGAAGTTATACCGTTGCAATAAAATGAAAAGACTTATTTTAATACCCTGTTTTGTTTTATTATTACTTTTTAAGCATTTTCATGCTTGTTTTTCATAGATTTTTCTTGACAGGAGTTGAGATAAAATTCATATAAATACAATTTATGCACTATCTGAAAAGGTCTTAATACTAAGGATGATTCAAAAAATAAGCAAATATTTACGAATGTCGAGGGAGAAAACATTAAGAAATTCTCTGATATTTTCATAATAATTCGGTGCAATTTGCAATTTATTCCCTGATAAATTTACACTATTAAATGTACAATTTCTTTCAGTTTTTTTTAATAATGTTATTTTCAAATATAAATTCATACTTAAATATAGTTATGAATTTTATTAAAATTAAAGTCTAAATGCATTTAAAACTTACAGATATTTTCAACCTTAGTGGTGTTAAGAAAAACCTGCTTGAGGAACTGAGGATTAATCAATTTCATTAACATAATTATTAAAAAAATATGCATTTAGAGCAGTACTATTTTTACACATTTTATTTATATTTAAATAATGCAGTTTAATATACAGCCTAATCTTAGGTGCATTCATAAGTAAAATGGTCAACAAAACAGAGAAAATAATTTTGAAAAAGGAATGAGAGTTTTATTTAGCAAGACTTCTCAAAAGCTTTGGGGTGAAAAAGCGACAATTTATAACTGTATGAGCATGCCAATCGGGATTTTAGTGATTAGTCATGTGATAACGAGGTAAGAAGCGTCACTAAATTAAGAAGTACTTAATAAGAAGTGCTGAAGTCAGCAGAAATTACTTTTGATGTTTTCGTACTTGCCATCGTTAAAGAAAGAACAAAAGATAGTCACCCAGTTTTTTCGTAAAAGGATAAAATTGCCCGAAAATTCTTTAAAGATACACTTATAATTACGTTGGTCAGTTTTTTAGGCTAAAAATATCATCACACACACACTATATATATATATATATATAATATATATATATATATTTATATTATATATATTATATATATAAAATATATATATATATATATAATTTAATATATATATATATGTATATATATGTATATATATATATGTATATATATATGTATATAATATGTATAATATATATGTATGTATGTATGTATATATATATAATATATATATATATATATATAATATATATTATATATATATATATTTATAAATACATATATATATGTAAAATAATTCTATAATATATTAAATTATATATATTTATATTATTTTATATATATATAAATAATTATATATATTATAATATGTATTATATATTAATATATTTTTAATATGTACAATAACAATTATATATTTTTATGTTAATATTTTTTTAATAAAATATTATAATTATTTTTATATAATAATATTTATATCTATTTTTATATATATTTTATATATAAATAAATATTATATATATATTATGTACATATGTATATATATATATATATATATATATAATATATATATATATATATATATATATTTATATATATATATATTTAGATATATATGTATGTGTGTATTTATACACACGCACATATACAGGTCTGGTTCTATGGTTTTTGCAGCTGATTAGCTTTTATGTATTTTTTCTGTCCACTAATATCACTTATTCTATCATTAACAAATTTTAAAAGTTTTTTTGTATGTAAGTGAATTTATATATTTTCTCTCTGGTATGTATCTTTTGTGTTTTAAAAATAAGTATTACTTCTAAATAATAAATAATTTTTAATAGACCCTTATAAAGGATTTAGTTAATGTTTTATTCTCGAACAGAGCTTTTTATTACATATAGAACAAAAAATATATTGTTATATAGAAGACTTTGCGGCTTCAAAGGTACTAGTCTCCTTCAAATAACCGCACCTGCCATATTAGTTTCCTCTCGCTCCAATTTACCCTATGGGAAAAATAAAATTTCTTACGGCTGCCTTGCTTTTATTATAGAATTTTTAAAAATATATATATACCACGTGATAAAACAGCAAGTTTTCTAGGATCCTATCTTTGCCTTTTTCAAAAACATTAAGAAAAATTTAATAAATATTTAATTATTTGTGAGAAACTTTGGTGAACTCTTTTTCAACCGGAAATAATAGCAATTTGCAGTCATAAATTCATAAAAAAGGTAAGGCACAATATAAGATCATAAATAGCTTGTTGTTCTATCACATCCTATATTTTTTTCCTTTTTTGAAAAATTCTTAAAATGTGAGCCTGCAAGATGGAATTTCAAAGTTAACATTTCCAAATGTTCCAAAGGTTAACATTGAGCGAGATGAATCCAATGTAGCATGTACACACTCGCCTTAACTAAATGAATCCAAAACAGATGAATCAGACCTCACAATGCAGGAAATTGTCTTGTTATGTTCTCCCTACCGGCTTTCTATTTTTAGTTTTAATAGTCCTCAGTTCAAATGGAGAGTTCACAGTGTTGCAAATAATCATGAAATTATATAAGAATAATAAAATATTTCTATTGCTTGCTTGGGTTATTGTGGATATCGCAAGGCCTGATTTCCAACAGGGCAAACGGGGCAAGCACCCGGGTCCCCAAATTAACTGATATTTTAAGTTAAAAGTATGATGCGTGTTGTAATGTACATACAACCTATACACCAGTGTTCGTTACAAGGGGGAAACACAGAATGAATATAATACTTTATATAGATTCAGACATTTATTCTATACATTTACTTACAAATAGATCCTTGGTTATCATAATGATCAATCATTTATATCCTCTATTTACACTATAATTATCCAATATCTCTTTATAAGGAATTATTATTATTAACATAGGCCTAAGTTAAATGACTGTAAATATTATTTATAAATTACCTCCAATAAAGTCACATGGGAACAGGCAGGGGCTTTCCTCACGGGCGTACGGGACGAGTTGGTGATGGTGGATCCTTGTCACACTTCTCTCGACTGCCCCCTTCTTCTTCTTCAACTGCTCGCTCTCACTACGTTTCCAAAAACCACACCTCGGTCCCAACAGCCCTTTTTTCTTCTTATCCAATCCCTTCACTTCGGGAAATTTTCCCACATTAAATGCCCTTCGGGAGTGCAGGTGAGCTCATTAAAGTAGCCCATTTTTGTTCAAGCTGACATTACTTTTTAGCCCCTGCTCCCATAACTCACGCTTACAGCTCTGTGCGAGCTTGACCGTTATGCTGCCATTCCGTGATCTATCTTCTCTGCAGGGGTCCCTAAACTTGACGTAAATAATTGGGGTCCTAAATTCCTCAAGGAAAATCCTCCCACGGCTATACATGCACGTGCAAATCACCGTGAGAAAGTACGTCGGTACAATGCGTGTGTCTAAAATTCACTTTAAATTATCGACAATTTCTTCTTTTAGTTTTTGACTTATTCAGTATCATTACAGATCTCGTTCACAAATGTAAGTGCTGGCAAACAAATGTAGAACACGCAGCTACGTTTTGTTTTAGGCAGGAAAATTCCTCGGATAAGGACTTACAAAATTCTAATATACGTTTTACTATCCGGGATTTTTTTATTTGTGTGAGACTGCAGCTATGTTTGACATAAGGTTGACATGAGGCGAAACTGATTTGCTCGCCGCACTCAAACGTTACGGGTTGAATGCCCAAGTTTTTTTCGCGACTCCAGGAAGCGTGTGGTGTGGCCAGTGAAAAGATTGCACTTAAACTTCACCAAGTTTTGGAGAATTGTGATTGGTCTCCAGGAGGCGATTCAGGACCATTCTTGGAGTCCCGGTCCTTCTGGACAGAGCCGGGAAAAATCGCATTGTATAAAGGACAATGGAACAACGAACACATCAGCACAGGATAATGGAAAAAGTATAGGGTTGCCTGAGTAGAAAGAAGGAAGGAAAAGAATGCAGCGTTCTCTTGGAATTGGCAATTTTTTTAGGCGTAGCACGTGGAATGCTTCTTTTACTTTTTAATTATATATATATATACATATATATACATATATATATATATATATATACATATATATATATATATATATATATATATATATTGCATATTTCCTTGTCGTTTGTTATATATTTGAACATTGTAATATAGATCAGTGGTATTATACTATAATTAAAGACGATATAAAGCAACTTTGGGTTATAAATGACTTTGAAATAACAACAGCAATGTACTACACCACAGCATTTTAATTTATAACTTTTTTTATAATTTTACCTATTTCATAATTTTTAATTTTATTTTAAACTAATCTTATTTTACTAACTACATTGGTGAGTCAACTTTAGAGGCTCTGCGGGCCATAGTTTAAGCACCACTACATATAACGAGTGAAAGGAGCCCCGGATGAATGGGTTTGCCCTGGGCGCCCATTTCTGTAAGTCGAACCCTGGATATTCGTAAAATTTTTCAACTCTAGACTGTCTAGTAAAGAAAGTAAAACTGATTGTAAAGTTTCGTGCTCTGGTATGGTGTTATTTCTCTGGAATTAGGGTTTTCTATGGGGAACTAGGAGTCGAGCAAAACATAAAAAGGTTTGTACCTGAAAAAGAAACCCATAGAAAAGACAATAAAAAATATGTTACTTAAGCGGGTGACGTATAGTGGTAATACGCGTTATGACCTTAACCCAATATTTGATATATAAATTGAATTTGGCTTTTCACCAACTAACGTTTAAATCTTAAAGTAAAAAAAAACACAATAGGCATTAAAATAAAAGAAAATTAGAAGTTACAGAATTAATACATTTTATTGATATTAATAAAAAATTTAAATAAAAATTAATAGAAGCAAATTGATAAAAATTAATAAAAAAAGGAGAAAAAAAAAGTAAGATGATTATGGAGGACGGAACTCGAAGCTCCTTTTCTCGTTTCGGGATCCAGGTCTCTCCCTCTCTTCCATCCTGTCTGTTCGGATGAGAACCGCCAGTCTAGAAAGCTCATCAACATTCCTTTTGCCTGGTGACACGAGGGAAAATCGCCAAGGGCAGGACTAAAGCATGCCAATGTGTGGAGTGGGGATATGTCATATCATGAAAAGGACGAAATTATAAAACTATTGCAACGCAGCGCTCGCCAAGGAGAACACCATGTGACGCTCCTGGTATGTGTGATGTCATCTGATTGAATATCCAGAGCGGCTTATGCGATAAAAAAAAATAGGTTTTTCGCCTCACCAACGTGATAATTGGGAGCATGGCAGGAAAGTTACAAACAAGGAATTTTTAAGGGAAGCTTGTAGAATTAACCCTCTAAGCGGTTCACACGTACAATTCCGCCAACCGACGATGTCTTCAAAGCGGTTATCACGTACAATTTTCGACCTCCAAAAACGTTCCGAAAATGGATGTAATGTACATTTCTGCCAGTGTTTTCTCTCATGGAGTTTTGAGGCAGGAGGGTCAGGTCGATTGTTTAGGAACTGCACCCCTCTTTTACTGACATTTATTGAGGGATGCACCCCTACTTCCTGAGGCACAAAGACGCTGATAACTTTTCATGGTTTTGTAAATCTCTATTTCGAAGTATTTCCTTTGCGGTAACAGATGTATCTCTAATTGCACCACTTAAATCTTGGATGACTTTCGTAAAAAATATAAATAATTCTCTTAAAGAATATTTTTATTTATACTTTTAGAATCCATTATTTCTTATGGGATCATTTTCTAGAATTGACGAGCTTTATGTGTAATAAAAATTAACAATCTATAATATATATTTAGATATAACCGGAAGTAAAGTGTCAATAACGAGAGTGGGTTTCCCGCAGTGTTGCCAACCATACGATAATTATCGTATATGTACGATAACTTAGGACGCTGTACGATGAAAAATAATCTCAAAATTATGTGACATAATTCTGAAAAACTGTACGATAATTTCC
>CM063501.1:149234799-149242299 GCA_032207245.1 Pardosa pseudoannulata
GAAGGTATTAAATTTTTTTTACAGAAATTATATTTATTGAATATCATTTGGAAGTTCTTCATTCTTTAGTTTTCAAGGAAATTTTTGAATGGTCGATGATTTTTTGCATTGGTGCTAATGTAATTTACAATGTGTTACACTATTTTCATAACATCAGGATATTTTAAATATTTTGTAACGAGATGTTCTCGGTGAATTATGCAGTGAATCGGTATGAATTGTGGAATTTGAGAATCATCTCTTAAAAGTCCAATAAGACCGATTTTTTTTACCCAGCATTGCCGGAGCTCCATCAATTGTAATAATTTTTTAAAATATAATAACACAAAAATGAAAAGGGAACTCGGGTACATTTATCGAGAGCCACAAATAATCCTTCAAAGAGCCGCATGTGGCTCGCGAGCCGCAGATTGGCCACCCCTGGTATAATCATCTCCCACTCCACGGAAAATTTCTTTCTCGTCCCTGATTATATCGTATCATCACCGACACTATACTTAATTGATTGATGGTATTGATCAGCTTTCTTCTTTAGTTTTATAAATCTTAGTTTTTCAGTGAAAATTATATTGATTGCTTACATATAAAAGTGTGTCCACAACGTATAAAGATTGAATAATATTTGAAATAAGATATTTATTTTAATAGTCCATGAACAGAAATATCTTAAACATTATAGATATTATTTTTTTCTACTTTATCACGATTTCCTCATAGTGCTTAAGAAATAATTTATGACATATTTCAGTTCTCTATTCTTGCAAACAGTCCAATCGTATGAAAAGGCTGTGTTTAATAATATGCCTGTGCTTAATTGTACATTGAAGTGTTTGTTAAATTCCCTTTTTTCTCAATATTTCTTTGCACATAAAAGTGCAATCCGGAATATTCTTGTCAAATTATGTTATAAAAATTCATTGTTAATGGGTGTTATGTCTTCATAGAAAGAGAGTGGAAGTGAAAAATATAGTCGAATCTCGATTTATCGAACAGCAATTCTTTCCATCAGGCTATTGTGTACTTGAAGAAAACAGGTATCAATAATAATATATTTAAAAAATAAATATGATTCTAAATATAGATTAGAGTTTATAAAATGTAGAGTACTCCCGATTAGTGTTGTAAAGAATTAACTTAACTCTAGTCGCACATTTTATATGATGGTCGCGTGGATGGAAAACTATTTCTGGATTCTCAGAGATTACTCTTTACAGGACGATTGTAATAAGTTAATTTATGTAAACTTACAAAATTAAGTTGCAATTAATAATAACCTAGAATTTACCGGGATCACAACATTGGAGGACTTATGCCCATACCAGAAGCAAGAACGTAAGGAAGGTAAAAAGTATAGTAGGATGATCCTGAATCGGTACAGGAGTAAGATCATAAGAAAGGTGAGAATTAAAGTAGAATGAGCCTGAATCAGTACAGAAGCAAGATCATAAGAATGTTGAGAAGTAAAGTAGGTTGAGTCTGAATCAGTACAGAAAACAAGATTATAATAAAAAATGAGAAGGTTAGGATGATCCTGAATCGGTACAGGAGTAAGATCATAAGAAAGGTGAGAATTAAAGTAGAATGAGCCTGAATCAGTACAGAAGCAAGATCATAAGAAAGGTGGGGAGTAAAGTAGGATGAGTTTGAATTAGTACAGAAGCAAGATTATAATAAAAATGAGAAGTAAAGTAGAATGAGCCTGAATCAGTACAGAAGCAAGATCATAAAGAGGTGAGAAGTAAAGTAGGATGACCCTGTCTCAGTGCAGAAGCAAGATCATAATAAAAATAAGAAGTAGAATGATCCTGAATCAGTACAGAAGTAGGATCATAAGAAAGGTGAGAAGTAAATTAGAATGATCCTGAATCAGTACAGAAGCAAGATCATAATAAAAATGGGAATTAAAGTAGAATAAGCTTGAATCAGGACAAAGTTTTCCCGAAGTACACGAAAGTTTGACAAATATAAAATCCTTTTAGTAAGACCAAAGTGACAGTGTTAGTGTACTTACAGTTTTAAGGGCTTATCACATATCAGCTTGTAGTCATTGAAAAAGCAACGTACTTAGTTTCAGATTCTTCTTCCCGATGAGGAAAGCTCGAATTTTTCATGTGATAGCGAAATATTTTCCACCGATTTATTTTGATTCAGGGTGGCATGTAATAAAGCTAAAAATTTAAAAAGCAGAAAATTTTGTAACCTGAATCCGTTTATTTGTCAAAGCGTCATAAAACCTTTAAAGGTAATAGAAAGTTTATTCTTTGCAGTCAAGGGATTCACAAACACAAAACAGGTATAAAATACTATATTTCAGTCGTCTTAAATATCCATGAAATTAGGTTTTACTTTAATTAAATACGAGTTTTAAGTTACCGCATTGACCAGTCTGCCTGCCAGACTAGTCTAGCAGTACAACGCATCTAAAAATAAATTTTCGTCTTTCAACAAGTGAAATTTAACGCGTAGGAAAAAACGGTAATTAATTTTTATATTTCACAGATTAAAGTTTATAAAATACGAGTTTTACGTGACCGCACTGACCAATCCGCTGGTCAGACTCGTCTAGTAGAATCCCTCCGTGGTTCTTCCTGGAGAAATAAAACCACAACTTGAAAGAAATTTCGTAACCACTTCCTGCGAACCGTGCAATTATAAGTAAGGTAAATTCTCTTGAAGCACTTATAATATTGGTTGCGTTTAGTTAAAAGCTTTATGATTCAGTAAACTATGAACAAAACCACAAGTTTTCGAGGAGTGTTTAATAACATGGTAAAACAATTTATGTTAAAAAAAAAGCTTTTTACTGCGGGGGAAAATGTTTGGTGAAATGAAATAATATTCATGCTTCATTTCAAACATGATAAAATATAGAAATAGGTGACTACAGTGCAGGAATTATTCTTTTTTCATTTAAATTATATATTTGATCTTTTCTAGATATTCTCGCAGAGGTGAAATGAAATATTTCTTAATTTTTTTAAATTAATTATTTGTATTATTGATATACTCCTTTTTCTACAACCTCAAATACGTGCAGAAAAATATGGCTTAATTTTAATGATTTAAGTTTTTGTTTTTGAAATCCTTCTTTTTCCTCATCCTCAAAGTGATGCCTCGAAATATCACTTAATGAACTTAATTAAAATTTAACTTAAGCTTTTATTGTTGGAACAGTTCTTTTGCACGAAGATGTACCGCTTATTGTTATTTAAATTTTATAATTAATTGTCGTTTCATTCTTCATGTTTTTGTGTCTTTTTCGATATTATTACAAAGGTGCCACGAAATCTTACTTAATTTTTGTAATTTAACTTAAGTTTATATTTTTTTTAATGTTTCTTTTTTTGAAATCTTCACAGAGATGCTATGAAATATAACTTAATTTTCTAATTTAATTTGCAATATTAATTTAATTTCTTAAGTCATAGCATTAAAATTAGTATTCTGCTAATTTTGTCCCTTACTGACGTAAAATTAAAGTATTGCGTAAAGTAAAACAGGGATATATTTTGTACCATACGTGCATAATATTGTAATCTAATTAATTAAGTGCATTATTACAAAAAACTTTAGGAACAAATAAATAAGATCTTCTATAAACTTGTTACTTCAAAATATTATTAACTGGGAAATTTAAGTAGTGTTTCATATTGCCCTTCCTATTTCATATTCCCTGCAATAAACAATTGGACAAATTTTATGAAATATTAATTAGAAATTGAAATGTTTTCTTAAAAGTAAATTAAAAACAGTTAATAAATAGGCTCAACTTATTCGCTTAATACATATTTAATCAAATTATATACTATTACATAAAATATGGCGGAAATAAAATCTGATATTCCATATTACCTCTTTGTACTCTCTCTTGAACCCCTCTTACTCTCTCTCTCATATCACTTCCTCGATCATCTCACTCGTTCTCCCTCTCACATATCTCTTCTTCTATTTCTCTTTTCATCTCCTTCCCTTTTCCCTCTCGTTGTCCCTCTTTCATATCTCTTCCTCTCTTCTCCCTCCTTCGCTCTCTTTCTCGTTCACTCTCTTCTTCTCCCTTCTCTCTCGTTGTCATTCTCTCACTTCCTCTCCTTAGCACTCCTTCTCTCTCCTTCACTCCTTCTATCTCTGTCATTCACCCCCTCTCATCCCACTTTCTTTCTTTTCACTTCTTTACACTCCTTTCTCACTCTCTTCGCTATTTCTTCTCTATCTTTTCTCCATCTCTTTCTTTTCATATCTCTCTTTCATCTCTGCTCTCTTTTTATTCATTCACCATTCTGTCTATTTCTCACACTCCATCTCTTGTCATTATCTTTCTTCTTTCTCTCTCCTCTCTCGTTCTCCTTCCCTCCCGCCTCTGTCTGTCCCACTCTCTTATTTCTCCCTTTCTCTCTCCCTCTCTCATATATATATATATATATATATATATATATATTACAGTTAGTTTTAAATTAAAGTACCCTTGCACACAAATAGAGCAATTTGTCGCAACATTACGAACTACAATAATGTCCTCCCTATTCATTTTCATGTTTACAACAGCCAATAGACACAATAAACTGCCCTTCCGTTTAAGTCAGAATTGTCATGAGATGTGCCCTACTGCGTGAAATCGCCTTATACACACACATACACACACACACACGCACACACACACACACACACACACATATATATATATATATATATATATATATATATATATATATATATATTATATATATATATATATATATATATATATATATATATATATATATATTATATATATATATATATATATATATATATATAATATACATATATATATATATACATATATATATATATATATATATATATATATATATATATATATATATATATATATATATATATATATATATATATATATATATATATATATATATATATGTTAATAATGGGAAATTTGTGCCATTACAAAGAGAATAGTATCTATGCTGGATATGATGCAGTCTTGAGGATATGAAAAGCATAGTTAAAATAAAAAAAAAATACATTTTAGGATCAAAACAAATAGAGTTTATTGAGATATCTCCTCTGACACAGTCTGTCCGAAAAACTAATCAGAAGTCTTAATATCCATTCCCTAGGTGACATCGTGTAACGTAGTTTAAGCGTCACTGCTCATGTAAAGCATTTATGTAAGAGAAGAGAATGCTTGGTGTTTTCTAGATCACTAAAATGATAGAAAAAATAAAGTTGTTCGAAAAGGTCACCAGAAATAAAGGACAGAATCACCCGCAGATTATTTTAAGATAAGAATAATTACGTTGGTTAATTTTTTAGGTTAAAAATATCATTACATAAGTATTACATGTATATGTAATATATAAAAATTATTACACTTAAAATATCTCTCTAAAATTTTCCTTTTCCCATTCTCATTATTTCATACCTATTTTCCCTGCCACGAAATCTCAGAATTAAAGGAGTGTTCGCGACTTTCAACGTGTCTCCCAAAGTTAACTCTGTAATAAATGCTAATTCTCTGTTCACTCGCTACATTTTCCAACTGTCCGAAGAAAAATGAATCACTTTTCCAATGATCTAAGTTCCTTTCTGATTTTTAGTAACGCTGAGTAAGCTGCTCTTCTCATGGCAAACTTCACATTTTCTCTCACTGTTGGGCGAACTTTGTAATAGAAAAGTGTTATAGTATATTATTAATTTCTCTGCTATCTTGTCGAAGAAACATGACTTTTCTTAATGTGGAATATAGTTAAAGTTTCATTACGGACTTCTCTGCTTCCTTATACTAGTGCACGACTGCATAATTCTTAAGTTCACTCAGTGCCCAGTAATTCTGGGTAATTAAAAATAAAAGGGGCTATTTTCTTATGTTATGGCGAGAGAAATTCCGCACGTTGCACATATATAATCTTTAGAGATTCTGATATATTGAACTAGAACTTAAATCTATATTAAAAAGTGAACATAATGTTTTACAACAGAGAAAAGTGTTGGAATAGAAACTATGTTTGCAAATACTGTTGAAGAACTGTTAAACGTTTTTGTTTAACAGCAAGCTTTACCCACGATACAAACATAATAAATACAAGTATACGAGGGTTACTCTGAAATATTTGAGGCAGATTAGAATTTACAAAATAAAAATAATGGTTTAATTTTAAAATACAAAGTATTTTAACACAGCAGACAGTTTTTTAGTGACTTACTTCAACTGGTTTAGCGTTGAATAAATTTTAAACAGAAGGGAAAATGGAGTTGACGCTAGAACATTTTCGTGCTATGATTTTCTACGATTTTAAAGCAAGATTAAATCAAGAAGAATAATTTCAACGGTTGCAATTGGCATTCGTTGATGAATCTCCAGCTTGGAATAATATATTCAAATTGTTTAAAGAATTTAGCAGAGGTCGTAATTTTCTTCAGGGTGAAGAACACACAGGAAAGCCGTTGTAGGCAGTAATCCCGGATAATGTGTCTGCTATACGAAAATTGTTAATGGATGATAATCGCTGTACCTATCAAAATATACAGAAGAAACCTAACATTGGATCCGAAGCCATACCCAAAATTGTTAATGAAGAATTACATAAGAATAAAGTAGTTTGACGTTAGGTTCCTCATAATCTAACTGAGCACCAAAAAGGAGAGCGTATCAGAATCAGTAAAGAAAAGCTTAAATTGGTAAATGGTGGACACCGCATCATTTCTAAAATTGTAACGGGTGATGAAACGTACATACGGTTTTTTGACGTTCCAACACATCAAGAAAGCAAAGTATGGGTCTTTGAAGATGATCTCACGCCAACAATGGTGAAAAGACAACTCTCCCTGGAAAAAATAATGTATGCAATTTTCTTCAGAAGTAAGGGATTGGTCAAAGCTATCAAGTTGGAAGGACAGAAGACAGTGACAGCAAACTGGTATACCATTAAATGTCTTCCACAAATTCTACAAGAAGTGAACGTTAGGGGACTAATGCTTCACCACCTGATTTAGCTTTGTGTGACTTTTGATTATTCTTTAAAAAAGAACTTACGTGGACGTCGTTTTCATTCAGGAGATGAGATTGATGTGGCTATAAATGAATTTTTCATCTATTCCAAGAAATGAATGGCGTGAGGAATTTAATCTGTGGAAAATTCGTCCACAATAGTTCATAGAGGCTGGAGGAGACTACTTTGAACAAACCTAAAATTTTGTAAGTATAACCTTAAAAACGTAGCTGTGTCTCAAAAATTTCAGAGTGGCCCTCGTATCAATCAAATTATTTCATAACTAAAATGAGAAAACTGACACATATAACAGTGGCTCAGCTTGAATACCAATTTAAATACAGTAATTCACAAAATATCTCTGACTTTCTAATAACAAAGGAGCGAAAGAATTAAAATAGGGTAAAAACCTGAGGAGTTTTCCTAGAAAACATTCAGTACAATCCTCCTATTTCAATGCACTATTTGGAATAAGATATAAGAATTCTGGGGTTGAGCCCATGCCATACGATGT
>CM063501.1:149247299-149257299 GCA_032207245.1 Pardosa pseudoannulata
TCTCATTAACTTATACTAAATGCCCTATTCTACAATTCTAGTTTAGCTGTCTTATGAAATCTAGTTTAACCAGTTCTTAATACCCACATCTCGTTTGCACAGCAATGAAAAAAAATATGGTTTATTTTCAGAAGTTTCTTTTTTTTTTTCATTAAAAATTCTTTTTATTTTTCTGTTCTTAAAATTGACACTTGATATTCTCAGGTTGTTAAAAAATACACACCTTACTATTCTAAATGGAATCAAATCTTTTTCCCAACCATTCGATATTAACTTTAGAATCCAAATACTATTTTTTTCTATTCAACCTGAACTGCCCTGTGAAATTTGGCTTAAATGGATTATTACCTTATCTTTATTATTACCCACAACTCGTTTGAAAATCAATGGTACGGTTTATTTCAGAAAGTTTCTTTTTTTTCATTGAAAACTCTTTCTACTTTCTGCTCCTAGATCGGACAACTTATATTCCTAGGTTATCAAAAAATACACACCTAACTATTCTAAATGGAATCAAATCTTTTACCCAATCATTCGATATTAACTTTAGAATCCAAATACTATTTTATTCCATTCATCTTGAACTGCCCTGTGAAATTTGGCTTAAATGGATTATTACCTTATCTTTATTATTACCCACAACTCGTTTGAAAATCAATGGTACGGTTTATTTCAGAAAGTTTCTTTTTTTTCATTGAAAACTCTTTCTACTTTCTGTTCCTAGATCGGACAACTTATATTCCTAGGTTATCAAAAAATACACACCTAACTATTCTAAATGGAATCAAATCTTTTACCCAATCATTCTTTGTGAACTTTAGAATCACAAATATGATTTTATTCCATTCATCCTGAACTGCTCTGAGAAATTTAGCTTAAACTGATTATTACCTTATCCTTTTTTATTACCTGCAATTTGTTTGAAAATCAAGGAAAGTAAATAATAAGGTTTATTTCAGAAAGTTTCTTTTTTTTCATTGAAAACTCTTTCTACTTTCTGTTCCTAGATCGGACAATTTATATTCCCAGGTTATCAAAAAATACACACCTAACTATTCTAAATGGAATCAAATCTTTTACCCAACCATCCGATATTAACTTTAGAATCCAAATACTATTTTATTCCATTCATCTTGAACTGCCCTGTGAAATTTAGCTTAAATGGATTATTACCTTATCTTTATTATTACCCGCAACTCGTTTGGAAATCAGTGAAAGTAAATAATAAGTTTATTTCAGAAAGTTTGTTTCTTTTTTTTCATTGAAAACTCTTTCTACTTTCTGCTCCTAGATCGGACAACTTATATTCCTAGGTTATCAAAAAATACACACCTAACTATTCTAAATGGAATCAAATCTTTTACCCAATCATTCGATATTAACTTTAGAATCCAAATACTATTTTATTCCATTCATCTTGAACTGCCCTGTGAAATGTAGCTTAAAATTGATTATTACCTTATCCTTCTTATTACCCACAATTCGTTTGAAAATCAATGAAAGTAAATAATAAGTTTATTTCAGAAAGTTTGTTTTTTTCATTGAAAACTCTTTCTATTTTCTGCTCCTAGATCGGACAACTTATATTCCCAGGTTGTCAAAAAATACAAACCTAACTATTCTAAATTGAATCAAAACTTTTTCCTAACCATTCTTTGTTAACTTTAGAACCCAAATATGATATTATTCCATTCATCCTGAACTGCTCTGAGAAATTTAGCTTAAACTGATTATTACCTTATCCTTTTTATTACCTGCAACTCGTTTGAAAATCAATGAAAGTAAATAATAAGATTTATTTCAGAAAGTTTCTACTTTTCTTCATTGAAAACTCTTTCTATTTTCTGTTCCTAGATCGGACACTTGATATTTCCAGGTTGTCAAAAAATGCACACCTAACTATTCTAAATGGAATCAAATATTTTACCCAACCATTCGATATTAACTTTAGAACCCAAATGTGATATTTTATTCCATTCATCTTGAACTGCCTGTGAAAATCTAGCTTAAATTGATTATTACCTTATCCTTCTTATTACCCACAATTCGTTTGAAAATCAATGAAAATTAATAAGATTTATTTCAGAAAGTTTCTTTTTTTTCATTGAAAACTCTTTCTACTTTCTGTTCCTAGATCGGACAATTTATATTCCCAGGTTATCAAAAAATACACACCTAACTATTCTAAATGGAATCAAATAACTATTTTTTCCCTAACCATTCATATTCCCAACCATTTAACTTTAGATATATTATTCCATTCATACTGAACTGCTTTGTGAAATTTAGCTAAAATTGATTATTGCCTTATCCTTCTTATTACCCACATCTCGTTTAAGCAACAATGAAAATGAATGATAAAGTTTATTCTTATATAAGTTACTTTCTTTTCATTAAAAGGTCTTTTTATTTTCTGTTCCCAAACCTCACACTTGATATTTTCCGTTTATCACACACAAAAAAAACATATATAACTATTTTATAGATACTAAAAACCCTTTCCCAACCATTCCTCATTAACTATAGCATCTAAATGTCCTTTAATTCCCTTATGAAATCTAGCTTAGATTGATTATTACCTTATCCTTCTTAATACCCACATCTCGTTTAAATAACAATGAAAATGAATGATAAGGTTTATTACCGTAAGTTACTTTCTTTTCATTAAAAGCTCTTTTTATTTTCTGTTCCCAAACCTCACACTTGATATTTTCCGTTTATCACAAAAAAAAAACATATATAACTATTTTATACAGAATCAAAAACCCTTTCCCAACCATTCCTCATTAACTATAGCATCTAAATGTCCTCTGATTCTCTTATGAAATCTAGCTTAGATTGATTATTGCCTTATCCTTCTTAATACCCACATCTCGTTTAAATAACAATGAAAATGAATGATAAGGTTTATTACCGTAAGTTACTTTCTTTTCAATAAAAGCTCTTTTTATTTTCTGTTCCCTCACAATAGATATTTTCCGTTTAGCACAAAAATACACACCTTACTATTCTATATGGAATCCAAACCCTTTCCTAACTATTCCTCATTAACTTTAGGAGCTAAATGTCATTTTATTCTCATTCAGCATTAACTGTCCTATAAAATGCAGCTTAAATTGATTATTGACTTATACTTCATAATACCCACATCTCGTTTAAACAACAATGAAAATGAATAATAAGGTTTATTTCCTTAAGTTATTTTTTTTTCTTTAAAAGCTCTTTTAATTTTCTGTTTCCAAATCTGACACTTGATATTTTCCCGTTGCCACAGAAATACACACTTAACTATTCTACACGGAATCAAAATCCAATCCCAATCATTCCTAGTTAACCTAGATCACAAAAGCCATTTTATTTCATCCATTCTGAGCTGTCCTGTGAAATTTAGCTTAAGTTGATTATTACTTCATCCATCTTAATACCCACATCTCGTTTGAAAAGCAATAAAAATAAATGATACGGTTTATTTTTGTAAGTTGCCTTCACTAAAAACTTTTTATATTTGGTTCCCTAATCTGACACTTGATATTTTCCGGTTGGCACAAAAATACACACCTAACTATTCTCTATGGAATCAGAATACCTTTTCCAACTATTTATCATTAACTAACTTTAGGAGTAAATGTCATTTTATTCCCATTTAGCCTGAACAGTCCTATAAAATCTAGCTTTTATTGTTATTACCTTATCCTTCTTAATACACACATCTCGTTTACACAACAATGAAGATGAATGATATCGTTTATTTGAGTAAGTTACTTTCTTTTCATTAAAAGCTCGTTTTATTTTCTGTTCTTTAAATTGGCACTTGTAATTTTCCAATAGTAAAAAATACACAGCTAACTATTATATAGGGAATCAAAACCCTATCCCAAAAATTCCTAATTTACCTTTGAACACAAATGCCATTTTATTCTAATCATCCCTTGTTGCCCTGTGAAATTTAGCTTAAATTGATTATTACTTCATCCCTCTTAATACCCACGTCTCTCTTAATAAGCAATAAAAATAAATGATACGGTTTATTTTCTTAAGTTTCCTCCAATAAACACTTTTTAGCTTTGGTTCCCATATCTGACACTTGATATTTTCCGTTTATCAATAAAAAATCTTAATTATTTTATATTAAATCAAAAATCGGTTCCCAGCCATTACTCCTTCACTTTAGGAGCTAAATGTCATTTAATTCCCATTCAAACTGAACTGTCATAGGAAATCTAGCTTAAATTGATTGTTGCCTTTATCCTTCATAATAACTGCTTGCCGTTTAAACAACAATGAAAATTAATGATAAGGTTTATTTTTATTAGTTACTTTCTTTTCATTAAAAGCTCTTTTCATTTTCTGTTCTAAAACCTCACACTTGATATTCTCCGTTTATCAAAAAACGAACATTCATAACTATTTTATAGTTAATCAAAAACCCTTTCCAAACCATTTCTCATTAACTTTAGCATCTAAATCTCGTTTAATTCCCATATGACATCTAGCTTAAATTGATTTTTGCCTTATCCTTCTTAATACCAACATCTTGTTTAAACATCAATGAAAATGAATGATAAGGTTTATTTTTATAAGTTACTTTCTTTTCATTAAAAGGTCTTTTTATTTTTTGTTCCCAAACCTCACACTTGATATTTTCCGTTTATCAAAAAATAAACATAACTATTTTATAGAGAATCAAAAACCCTTTCCCAACCATTCCTCTTTAACTTTAGCATCTAAATGTCATTTAAATCCCTTATAAAATATAGCTTAAATTGATAATTGGCTTATCCTTCTTAATACCCACATCTCGTTTAAAAAAGAATGATAATTAATGATAAAGTTTATTTTTGTAAGTTACTTTCTTTTCATTAAAAGCTCTTTTTCTTTTCTGTTGCCAAACCACACATTTGATATTATCCATTTATCACGAAAGAAACATACATAATTCTTTTATTGCGAATCAAATACCCTTTTCCAATCATTCCTCATTAACTTTAGCAACTAAATGTCATTTAATTCCCATCTGAAATCTAGCTTAAATTGATTTTTGCCTTATCCTTCTTAATACCCACATCTCATTTAAACAACAATGAAAATGATTGATAAGGTTTATTTCCGTAAGTTACTTTCTTTTCATTAAAAGCTTCTTTTATTTTCTCTTCCCAAATATGACACTTGATATTTTCCGCTTGGCACAAAAATACACACCTAACTATTCTATATAGAATCAAAACATCTATTCCTCATTAACTTTAGGAGCTAAATTTCGTTTTATTCCCATTCAGCCTTAACTGTCCTATAAAATCTAGCTTAAATTGATTATTGCCTTATCCTTCTAAATACACACATCTCGTTTATACAACAATGAAAATGAACTATAAGGCTTATTTTTTAAGTTACTTTCTTTTCATTAAAATCTCTTTTTATTTTCTGTTCCCAAACATCACACTTCACATTTTCCGTTTATCACAAAAAGAACATACATAACTATTTTATAGGGAATCAAAACCCTTTCCCGACCATTTCTCATTTACTTTAGCATCTCAATGTCATTTAATTCCCATATGAAATGTAGCTTAAATTTATTATCGCCTTATCCTTCTTAATACCCACATCTCGTTTGAATAACAATGAAAATTAATGATGAGGTTTATTCCGTAAGTTACTTTCTTTTCATTAAAAGCTTGTTTTATTTTCTGTTCCCAAATCGAAATCTTGATATTTTCCGCTTGGCACAAAAATACACACCTAACTATTCTATATAGAATCAAAACTAGTCCTCATTAACTTTAGGAGCTAAATGTCATTTTATTCCCATTCAACCTGAACTGTCCTATGAAATCTAGCTTAAATTGATTATTGCCTTATCCTTCTTAATACCCACATCTCGTTTAAAAAACAATGAATATTAATGATAAGGTTTATTTTTATAAGTTACTTTCTTTTAATTAAAAGCTCTTTTTATTTTCTGTTCTCAAACCTCACTCTTGATATTCTCCGTTTATCACAAAAAAAAAAAAACATACATAATTATTTTATAGAAAATCAAAAACCCTTTCCCAACCATTCCTCATTAACTTTAGCATCTAAATGTCATTTAATTCCCATATGAAATCTAGCTTAAATTGATTATTGCCTTATCCTTCTTAATACCCACATCTCGTTTAAAAAAGGATGAAAATAACTGATAAGGTTTATTTCCGTAAGTTACTTTGTTTTCATTAAAAGCTCGTTTTATTTTCTGTTCCTAAATCTGACACTTTATATTTTCTGCTTGGTACAAAATACACACCTAACTATTCTATATGGAATCAAATCAACTATTCCTCATTAAATTTAAGAGCTAAATGTCATTTTATTCCTATTCAGACTGAAGTGTCCTAAGAAATCTATTATTAAATTGATAAATTATTTAAATTGATTATTCCTTTATCCTTCTTAACACTTTTAAGAACAGTGGTTTCGTAGTGAAGCCACCTGTTAATACTTTTTCTCGGTTTTAAACACATTTTTTTCTTTGTTTTTGATATTTTATACCATAAATAGATGGTATCAATATAATTAATTTATTTCTCTTTGATATATACTTTTTTGAGTTTGCTTTACATGGAACAATCAAGAGTTCAATTTTCTTCATTATCTCATGTGAAATTACTTACCCAAATCATTATTTATAAATTGTTTAACTATTTATTAATTACATTATTTTAGGGGTAATTATTCATTGCTCTCCTAATTTAATTAAAATTTTAAGAAAGAAATTTTTTCCGATTGTACAAGGAAAGCGTTTTACAGTTAAATCACCCTCTTTAAATCTTGCCTTCCCCCCCACCCCAAAGAATGTAAAAATATTTTTTTTCATATAATTCAAATATATGAGGCTCATAGATAAAATTTATAATCTAATTGCTTTAAATACCAGAAAATTTGTAATCGTGATCTTCAATGGGTTAATGCACACATCTCGTTTATACAGCAATGAAAATGGATTAAATCATTTATTTTCGTACAATTTACTTTCTTCCCATATTATATTATTTCAAAGTTTTCTTTCCTTTAAATTTCTTTTTTCCTTCAATATTCTATAATTAGCAATTGACAGTTCTGGATTCGAAAACAATATACACCTAACTGCTCTGAATATAAACCTAAGAATTCTCACTTTATTTTAAATGCTAAATGTCATTTTTTTTTCGCTTTAGCCTGAACCTTTCTTTGAAATTTTACTGAAATTCATTACTATGTCTTCCTCCTTTCTTCATCTCTTTTGATCTGTCTCAAAAATTAATGATACGGTTTCTTTTCGGACGCTTTTTCTTATTAGTTCTCAAAATTGTCTCTTTACAGTTTTAGGAATTAAAAAATATACTCCTAACTATTCTGATCGGAATCCCACCTACGCCTAATTAACTTAAAGCACTAAATGTGCTTTTTTTATCCGTTTAAACCTCGAACGTCCTTTGAAATCTTACTTCAATTGATTATTACGTCATTCTCTTTTTCCTCATCTCTTGCGAGCTGTAACAGAAATGAATGATACGGTTTATTTTCGGAAGTTTCTTTTTTTCTCTTTCTCCCTTGTGTAACCAAGGGAAGTTTTCGTTGGGGATTGTCAAGAATCCATACAAGCGGCAGATTATCAGTATAAATTCTCTCAGTGATCAAGAACCACCAATCGATTGACAGCAGCTTTCGATCTCATCTTCGAAAAGAGTTCTTGTCAGAGTTATACGAAATATTTCTGAAATTGAAATTATTTTAGTTATATATGAATAAAACGTTTTCGTATATGTACGTATGCAAGTTTACATGTAAAATGATTTCAGTCCTTTTTTATTTATTTTTTTTTTGTATTTATAAATATTTGTAATTCATGTTAAATTCATGTCCCCAAAAAGTAATAGTATGAGAAAATGAAACAAAACTTTCGAAAAGTTAATTCATAGAATTTTATGGAGTGTTACTGAAAAGTTAGGTTTAAGTACAAAAAGACACAGTACTACTTGTGGTCGGTTCTACTTTTTCTTTGGCTCTCATGATCCAAAAATTTAGACTATAGTGTTCCAAACTGAACCAAAAATATTTTTTCTGATGTCGAGTCACATATCACAGTTCCAAATTAACACAATTCATGTCTCATTCATGTCCCTAATAAGTAATAATATTAGAAAAGAGAACAAAACTTTCGAAACGAAATTCCAGAGATTACATTAGGACGTTATTGAAAAGTTAATCCATATTATTCTATGACGTGTTACTGAAAAGTTAGTTTTAAGTACAAATAGACACAGTACTACTTGTGCTCGGTTCTACATTAGTTTTTCTTTGGCTCTCTTGATCCAAAATAGTAGACCATAGTGTTCCAAACTGAACCCAAAACATTTTTTCTAATGTCCAATCACATAGCATCATTCCAAATTAGTACAATTCATGTCTCATTCATGTCCCTAATAAGTAATAATATTAGAAAAGAGAACAAAACTTTCGAAACGAAATTCTAGAGATCCCATTAGGACGTTATTGTAAAGTTAATCCATAGAATTCTATGGCGTGTTACCGAAAAGTTAGCTTTAAGTACAAATAAACACAATACTACTTGTGCTCGATTCTACATTAGTTTTTCTTTGGCTCTCGTGATCCAAAAAATTAGACCATAGTGTTCCAAATCTAACCAAAAACATTTATTCTGATGTGAAGTCACATAGCACCGTTCAAAATTAGCACAATTCATGTCTCATTCATGTCCCTAATAAGTAATAATATTAGAAAAGAGAACAAAACTTTCGAAACGAAATTCTAGAGATTACATTAGGACGTTATTGAAAAGTTAACTTCGATCAGGCAAATACATATATATGTATTTGACATGTATCTGTCAAGAAAAATTTAGATATTAGCAGGAGATATGGTAACCATTGACTTCACACTAATGTTTGCATAGTCTGTCCTTGCTGACTGCGATATTGTTGAGGTCTAGTGGCTGAAGCATTTGCCTGCCATGCTTTAGTTTGCTAGTTAAAATCCCACGTAAGACATTTGACAACTCACAACCAGCCACATAGGTGAGACGTTCTTGATAAGACGTCCATGCTGAAGATTTTCCCAAATTATGATCATTTCCAGAATGGGAGACTTCAATTCCTTCCGAACCTTCTTCCACCTGCTGACTTCCCAGCGAGATGACATCATGCCCCAAAGAATCATTCTTGCTGTTCTCTGGTTTTACAGTGAGATATTCAATGCACTTTTTGATTCCCACAATCTAACCATTAGGGCATCTCCCCCCCCCTTAAGTTTGATTGTAAACTATGTTAGAAGTTGGTCTTTCTCCTAAAGTGGAGATCTCACCTTGAAAAGAAAGCGACGAAATCGGGACGTCCAAATTCATTTGCACCCAATAAAAAATATTTGCATTTGATTTATTTTCTTGTTATGTGTTTCTTATTCAAATTTGTTTCTACAGTTAAGTTTTATCTGCCGTAGGAACATCTGTCATAACAGAAATAATAATATTGTTATCGACGTTGCGTACCTGCCACTTGTGGAATATTGTTTACAACTAGCATATCAGTAAAATTTTAATTTTCCAGAATTGTAAAGTACCCTATATAAGGAAGATAAAAAAATGGTTTATTTTTTAGCTAAGAATTATCTAGTACACGATCAATAATTAGTTTATATTCATACTCCTTTAAAGTCTTCCGATACTGTGAACGCAGTATAGAATCACGTTGAATTCATTTAGAAAGATAATTCAAAGTTTTCTTAGCTACATCGAAGTTACCGTTAAGTTCTTTCAATTTTCTTTGCCACGGTAATTAATGGATGTAAAAGAATGAAATTATAATTTCCACTACACCCTGGAGGTAGATAGAATTTGTTATTAATAACCGTGATAAAACTTTTGTTCCAACAAAAAATAATCGATGATTAAATTGAAAATTATCACATATGTACATTTTATTTAAGCCAAATATAAAAGAAAATTATTTAAGTAATATCTAAGTTC
>CM063501.1:149262299-149264799 GCA_032207245.1 Pardosa pseudoannulata
GAGTGTGTCAAGGCAATCAATGTGGTCAACAGTATATATAATGTCTATAAAAGTAATCAATAAATCAATCGAATAATATTGTATTTAACATCTTTATATATAAATATTTCTTCTGTCTGTGTGTTTGTAATATAACTCTTTCTAAAAGGCTAGACTGATTTTGATGAAATTTTGTGATCTTAATTAAGTTGATTAGAAAATGATTTAGATTCACAATTTGATCCGATAAAAATGTTTCTTGTTAAAAATCCAGAATTGCGTGTTATTGATATTATTATAATGCCGCTTGAAATCCTTCACTGCCAGCGTATCCGCGGCGCAATGGTCAGGATCGAAGTCCCAGGATCGAATCCCCGTACAGGCGATGTGGGAATTTTAATTTAATCCAATTACGTTTGTGATGACTGTACTCGTTGTAGCGTCAACTATATTAAAAATATTTTTTCCTTACTTTTCAATCAAAACAGTCCAGTTTGGTATGGTTTGGAGTGCTACGGTCTACTTTTTGCAACACGAGGGCTAAATGAGACCGGGACCTACAGCTTAAAGCCGATTCTGAACGGCTACGAACATCCATGCACAGTGGGATTTGAACCCACGAACTCTGGTACCGAAGGCCAGCACCCTAACCAATCGGCCATCGTTCGGTTCAGTCCAGTTTGTAATATATTTAAAAACATTTTACAATTTTTTTTATTTACAGTGTTAAAACAGGACAACGACTGTCGAGTCGTCTAGTAATATATAAGTATGTTTATCATTCACAAACTTCATGAATTCACAAATTTCGTGAAGGGAAACTATTCAGCCAACCCTGAACCAGAAATTTTAGCTTTATTTTCTCCATCGTATTTGGCTGAAAGTAGGCTCAGTGCAGTAGTTAGTTGGCTGTCTAAAAACATAAACAACATTTAACGTGAATTTTTCGAATGATATTAACGAAATTGGATCCCGACATTAACATATTACTAAAAATCCACCAGCCTCGAACATTTCATTTACTTTATGCTTATTTTTAAGTTTATTAATGAACAATTTACTACATTTGACGGCTTCTTTAATTAATTTGTACTTTGTGATTCTTAATAGAGAGGGTGAAAAAACAGATATAGATAACATGCAATAATATTTAAATATTTTTGGTATACTTAATTATTATGGAAGAGTGGATGCTCAGTATTTTTTATATAAAAGGGGGGTTTCAGAACAGGTTGGGAACCTATTTTAAATTTTTAAAGTTTTTTTAGCTTATTTTTAAGTTTTTAATGACTAGTTTGCTGCATTTGACGGAAGCTTTAGTTAATTTGTACTGTGTGATTCTTAATAGACAGGCTGATAAAACAGATATAGATAACATGCTATAATATTTTGACATTTTTAGGTATAATTAATTATTATGGAAGAGTGGAAGCTCAAATATTTTTTTTATATAAAAGGGGGGTTCAGAAAAGGTTGGGAACCTATTTTAAAATTAAGTTTTTTTAAGCTTATTTTTAAGTTTTTAATGAACAGTTTACTGCACTTGCTGCAGATTTAATTAATTTGTACCTTGTGATTCTTAATAGACAGGCTGATAAAACAAATGTAGATAACATGCAATAATATCTTAATATTTAGTATAATTTAATATTTTGGAAGGGCGGGAGCTCGAATATTTTCTTCGTGTAAAAGGGGAATTTCAGAATAGGTTGGGAACCTTTGTTAAAACATTTAAGTTTTTTTAAGCTTCTTTTTAAGTTTTTAATGAACAGTTTACTGCATTTACTGCAGCTTTAATTAATTTGTACTTTGTGATTCTTAATAGACAGGCTGATAAAACAGATGTAGATAACATACAATAATATTTTAATATTTGGTGTAATTAACTATTATGGAAGGGCGGGATCTCGAATATTTTCATCGTATAAAAGGGGGGTTTCAGAAAAGGTTGGGAACCTTTGTTAAAATTTTTAAGTCTTTTTAAGTTTATTTTTAAGTTTTTAATGAACAGTTTACTGCATTTGACGGCAGCTTTAATTAGTTTATACTTTGTGATTCTTAATAGACAGGGTGAAAACAGATATTATAGATAACATGCAATAATATTTTAATATTAGTTATAATTAACTATTATGGAAGGGTGGGAGCTCGAATATTTTTTTATATAAAAGGGGGGTTTTGAGAAAAGGTTGGGAACCTATTTTAAAATTTTTAAATGTTTTAAGTTTATTTTTAAGTTTTTAATGACCAGTTTACTGTACTTACTGCAGCTTTAATTAATTTGTACCTTGTGATTCTTAATAGACAGGGTGATAAAATAGATTATAGATAACATGCAATGATATTTTGATATTTGGTATAATTAACTATTATGGAAGGGCGGAACTCGAATATTTTTATCGTGTAAAAGGGGGGTTTCAGAAAAGGTTGGGAACCTTTGTTAAAATCCAACATATATTTGAATTCTCTACTTTCGAACAACGAAGTTCCAGTACGTGACATTGGAACTAAACGGTAGAAA